>OZ037938.1:9624231-10073711 GCA_964035585.1 Polytrichum formosum | reverse complement strand
ATTGACACATTCTTCTAATTGAATGCAAGACATAATCCTAAATACCCTCTTAAATTCCTCATAATAAGTCCTTACATACTACATAATTGTCCTTAAGTAAAATTCTAAGATTTCCTAGCCCTTTTACGTTGGTTACCCTATGGATGTGGGTAGTGGCTCCTAAAGCCGCACGTCGTCCTCATAATTCTGTGGAAAGGGGCCCTATAGCCGTGGTCGAAACCCTAACACCGTGGCCGAATGTCTCTCGAAACGCATCTCCATTCTCCTTCCTCCAGTGCTCCTTCGGTGTGGCTCTTCAAGTTTCAGTGTCTTCAATCTACTTGTATGGTTGCACCTCAAGTGCTAAGCTTTTGTACTCAACATTGATGTTAACAATTGATCATTATATCGTCATTTGCATTTCATATAAATGTTGATGGACCACTCACTTATCTCATTTGCGCAAGTATTGAGGAGTTATGCCTGTTCAAACCTTGGCAGTCCCGGGAGCCACTCCCAAGCCACTGCTGTACCAGGGCGCTGTCCCGAGACATCGCCCCACTCAAATTGCCATATCTCCTTGCTCACACCTCCAATTGAAGTGTTCTTGAGCATTTTAGATTCCACACACCATAAGTTACGCATAGCTTGTGGCCTTACCTTCGTGCCTCCTAGTCTCCGTGGGTGGGAGGCGTTCCCAACGCCCGGGGCCCTCACCCACACTAGGATCATTTGGGCCCTCTCACCAACGGTGACACAAGTCCCGTGTGACACTTCGGAGTCCCCCTTGTGCCCATGGTGTTTTGGGCACTCCTCATGGAGAGGTACGTGTCATCTTGAGCATGTTGTTTGCCTCACATGTAAGCTAATTACTATTCTTGATGTGATACTAAAAATTACATATAAGGTCACATGAGGCTCCTTGAGCATCTTCTTTGTTTTTTTTGTATGAAATGAAATCGAGGTTATTCTTAGCATATGGTTGCTAAAGGTTACATTTGAGCTCATATGTGGCCTCTTGAGCATTTTTTATGAATTGGAGAATTAAATGGACATGTTAAGCACATATTGACTTGGTCGCCTATGTTGCCTTCCATTTGTTTCCACACAATCATATCTTTGTTGGTTTATTTCATTTTTTCATTCGGCCATTTCTTGCTTATGGAGGGGGTCGTGGATTTGGATGAGGGTTTATTTTCCTCTTCCATCAACTGCCTTGCAACATGAATGGTGACGTTGAAATGGAATTTTTGGTTGACAAAACACCAAATTTATCTGCACCAACCACCACTCGCGGTGCATGAGATGTAAATGGTTGATCATATAAATCATACCACTTGTTTGTACCATTGCAATCACAAGCTATGAGATATGAGACCCTAGCAAGATTGAGGCTTAGATACTTGTTTGTATTGGTCGAAAACATATTGAGTTGTCTGGAAGACATAATTATAGTTAGCCAAGTTTGTCTATGGAACCACCGCATAGAAATTAATTTTGTTTGGATGTGTTGGAATTTAGGCCTAGGGACGCCGATCACATTACCAACAAGTCAGATAGAAATCAAAGAATACAAAGGGTACATGTTCGGCTAATTGGTGGGGGATGAGTCGGGCAGAGAAGGATGATTCTTCAAAAACTAGAAAAATGAGTCTTGAATTCAATGTCCATGTACAATGATGTGGAACATTTTTCAAGCAAGAGACGAATCTATGACCGCATTTTGGATGTCGTGGATTCTGATAGGACAAGGCCATTAAATCAAAGACAATTTGGCTACTCTCCCTTTAGTCCATGCATTCCTCCACCTATTGGATTAGGTAATTCGGCTATGTTGTCTAGACAAACAATGGAGACTTTGACCAATGGAACCTTGGGAGCACCAGCCGCAAATGAAGAACCATCGGTGATAATTTGGTTGATTTTGTCAAGGATTTCATTCATGGATACCTCATTCGTTTTGAGGTCCAAGACAAGGAGAAATGGGCTTGGAAAAATGATATGTTAATAAAGACATGGCACGTGAGGCAAAATTATACATAAAGAGGTGGATATTATCAAGATGGATCAAAAGCTTTACAAATTAGAGGTAGAAAATACTCAAAATCTTGAAAACATGATTAATGCTTTGTTGATGATGGCATCGTCTATGGATACACTCACAAGGTTACACACTCTACTATCTTCTCTTGGATTATTTCATTTTGTGAATTAAATCCATGTTGTTGTTTTTTGTTTCTAGGCAAGCAACCTCTACAACCTCATTTAAGTGTGATTCTATGGCATAATTGATTTACATGTGGTTAATTGTATTTGGATCCATTCATATGCGATGTCGCAATCCACGCTAGCTCCCCTTAATTAACTTGGTCATTTTTCCAACTCTAGGAAGGGTTATGAGCGCTAACCCTTCACATTCCGCCATGCAAATGGTTAGCTCTACATACCGCGGACCCATTAGTTCATAGGAGGGGGACCAACCCTCCTACTCTTTCATTCGGGACTCATCCTTTAATCAGTAACCAATTCTTAGATGTGGACTTCCATTCATGGAAGTCCAATCTTATGTTGATCATCGTGTTGCCGGAGTACCAATACAACAACCCGAGCCTTACTAGGCAACTACGCCTTCACATTGGGCCAATGCCCATGGAGGTTGTGCCGTTCGGCCTCGGGTGGGTTCGGCCACACCACCTCACCCATATAAACCTCTAGGACTCTAGGCAGGGCCCCTACAACACCGTCAAGTAACCTTTTGTCTCTCTCCCAATACTTGGGGCCAAGTAGACATTTTTCCCTTAGCCACTGGGGCTGGAAAGCCCCTAGCAGTTTCAGAACCCCATAACTTCTTCATATGATCTTTGATGCTAACAATTGACCACTCCATTGTCATTCACGTTTCACGTAGATGCCGATAGACTACTCACTTGCCCCATTTGGGCAAATATGAAGGAAATTATGCCTGTTCAAAGCTTCGTAGTCCCGAGAGCCACTCCAAGTCACTGTTGTACCAGGGCGCTATGCCGGGATAGCGCCCCACTCAAATTGCCATATCTCTTAACTCACACCTCCAATTGAGGTGTTTTTGAGCATTCTAGAATTGGCACGTCATAAGCTACGCATAACTTATGGACTCACCTTCATGCCTCCTAGTCTCCATGGGTGGGATGCGTTCCCAACGTCCAGGTCCCTCATCACACTAGGATCACTTGGGTCCTCTCACCAACGGCGCCTCAAGTCCCGGGTGTCTCTCTAGGGTCCCCCTTGTGCCCATGGTATTTTGGGCACTCTTCATGGAGAGGTACGTGACATGCGAGGCAATATTATGAGAACATTCTAGGCTCAACAATGTTTTTTAAGTAGGATCTCATGTAGAAACAATTGCCTTGCATGTGAGTTGAATGCTTTAAACCTAGGCTTGTGAGCTCAAAAATCTCTTTCAGATAGGATTTCGTGTGCAAACAATGAGGTCACATGTGAGTTGAATGCTCACATTCTAGGTATGTAAATTGAAGTATCTCTTCCAAGTTGAAATTTGTGTGTAAACAACGAGCTCACATGTGAATTGAATGCTCACATTTTAGGTATATGAATTGAAATATCTCTTTTGAGTGCAAAAATGAACTCACAAAGATGATGACCTCATTGGTTGTATGCAAATAACTTCCAAAATTTTAGCATTTAGTTTAGGTAGGGTTTGATGATATAATGAGCTCATATGTGAGTTCAATAATTTGATTCTAGGCATGTTGGCTCAACAATCTATTTCAAATAGGATTTTGTGTAAACAAAATTTAGGTCACATGTGGGTTGACAACTTGCAAATAGGCATGTAAGTTTGAAATTTGCTTTCAAGTATGATTCCATGTACAAAAAATGAACTCACATAGATGATAACCTCTTTGGTTCTAGGCAAACAACATGTAGAATTTATTTCAAGTAGGCTTCAAGTCTAAAATGGACTCGCATTTGATTAAATGTGCCTTACATTTATTCACTTATAGGCTTTCTTGTCTATTGTGCTCTATATTCGTCATTTTGTATATGGGGTAGGTAATCTAGAAAATATTTTCTTGTCATTTTCCCTTCTAGCAATGTTTTATTCTCGCTTACAAAGCCTATTGACCTTGGGAGGTTGAAATTATCAACTTCATTTGTAAGATGGAAGTTGGTTTCTTCCATAGGTGGAAGATGGCAATCCGTTAGGATTTGATCTAAGGTTCGGTCTTTGCTCATAAGCAATATGTTTTCCAATATAGAACAAAACTGCACAATCATAGGAAAAAATCTAATTTTAAATTTGACTTCGTCCCAATCTCCATGACTTTTGCTTTAAGTATACCAAATTTTTGTTCAACTTTCATGCAAAAGGGGAATAATTTTGGCAGAACAAAGTCTTTTCCTTTGTTAGTAGCTTCTCCGTAGGCCCTTTCTTGAATGGTATGATGCACCAATTCAAGAAAGGGTACCCCCGGTTCACCACAATATAAAGTGGAAATGGGAGACATGTCGGTAAATATCAAATGGTTGTTGTGAAAGTCTCCCATAACTCCCACTTCTACCTTTCAATACAAATCCTTAATCTTGAAATGGACACTATCAGGTAGGCATCCCGAAGGCCAATGTTGATAGAGGTGAAGTAACACATGACATACATTATATGTCGAGTGCCACCTTGTTCACCACAATGAGAACAGTGATGCCATGAATATGCCATGTTTCAACCTATCAAAGATCCTCTTACGCCTGCAAAAAATGTTGTAAAACACGTTGGGGTGTACATCTTGAAAATGCATTTTTAAAACCAACATGTGGACTTAATGTAGGTTTAATGTACCATTTTGCATCCTCAACCCTAATGTGCCAAACAAAGAGATCAAAGACTTGCTTCACATGGGGTGCTCCAAAGTGTCTTCTTCCATGTGGTGTCTTCCTCTAGAGTTTTATGTCAAGGAAAAATATTTGTGGCATCATTATTCTTTGAAAAATTAGTTCTAGATTGGGATGATTTGCTTGCTTGCATTGACAACATGTACATTGTAGTCATGGCCATGTCTATGAATGACATCATAATGGAAATAGTTGAGGCTAGGTTTAAGGTGCTCATTGACCACACATGTGTTGTATGGTCTGGGGGACGTTTGGCGGTGCAATGGATGGCGGTCTTGGCGGAAGCCATGGAATCCATGGTGGAAGATGAGGTGGTGACCAAGGTAGGGAAGGAGGCACATCCAAGATATCATGAGGTTTGCAATATGTGTAAAGAAGCTAGGATCTCAAGAATTGGGTTGGATGGAGGACAACAATTGGAGTCGGAATCGGATTGAGCTTTCAGTATCCATCATGGACACAATTCATATATCAAGAACATCCCTCTATGAATAGTGGTCTCTATGCTATGATACAAAATAATGGTTTTCCCCACAAAACAAGAATCTCCATGGCATATTTTGAGAACATGGTTGAATTTTTTATCATTGGCCTCATTTGACATGTGGTGGTAGAAGATTAGTTCATGAATCATATTTTGGAAATGGGATAAAAAGGTTGAATGAATTTGAATACATGTATTCAAATACATTCACATGTTACTAAATGTATGAGTTGAATGTTTTTATTCGTGATAGTATCATATCTTGATAGCATCAGAGATTATACAAAGAAATTCTGGTGGTCTGAAGTTGTTGGGGCTTTCAGCCCTTACAACTAAGGAAAAATGTGTACTTTGCCCCAACTGTTGAAAGATAGACAAAAGGTTTCTTGACGGTTGGATAAGGGCCCTACCCGAAATCCTAAAGGCTTATATGGGTGAGGCGGTGTGACCAGCCAAACCCATTCAAGGCCAAACGGCATGACCTCCATAGGCGTTGGCCCAAAGAGGGAGCATAGTTGCCCAGTATGGGTCGGTGTTGCGTACCACTCCATGAGGAGTGCCGGAAACACCATGGGCACAAGGGGGACCCAGGAGTGACACCCGGGACTTGTGATGCCGTTGGTGAGAAGGCCCAAGTGATCCTAGTATGAGTGACTACCCTGGGCGTTGGAAACATTTTCCACCCACAAAGACTAGGAGGCATTAGGGCGACACCATAATTTTTGTATAGCTTATGGCATGCCAACTCTTGAATGCTCAAGAACGCCTCAATGGGAGGTGTATGCTAGGATATATGGCAATTTGAGTGGGCGCTGTCCCGGGACAACGCCGTGGTACAACGCCGTGGCATAACTTCCACAATACTTGCCCGAACGGGGCAAGTGTGCAGGCCAACGGCATCTACGTGAAATGTACATGACATTGCAGTGGTTGATTAATAACATCAAACATCATATAAAAACGTTATGGGGTTCTGAAGTTGCTGGGGGCTTCCAGCCCTAGTAGCTAAGGAAAAATGTTCAACTCTTGGAAGAAAGACAAAATGTTGCAACCCTTGCCAGCTTCCCTTAATTAGCTTGGCCATCTTTTAATTCTAATAAGGGTCACAAGTGCTAATCCTTTGTATTCCGCCATGCGAATGGTTAGCTCCCCATATCACAAACCTTCTTAGTCCATAGGAGGGGGACCAAACCTCCTATTCTTTCATTCAAGACTCACTCCTTAATCAGTAACCAATTCTTAGATATGGATTTCCATTCGTCCAATCTTATGTTGATCATCGCATTGCCGGAGCAACACTACAACAACCCGAGCTATATTAGGCAACTATGCCTTCACATTGGGCCAATGCCCATGGAGGCCGTGCCGTTCGGCCTCGGGTGGGTTCGGCCATACCACCTCACCCATATAAGCCTCTAGGACTTTTGGCAAGGCCCCTACCCCACCGTCAAAAGACCCTTTGTCTACTTGGCCCAAAGTGTTGGGAGAGAGACAAAAGGTTATTTGAGGGTGGGGTAGGGGCCTTACCTAGAGTCCTAGAGGCTTATATGGGTGAGGTGGTGTGGCCGAATCCACCCAAGGCCGAACGGCAGGGCCTCCATGGGCATTGGCCCAATGTGAGGGCATACAATGTAGTTGCCTAATATGGCTCGGGTTGTTGTAGTGTTGCTCTGGCAACGCGATGATCAATGTACAATTGGACTTCCATGGATGGAAGTCCACATCTAGGAATTGGTTGCCGATTAAGGGGTGAGTCCCGAATGAAAGAGTAGGAGGGTTGGTCCCCCTTTTAAAAGCTAAGGGGTCCGCGGTATGGGGAGCTAACCATTCACATCGCGGTATGCAAAGGGTTAGCATTTGTGACCCTTGCTAGAGTTGAAAAATGACTAGGTTACGTAAGGGGAGCTTCCTCTCCACATTCTGACCACCTTGTCCTCTAGGGGGAGGTCCCCTATAATTGCCCTGACCATACTGGTTTTGACCTTGGCCTCTCTGGTTTTGTGGAGGTAGGCCACCGTTGTTCCTTTGATCATGATTCTGCCCAACTCGACAAAACTGCCTAGTATGTCCAGGTTGGCCACACTGAACACACCATAATCCCGAAGCATGTTTACCCGACTCAACTGGAGGAGGAGGACCAGGCTGTTGACTCCTAATCATCAATGACATCTGATCCGTAAGATTATGCATTTGCTTAATCATAGCCTCCTAAAATCCCAACTGACTAGCACCTAATCTTTTCTCCACCTCCTCAATGTGTGCATCGATTCTAGGAGCGGGCAATGCTAAGAGTGGTGCCGGTTCCCTAATCGCTAGAGGACGTGGACCCATGTCAATGAGAGCATACGGAACTTGACTCCCCTGTCTACCTGGCTCTCCCTCCACCACTCTCGAACGAATGTGGATGAATTGAGGAATCAATTCATCCTCCCTTCTCCACAATCTCTCATAATCTCTATCTATGTGCTCCATCTCTCTAGCCGTAGCTTTAGCATCCGCTAATGTCTGAGGATTCCTCTCCAACACACCTCTAATGGTACCCGCCTTATCGAATCCCTAAATGAAGAATTGTTTGAGTGTGTCATCATTGAGCATTGTGCCCACAAACCGTGTACACACCAAATCAAACCTTCTAATGTACGTTGAAATTTCCTCTTTCTTTCCTTGCTTCAATGATGCTAATGCCTTAAAAGCAGTACTCTGACCAACCTCTGGCCTAAATTCATTTAAAAACTCCCTCTGCATCTGCTCCCATCCTATGAAGTGACCCTCTGCATGATCCTTGTACCACTCATAGGCTTCACCCTCTAGACTAGTAGGAAACCACACCAACCAATATCCCGGATTTGTGACAAGAGAACTAGCCAACCTCTCAATGTACCTCTCCATGTGCCTAGAAGGATCCTCATCTTTAGTTCCATAAAACTTAGGGAGGTGGGATGGCATATCCACCGCCGCCAAGTTTTGTGGAACCAAAATGGGTAAACCTCTCGGCCTAACCAATGGATCAATGGGTGGAATGGGAGGAGGACCTCCTCCCTCTCCCTCCTGAGCCATGGTGACAGGTGTATCCACTCCTATTCCCCTATTAGCTTCTACAGGAATTTCTTCCCTAACTGTATCAGTCTCTGTCGATGGCTCGCCACTCAGCTTGGAGGGAGTAGCTTCCTCCTCAAGTTGAGTGTCTACCTCTAAATTTTCTAACATTGGACTAACAATAGACTCCACATTCAAGCAACTTTCTATCCTAACTTCTACCTATTCTACCACTTCACTAATCTTAGACAATCTTTTCCTACGTGTACTCTTTTCTAATCCTAACTCCAATTTAGGCTTGTGAGATCAAGTCCTACCTTGCATTCCCTGCACATTCGATCAACCCTCACTTGACCACGCATACCCCTTGCTACCTTCACTCCTTTAATGTTTTCACTTTTCGTTACAAAATACACATAAGCAATGGGTATTATTCATCCTAATTTTGTAGATCTACTATGTATATTTTTAGTATTTTGTGCATTGTAATTCTACCTTTAAGCCTACAATCAATAATAATGAAGGTAAGAGGGTATAAGAGGTTCAAATGATTATTTCATCCAATATTTGGACTACATCCATCCTTAAATTTGGACATTTGGACGACACGGGGATAATAACCTCCATTTCCTCAAACCCTAAGTCCCATTCACAAGAGAGCTCACGGAATTGCCCATGAGTGCCCCGTCATGGCCTCCACACTTACATTGATGAGTTGTTTGACCCTTTTGTTGCCTGGAATTGTTCCGTGTCAATTTTGGAGCTAGGGACGCTCTTGATGATACAAATGTGAAGGCCCCCTCCACCCTGGTCTTCTTAGGTGAGAATTTGTGACGAGTGTCAACTACATTGCGGATTGACCTCTTGACCCACGAGGGGGGCGGTGTGCTTAAAAAGTAAGTATATACGTGCGAACAACAACTATTTTTTAAGGGGGTATTACTTTTTCAAAAAATATTTTTGGCATGCTATCATTATGTAATTTTCTACTTTGGGTTATTAGAATATGGGCTTGCATTACTTATAAATCACAATTGATAAGAATTAATGACATGGTATTTTATTTCAAATTTTATAGCAACCCTAAAATCAACAGTCTGGTTAGCAAATCGTTGAATGATGGAGCTCTCTTCTTCTCCCTCTGACCCCTCTCGGTCGCCCGTTTCTCTCGCCTCGACTAGTCCAACGGACTCAAGGGCAACCCTTGAGAAAAAAGAAAAAAGAAATAAAAGACCCACCATGTCCCTTTTTTTCCGGTTTTGTGGCCAAAAAAAAGAATAAAAAGGGGCTTATCCTAGATCTAATTTTTCTAATTGGACCTATTATTCTATACCCTATAGTAGTTTGAAGACATGTCATGGCATTTTTGTACCCTATAGTATAAAAAACAAATTATAATATTTATCTCAAATGTTTTTTAAGCACCCTATCATTTGTTCGCATGTAGTTTCTACTGCTACCGCTCACTGCCCCCCCCCCCCCCGCGTGTCTTGACCTGGCCTATAGAAATAGAGTTATGTTGGTATTAAAAAAAAAAGGGTCTATGTGGACCTATGATTTGACAAATCATTTGATAATAGAATTAGATACCATTATAGCATTGGCTACAATGAGTTTGGTATGAGTTACACCCCATGAATGAACGAGTGTTCAACAATTCCATCAATGACAATTAAATATCTTTTGCTGGAAAAAATTAGCCTTTACACGATTGATGTATTTTTGACATGTGTACGAATTTGATGGCATTTTTTACCTATACATTTGTATGGATTTTTTTTAGGAGAGAAATTATATTTAAAATTAAGGAGGTGAGGAAAGAGAACCTGCAGGCCAACTTAGGTGAAAAATCCCAAACAGGGGATAGGCATGCTCATGCCAGTTCTCAGTCAAGCTAGAGAATCACCTTCAAACTCCTCCTTCGAATTGACACTCACCACAATATCGAGAGTGAGGAGCTGACCTTTGCCATGCACCACTTTGAAGACTGAGGCATCACCCTCTCGTCTCCAACACGATGCGATGACTAGGGAATTACCCTCTACAACGGATAACAACAAAAACAATTACTAAAATCCTTCCTTAATTAATTAATGAATTCACTTTCAAGAATATCATACCTCAAGCAATTCGTTCTCCCCCTGCAAGTTAGCACTCACACTCGACCGTGACTCAACTCGACTTCAACCCTAACAATCCTCAATTAACCATTTCTAACTCTAGCAATATTGAATTCACAACACCCTAACTTGGAAACTCACCCCGAGGTGAGTGTCAAAGTTGATTCTTCCTAAAATTAATTATCCTTCTAAGATTTAGTGACCTAATGATCGCACTATTAATGTTATGTCCTTATGCCATCCCAAGAAGGTTTAGGACATCACCTCAAGCCGCACTCCTTCTCCAAACAAAATGCATAAATGAAAATGCGATTCATTCCAAGATAGAAATGGAATTCAACTAACCTAATCCAAATGACAAAAATCAAAACCTAGTGAGATACTTATCGTGCACCATGTGCTCCTTCCTCTCCCTCAAGTTCGTGCTTCCAAGCTTTAATCTTCTAATCCCGCTTGACTCCCGGCGGACGCACCATTTATGTCAGCTATAAACCCCCATCCTTGTGCGTCTGTGGTCCAGGTGGAAGTCCATGGCTCACATGTCTTTGTCGACTAGTAGCATCAGAAACCCCATGGTCATACTCCAATGAATTCAAATATTAAACACACTCTTTTTATTCAAACCCACAGGGCATTAGTATTGAGAAATACTTATGCACCTATGATGATTCTTACACACACCCACACTAACCTCCTCTTCCTCTTCTAATTTCCTACATTATGTATATGATATCCAATCAATTAATCTAATTCCTAACTCCTTGAAGGCATTTCCCTACACCTTAGAGTTTTATTGAAATCCACCTAATCCTACCACTTACTAGTTTCCTCTCTACTTTGCCACATGGCTAAAGGACCCCTGTCCTTGCATTCTCAATCTGAACTCAGAATTCACAAACCCCTGGCCCTCCTTTGGCACTCTCAACCAAACCCAAAGTTCTCAAGGCCTCTCAAGCCCCTGGCCGCCTTCGGCGAGCTAGCTCCTGGTTTCGCCCTCGCATCTGGCATGCTCTACCTGAAATCAGAATTCTCAAGCCCTTGGCCGCCTTCGGCGAGTTGGCTCCTGGCTTCGCTCTCGCATCTGGCATTCTCTACCTGAAATCAGAGTTCTCAAGCCCCTGGCCGCCTTCGGCGAGCTAGCTCCTGGCTTTGCCCTCGCATCTGGCATTCTCTACCTGAAATCAGAGTTCTCAAGCCCCTGGCCGCCTTCGGCGAGCTAGCTCCTGGAATCGCCCTCGCATCTCCATCTGAACTCCCCCTAAATAAAAAAAACCCTTGCTCAGCCTTCGGCACTCTCAACCTGATCTTTTTCTCCGCAAATCTCTGGGCTCCCTCCTTCCAAGAAGGCAAGCCCTCCTTTAAACCACACCTAACCCATCCTAAAACAAACACTTAACCTGGGCTAAAAACCACACTTCCCACAAAATCCTACTCAAAATCTAACCTAACTAACTCACATACTAACTTAACCATTCACTAACAACCCCGCAAATCCCTCCAACCCCAATTCCAACACGACACCAGCTAAATTCTTCAAATTTAACTTTAATTAAAACACAAAAGCTTCACATTTTTTATAATTTTGAGTAGTTGAAGAAATGCCAAAGTAAACGGTCTAATGACTTTTGCGATTAAAAGAACATGTGGGCACCATATTGGGCTTACAGCAAGTATTTAGGAAGTTATGCCAGTTTAAAGCTTCCTAGTCTCGAGAGCCACTTCCAAACCACTGTTTTTCTAGGGCGTTGTCCCGGGATAGCGCCTCATTCAAAATGCCATATCTCCTAGCTCACACCTCCAATTGAGGTGTTCTTGAGCATTCTAGAATAGACACGCCATAAGCTACGCATAGCTTATGGCCTCACCCTCATGCCTCCTAGTCTCCGTGGGTGGAAGGTGTTCCCAACGCTCGGGGCCCTTATCCAGACTAGGATCACTTGAACCCTCTCACTAACGGCCCCACAAGTTTCGGGTGTCATTCCGGGGTTCCCTTATGCCCATGGTGTCTCCGGCACTCCTCATGGAGAGGTACACAACACTCACCCTCACCAAATGGAGTCGATGCCCTCATCGTCTATACTCATAGTCGGCACACCAATTCTTAAGTTGCCATCCTCTATGGTGCGGCATTGTGTTTACCTTAGGGCGTGACCCCCACAATGCATCTTCAAATTTGGTATAGTCCCAAAATTTCGTTCTAAGGTGGTCCGTTAGTGACCTTGGATTTTTCATCCAAAGACCTAACCTACACTAGACCCACCAACTTTGGAACTCCGTTGGGTTGCCCCTCCTTTGGGGCTTCCACCTTAGGCTCCACGAGCCTAACTTAACACATCTAGGCCGGACCTCAACGCTTCCACTAAGTTGACTCGGTTGCAATTTCGAGATGGTTTTCCATTGTTAAGCCACGTTCGATCGCACGGGGGTGATGCCAAGTCCCGCCCGACTCGGTTCCCACTTTGCTCTTTTGAGACATGGGTTCATGACTCCCATGTGCCAACTCTCGTTAGCTAGCGGGTAGCACTTTTATGAGCACGCGCCATCACCTTGCCCCCACCCGGACAAGCCCATGGCTAAGAGGTTTCTTAGTTTTATCCAAGGCCCCTCCAAGGCATGGCCCCCAAATACTCGGCTTACCCAACCTTGTTTGGCATATTTATTCCCCCTCTTCCACTAACCAATCACAAGTACAAGACTGGGACCTCATCTCATACTGTTCTTTTTGTACCACTAAAGTTGAATTTTATTGCCTTAAGCCAAAGAAACAATACATGTTGTAGAGGGCATTGCCTCGAAGCCTAGTGTTCTACTAGCGTCTCTCCCCCATTAAAAGAGATTGATGTCCTCATCAATGCCTACGCTTCTTTTTGTTGGAGCCTTTAGTCCTAGTTTTTTCAAAGTGCTCCACCAATTCCTTGGCGTTCACCATGTTTTTTGTCGCAATCCAAGTGGCTTCTTTTTCTTGGTATCCCCGCCATTTCACCTTGAACTCCCTTGGTTTTTTCACTTGGGCTTCGTACACTTGAGGATGTCCTCTACCGCATATTCCAAATGACCTACTACAAGATCGGGAGGTGTCCTAATCACTTGCTTGCGATTGGGCCACAAGGTGTCTACCTTAAATGGCTTTAATAATGTGACATGGAATGTCGGATGCACTTTGATCTCGGGCGGTAACTCCAACTTATACATGTCCTTGAACACTCGTTCCACGATGGGCAACCGAACTTCAACTTTGGACATGAACTTTGGAGTGAGGCCTTTGGGCAAGGTTAAGTTGTTCACATTCAACAACACCTCTTGGGCCACCTCATACTCCACTTTGCATCTTCTGGCATTGACTTGCTCTTTGTAGCGCTTTTGGGCTTCCTCCACCAACAATTTGGTCATCTCCAAGACTTGTTCATGCTTCTTGGCCAAGTTCTCACCATCTTGGTTGAACTCTATTGTTGAATGTGCCCCCTCGAGAGTTAGGTTAGTAGGTTGGAGGGGAATCCATAAGCCACCACGAAAGATGACCCCTTGGTCGCCAAGTGTGTGGCTACATTGCAACTAAACTCCGCTCGATCCAAATAGTCCGCCCAATATCATTGGTCCGCCCCCACCAAGTTCCTCAAGTATTGCTTCAAGACTCCATTCACACGCTCTGTTTTTCCATCCGTTTGGGAATGGAAGGCCGTGCTAAACCTTAGTTCCATTCGGACCTTCCTATAGAAGTGCATCCAAAATGCACTTGTGAACTTTGGATCTCCATCCGACACAATCACTCTTGGCAACCCGTGGTGCCTCAACCATCCTTTGAGAAAAGGCTATGCGGCCTCCAACGCGGTCACGGTTCCCACAATTGGCACCACGTGTGCCAACTTGGCAAACTGCTCTACCATCACCATGATGGCATCATACCCTTGTGACTCCGGAAAACATGTGATCAAGTCCATGCACACACTATGCCATGGCCCCGGCGGGATAGGCAACAGTTGTAAGAGGCCGGCTTGCTTTTGGCAAGAGGTTCAATTCACTTGGCATCCACCCAAGCCTTCACAAAGTGGGCTATATCATCCTTCATGACTTGCCAATGGTACCTCCTTGACACCACTCTATGGTGGTATTTTCTTTCTTTATGGCCGACAATAAGACTATCATATTCTTCCTTGAGAACCAATAGCCTCAACTTGCCTTGTGGCACATACATCCAATTTTGCTTATATGTGAGAAATCCGTCCACCAACATGACCTCTTTGAGCCCTTGCCCTTGCGAAGCTCACCTAGAAGGCTTTGTGCTTCGGGGTAGTTAATGTACCCCTCCCTCATCTTGCATCACAAGTTTCCTTTACCGGTAACCATTAGCCACAAGATATAGATGGTGCTCATTGCTTGGAACTCTTCCCATCTACTTAGCGCATCCGGCACCACATCACCATGGCCCGGTTTGTTGATCAAATCCACCTTCATAAGCGCCAAAGTATCATGCCACCGCAATGGCTTGGCGCTCACTTGCACTTATGTCTCAAAATAATTCAAGGACACAATTTCCATATACACCTTGGTTTTGTGCAACCCCAAATCATGTTGCTACACCTCCAAGCAATACACTACGGCAAAGAGTTTTTTCTCATGAGTTGGCCGTGTCTTTTGACAACCATCGAGCTTCATGCTCCCATATGCAATGGCCATCCATCTTGCATCAACAATCCGCCAATGGCAAACTGACTCGCCCCCATATGCATCTCAAAAGGTTTGTCAAACTCCACGAACTTGAACACATGTGGCGAAGACAATTTGCTCTTGAGCTCTTCAAAGGCTTGGTGACAAGCCTCATCCCACTCTTGGGATAACCCTCTTTTAAACAAGTTAGACAAGGTCCTAGCAACCTTAGTAGCGGTGGTAGTTGGCTAGGCCAAGCAATGACCTAAGCCCTCTTTGGGTCAAAGGCCGCTTCCACTTTTGGATTGCCTTGATCTTTATCATGTCCATCCACCAACTTCGTTTGTCACCACATAGCTCAAGAACGCAATCTCTCTTTGAGCAAAGTTAATTTCCTATTCTTGGCGGTAACTATTTGAACAATCCATTGGTGAGTACATCCTTGTACCTCACCAACACACCACAAATGTGGTTTGGGGGAGGCCCATTTTTCTTAGCCTCCCCATGAGTTCTTTGGAGTTGCTCCAATGGAACCATGACATTATTTGTTGAATTCTCATTTGGTCCATTGAAACCAAATTCAACATGGCTACTCCTAGCATAGGAGTCCTTGTGAATTTCAAATTCACTTCTTTGCCATCACGGCACACCACAAGCACACCGGCTTGTGCCTCACATCCACCATGTGAGTTTCAAAGGAGGTGCCTCTAAAATGAAGACACCTCATCCATTTCACATAATGTGAAATCTCCACAAATTCCAATGTCCCACATTTCAAGGTCACATGCAACGCCACCTCCTTTGTCTCATGCGGCTTGCCCATTCTACTAATCGGCAAACCCCAACGCATTGTGAGCTTCCAGCTTACAAAGGAGTGCGTTGCCTCTTTGTGAACCCATGGGACCTTTCTTACATTCATTTGAGCCTCAAGGTACAAAAGACTTGGCCTTGGCTTAAAGCTACTAGCCTTGGCCACAAAGCCACCGTCTAACATTTGGCCCGCCGCACAAACATGAATTGCCTTGGTACCCCATGCCACCTTCTAACATTCCGTCCGTGGCACAAACATGAATTGCCTTGGTACCGCAATGCCATCTTCTAACGTTCCGTTTGCGGCACAAACATGAATTGCCTCGGTACCACAATGCCACATTCTAACATTTCGTCTGCGGCACAAACATGATTTGCCTTGGCACCTCAAAGCCACATTCTAACATTCCGTCCGCGGCACAAACATGCTTTGCCTTGGTACCACAAAGCCAACTTCTAACATTCCGTCCGCGGCACGAACATGATTTGCCTTGGTACCACAAATCAACCTTCTTTGTTTCCAACATTGCATGGCTTTCTTCCTTGGGTGCCACCCTTGTTGGAAGTTGTACCTTTGGCTTGCCCTTTGTGTTGGTTTGATGGCCCAACTTCTTGCGCTCTTTACCTTGGGACATATTTTGGCTCAAGCCACTTTGTTGTGAGGCACCACCCGACTTCCTTTCGGGTCCATTGGCTTGAATGCTCTCGGCAATCTTGATGGTCCCTGCCATATCCTTGAAAAGCTTCGAGAATTTGAACAAGGTGTCCACCACCTATTTTGCTACCCAGCTAAGAAATGCATTTCTTAGAAAAATTGTCTATCTTAGGTGTAGCATTCATTTGGGCGTTCAAATTGCACACATAGGCCTTAAGAGACCCCGTGTGCCTCATTTCCACCAAGTTCATTCCCTCAAGCAATTTTTGGTACTCCGGCGTGAACCTCTCAACAAGCAACTTCATGAAGCCAACCCAAGTCAAGTTTGCCACCACTTCGGGCTCTTGCATTTTCTTGCTAGTCCACCACTCAAGCGCATGAACTTTGAAAAAGGTAACCACTTTGGAAACCTTGTTGTGCTCCTCGGCCTTTGGACATCATAGTAGTTATCCATTTCCAACACAATTTCATTCACCTTTCTTGCCTTGCCAAGCCTAGAGAAACTATTTGGCATGTTAACCTTGGCCAACTTCTTTGTTGAAGAAGAAGGCCTAACACCTTGCATCATGAGGAACTCGACTTTCTTTGTCTTGTTGGCCCCTCATGCTTGCCACGTTTGAGTTTTTTGATTCATGATGTCCTTCAACTCAAGCATTTTGAGTTCAATCCAACATCACCATTTTCCAAGCTCTTAGGTGTATTTGTTAATCTAGCCCCCAAATTCTGTTTGAGGTTTGCGGCACTCCTCCATTCCGTCACCGAATCCACCATCATCGCCATCATTGTCAATAAAATCAATGGCGGGGTCAAAATCCACTTAGACATGATCCTTGTTCCAATTTGAGCGTCACAACCTTTTACAAGCCTCGGGCTCACCATCATAACCCTCGTGTTTGATAGCCATCTCTTCCTCAAAGTGCTAGCTCAAAGATTCGAACCCTGCTCTGATACCATATGTCGCAACCCTTGCTAGCTCCCCTTAACTATCTCGGTCCATTTTTCAATTCTAGCAAAGATTACGAGTGCTAATCACTTTGCATTCTGCCATGCGAATGATAAGCTCCCCATACCACAGACCTTCTTAGTCCATAGGAGGGGGACCAAACCTCCTACTTGGTTTTCGGGACTCACCCCTCAATCGGTAACCAATTCTTAGATGTGGACTTCCATCCATGAAAGTCCAATCTTATGTTGCACATCGTGTTGTCGGAGCAACACTACAACAATCCGAGCCATACTAGGCAATTATGCCCTCATATTGGGCCAATGCCCATGAAGGCCTTGTCGTTCGGCCTCGGGTGGGTGAGGCCATACTACCTTACAAGTATAAGCTTCTAGGACTCTATGCAAGGCCCTTATCCCACCGTCAAGTAACCTTTTGTCTCTCTCCCAACACTTTGGGCGAAATAGACATTTTCCCTCAGCCGCTGGGGTTGGAAGCCCCTAGAAGCTTCAGAACCCCATAACTTCTTCATACGTTCTTTTATTTCAACAATTGACCATTCCATCGTCATTTACGTTTCACGTAGATGCCGATGGACTACTCACTTGCCCCATTCAGGCAAGTATTGACAAAGTTATGCCTGTTCAAAGCTTCGTAGTCCCGGGAGCCACTCCCAAACCACTGCTGTTCCAGGGCGCTGTCCTGGGACAACGCCCCATTCAAATTGCCATATCTCCTAGCTCACACCTCCGATTGAGGTGTTTTTGAGCATTCTAGAATTTGCACGCCATAAGCTACGCATAGCTTATGGCCTCACCCTCATGCCTCCTAGTCTTTGTGGGTGGGAAGTGTTCCCAACCCCCGGGGCCCTCATCCACACCAGGATCTTGGGCCCTTTCACCAACGGCACCACAAGTCTTGGGTGTCACTCCGGGGTTTTTTTTGTGCCCATGGTGTTTTGGGCACTCTTCATGGAGAGATATGCGATAGTTATGCCATTGAAAAATGATATTTTTGACAATTGGATGGAGAAGCGGATGTGCGGGAATTACTATCAAGTAAATCAAAAAACCAAGTCGGATCAGTATCCCATGCCAATCCCTGAGGAGTTGTTTGATGCCATCCAATTTTCTCGAATGTTTAGCACCTTGGACTTGAAATCCGGCTATTACCAGCTTCCATTACTTGTGGGAGATTGATTGATAACTACATATTGGGGAGTTGATCAAGATGGGAAGAATCTACTTTATCATGTAGCTTAAAGAATGCATTTGCTCTGTTTCAGAGAATGATGCACCATGTCCTCTCTAGTTTGTTTTTTCTCAATATTATATTAATGACAAAATCATCTTTAGCATAACACCACAAAAGCATGTGAGGCATTTACAAGCCATTTTTGAACGGTTGCAGCGGTGAGGATTGCACTTGCACAATAGCAAGTGCAAGTTTTTCCATGACCGACTGGCACATCTAGGTCATATGATTATTCCAAATGGTCTTGAAATAAAGCAAGGTAAGGTAGATGTCTTGCAAAGAATCTTGACACCGGTCGATGTGCCGAGACTTCGTGTTTTCTTAGGCTTGGTGAATTATTACCGACAATTCATAAAAAGAACTTAAGTTTGAATGCCAAGCCTCTCATCATTCTCACAAGCAAAGTACCTTGGACTTGGGATCGTGAGCAGCAATAGGCATTCGAGACATTGAAGTAGAGATTGGGTGCGGTTTCAATGCTTCGACATCCTGATGTCTCCAAATCTTTCCAGTTGCATACGGACTGGAGTTCATTGGGTTTGGGAGCAATCCTCATTTAGAAGGATGACTTTGGCCGGGAGTATGTTGTTGCTTATGCTTTGCAAAGCAACAATAGTACAGAGGCCAATTATTCGTCTTATGAAGGGGAAATATTGGTTGCGGTATGGGCTATTGCCCATTTTTGGCTTCTAAAAGATTGTGATGCTCAAATTGGAACAAAGATCATGTCCAAGTGGACTTTGACCCCGCCATTGATTCTAATGAAAATGGTTGGTATGATGGTGGATTTGGTGAGGAAATGGAGGAGGCCTTTGAAAGGGCTCCCGCAAACCTCGAAGAGAAATCGGGACTAGATTACCGAATGCACCTGTAAGCTTGGAAAGTGGTGATGTTGGATTGAAATTCCAACTCAAAATGCTTGAGTTCATGGACTCCATGAATTAAGAACTCAAGTGTGGCAAGCATGTGAGGGCCCGACAGGACAAAATGATCGAGGTCCTCATGATGCAAGGTGCTAGGCCTTCTTCTTCAACAAAGAAGTTGGCCAAAGTAAACATGCCAAATAGTTTCTCGAGGCTTAGCAATGTAAAAAAGGTGAATAAATTTGTGTTGGGAAAGGGACAACTACTATGATGTCCAAAAACCCGAGGTGGACGACAAGGTCGCCATAGTGGTTTTTTTTTGAAAGACCATGCGCTTGAGTGGTGGACTAGTAAGAATGCGCAAGAGCCCGAGGTGGTGGCAAGCTTGACTCGGGTTGGCTTCATGGAATTGCTAGTTGAGCGGTTCACGCCGGATTACCAAGAATTGTATGAGGGAATGAACTTGATGGAAATGAAGCACATGGGGCCTTTTAAGGCCTATGTGCACAATTTTAACACCCAAATGAATGCTTCACCTAAGATGAACAATTTTTCTAAGAAATGCATTTTGTTAGGTGGATAGCAAAGGTGCATGGTGAACACCTTTGTTCAAATTTCCAAAGCTTTTCAAGGATGTGGCGGGGACCATTAAGTTTGCCGAGAGCATTGAAGCCGATGGATCTGAAAAGGAGTCGGGTGGCGCTTCACAACAAAGTGACTTGAGCCGAAATATGTCCCAAGGCAAAGAGTGCAAGAAGTTGGGCCATCAAACCAACACAAAGGGGAAGCCGAAGGTACAACTTCCAACAAGGGTGGCACCCAAGGAAGAAAACCACGCAATGTTGGAAACAAAGAAGGTTGCTTTGTGATACTAAGGCAAACCATATTTGTGTCGCGGATGGAATGTGAGAAGTTGGCTTTGTGGTACCAAGACAAATCATGTTGTTTCCGCGGATGGAATGTTAGATGGTGGCTTTGTGGCCAAGGCTAGCAGCCTTAAGCCAAGGCCAAGTCTTTTGTACCTTGAGGCTCAATGAATGTAAAAAACTGTCTCATGGGTTGACAAAGAGGCAACGCATTCCTTTGTGAGCCTGAAGCTCATAATGTGTTGGGGTTTGCCAACAAGTAGAGTAGGCAAGCCCATCAATGTGCGGTTTGCAAAGCGCAAACTGCATAAGACAAAGGAAGTGGCGTTGCATGTGACCTTGAAATGTGGAACATTGGAATTTGTGAAGATTTCACACTATGTGAAATAGATGAGGTGTACCTCATTTTAAAGGACACCTTCTTTGAAACTCACATGGTAGATGTGAGGCGCAAGTCAGTGAGCTTGTTGTATGCCATGATGGCAATGAGGTGAATTTGAAATTGATAAAGACTCCTTTGGTAGGAGGAGCCAAGTTGAATTTGGTCTCAATGAACCAAATGAAAATTCAACAAATAATGTCTTGGTTTCATTGGAGCAACTCAAAGGAACTCATGGGGAAGCTAGGAAAGATGGGCCTCCCCCAAACCACATTCGTGGGGTGTTGGTGAGGTACAAAAATGTACTGACCAATGTGTTGTCTCAAAAAGTTACCGCCAAGGAGTGCAAAGCAACTTTGCTCAACAAGAGATTAAGTTCTTGAGCTATGTGGTGACAAATGAAGTTGGTGGATGGAAATGAGGATGGTGAAGGCAATCCAAGAGTGGAAATGGCCCTTGACCCAGAAAAGGCTTAGATCATTGTTTGGCCTAGCTAACTGGTACCTCCGCTTCACTCGAGATTTCTCTAAGATTGCTAGGACTTTATACAAATTATTCAAAAAGTGGCTATCCCAAGAGTGGGATGAGGCTTATCACCAAGCCTTTGGAGAACTTAAGAGCAAGTTGTCTTCGCCGCCCGTGCTCAAGTTTGCAAAGTTTGACAAACCTTTGAGGTGCATATGGGGGCGAGTGACTTTGCCATTGGTGGATTGTTGATGCAAAATGGATGGCCATTGCATATGGGAGCATGAAGCTCGATGGTTGTCAAAAGAGACAGCCAACTCATGAGAAAAAACTCTTCGCCGTAGTGCATTGCTTGGAGATGTGGCAACACGATTTGGGGTTGCACAAGACCAAGGTGTATATGGACAATGTGACCTTGAATTATTTTGATACACAAGTGCAAGTGAGCGCCAAGCCATTGCGGTGGCACGATACTTTGGCACTTATGAAGGTGGATTTGATCCACAAACCGGGCCGTGGCAATGTGGTGCCGGACGCGTTAAGTAAACAAGAAGAGGTGGAAGCAATGAGCACCATCCAAACCTTGTGGCTAATGTTTACCGGTGAAGAGAAAGTTGTGATGCAAGATAAGGGAGGGATACATTAAGTACCCCGAAGCACAAAGGCTTCTACATGAGCTTCGCAAGAGCAAGGTACTCAAAGAGGTTAAGTTGGTGGACGGATTGCTCAAGTATGAGCAAAGTCGGGTGTATATGCCACAAGGCAAGTGGAGGCTATCGATTTTGAAGGAAGAATACGATAGTCCCATTGCCAACCATAGAGGAGAAAGAAAAAACCACCATAAAGTGGTATCAAGGAGGTACCATTGGCTGGTCATGAAGGAGGATATAGCCCACTTTATGAAAGCTTGGGTGGATGCCAAATGAACCAAACCTCTTACCAAAAGCAAGTCGGCCACTTGCAACCGTTTCTTATCCCGCCGGGGCCATGGCATAGTGTTTCCATGGCATAGTGTGTGCATGGACTTTATCACAAGTTTGCTGGAGTCACAAGGGTATGATGCCATCATAGTGATGGTAGAATGGTTTGCCAAGTTGGCACATATGGTCCCAATTGTGGGAACTGCAACCGCATTGGAAACCGCATAGCCCTTTCTCAAAGAATGGTGGAGGCACCACGGGTGTGAGGAAGAATCCTTCCCACCCTTAGTTGCGTCCTAGTCCGGGTGGGAAGTCTTCTTCACTCAAGTGCTAGCCATTCACTCATTAGTTGCTCATTCCATTCCATCAACACTCAAGTGGAGGGTGGCATTAATGCTCAACATCATCAACAATTCACAAGCATTCAAAAATACTTGCAACCCATTACAATTATTACCCATGCACGAGCATTAAAACAAATATTTGTGCAATATTACAATGTCACCAAATGCTAACCCAACCTCAGCTCAGTATTGCAGCTTATATCGCACCCTTGCCAATGGAAGTTCATGATCTACCTAAGCTATCTTAGCCTTACATTCACCATTCAGCCTCCTAACATCCGCTGCTTCTCTCAGTGTTGATGCCCCTGCCAAGTGAAATCAGCAGACTCAACATGCCTCTGCAATGACAGTTCATTACCACCTAACCAAGCCCCCAGCTGCCTAATTCCACCAGGACTCTACCGTGAGAGAAGCATGGCTTAAATAGGTCGCATCTTTCCCAAGTGGCAGTGTGTCGTGTTGTGGGTGTGGCCCTTCAACAGCTTCAAAATTCCTGCGGTGCCTTCTGCTCTCTTCTGCTGCCACATAGCACTCCCTCCAACCCGGTGATGGTTCCGATGCCAGGTTGTCGATGCAGCCGCAGACACCTCCACTCCACCATCTTCGACCAGATGACCAGCTTGACAGCGTTTGCCTCCGATTGAATGCCGGCAAGCTGTCTATGAAGTTAGCTCCTTAACAGGAGAGGTGTTAATGCTTGCAGCAGCCTAGGATCTTTCACCCGCCAGCCGGTTCTCCTTTCTCCAAACAGAGTCAATTGATGCTCTCCCGAGAGACTCCGAGGACCTGCAACCTCGTCAAAAAGTTTTTCAATCACTCAGCCTCGGCAATTGCTACCTTACTCAATCCTGCTCGGGCAAGAAGTCCCGCAAGTGAGCAGCTGAGACCACACAGATAAGGCAGCACAATCACCCACATGCATTAGTCCCCTTAACCCTTAGGTTAGTTCCTTTTTTTTTGTCCTTCTCCAATTCAAGTATTTGTATCCCTCTCGTGGGTGGAGACTGCTAATTTCCCAGCTGTGGAAGCCAAATGACCGAGCAATACCACCAGCTCATTGTTGTCCTCTCTTTCCCCGCATCACGACTGCATCGGGGCGATGCTTGCCGTCTCTCCTCCTTCCCGGGTTGATGCCTCGGTCAGGGCTCAACCAGCACAGTGGCCCAACGGCTCCCTAGCGGCCGCCTCCACCGCATCTTGAACGTAGCCTGCATCCAACCCCACCCGCATGCACAATAACACCCAACCGAAACACTGCAGAAAGAACACCGCACTCGAGCTTCTTGCAACTCTTAACAATTGGGCAAGTGGCAGTTATTTCTTCTCTCCTTACCTTCCCGAGTCAGCAACTGAACCTCCCGCCTACCCTGCACTGCTCACCTCTCCCTTCAAATAACAATGCACAGACAACAACACTACTACTCCTCCTTGTTCCTTCAATCAATTTCCTGACATGAGTACTAGTAACCAGTGAATTCCGTTAGCCCTCCTCGGGGATGACCTTCTTCCGAGTTGTGGCAGGTGTCACTTCCTCTTGTCCCGAAGTGGTTAAGAAGGCATTGGCCATTCACCATACACTGATAGCGTAACCCGCGGTGTCATGGTTGCGAGGAGACCCTTGCCACATGAGGTCGCTGGTGCTGTGCTCCTAATAACAACAAGGATTCTCCTGTCTACCCAGTAGGTACAAGAACCAGTGAAGTTGAGGATGGCGATGATCAGCATTGACCTATCGATGCTACCATCACATACCGGACCCCCCACAAAGGAGAAGAGAACCTACTGGAAGAATGAGTCACTTCCTACCATCGCTCAACCTTTTGATGAAGATCCCTGGAAGAGTCATTACCATGGGCTTAATCCTCATCGATTGCCCATTACCGATGTCGCAATCGTAAGCCTCACACCTAGTTGCCCGATCCTAGTCTCGGGCAGCCAATCGATGGGTGACAGGGGGATGTGGCTTCCTGAAGCCTCTGCAGCTTAGCCCTGCGGCAACCCTTCTTACCTCCTTCCCCCGTAACACTCCTCAGCCTGCCGTTGCAACATCCCAGGGAACACACCCAAATGATCTATTCCCACTGAGGAAACTCCGAAGTTAGTTGCACCCGAATTCAACTCACTGCTCTCTGGGGGTTTCGGTGGCTAATGAGCACTGTTTGTGAGTTGATCGAGAAGGAATGACTGCAAACGACTCCTCAAGACCAAGACATCGACATCAACAATCGCGCATGCAACAACACCACACCTTGATTATCCTTCTTCAGCAGCTCAATACCATTAAGTTCCCCGTCAACTCACCCGTGCACGGCTGACAGATGGTTAGATAGATAGATAGATAGATTTTGAGAGACTCTCCTGGAAGAGTTTAGACTCGCCCTTGAGTCCAACTCTCGTGACGACCGATCGACAAGAGTCTCTTGACTTCATCTAGGCATCCAGAGACTCGGGGCGCACAGCTCTATACCCATTCCTCACAAGTGCACCCGGATCTGTGAGTATTCATCCGACTCAACCCTTGACCTCCACTGGTGAGTACCACAATTGCAGCACCAGGTCACTTCCCTCCACTCGTTACTGCTGCCTGTGAACATCATCCCTCACTCTCCACGCTCCACCGCAAGCAACCTCCGTTTCCCGCACCGAACACCACGCCCTTCCTGAACAGCAAAGCCTACCCTTCTCTCTTCCGCCCTCGTCCGCGCTACTCTCCTCTACCACAATTCATCCTTTCCTGACTGAGGTTAATGCAACCAGCAAGAAAGTTGTCCCGATTGAAAGAAACGTTCTCCCTTCCCACTACAACCGGCCTAGATTTGGCCAACCCACTGTTTTGAGACCGAGTTCAACTTCATTTCCCACCTTTTCTTCTCTATCCTAGCTTACTCTCCTTCTACACATTCAGTTCTCCCTGGTCTGCTCGGTGCCGCAACATCATGGCACCACCCTTCCTTCATCCTACATTGAAACAGGGCTTCCGCGTCCTAGCCTCTAGTCACTCTCGTTGGGTGCATAATGAGACCCCGTTGCTTCACCCGCGGAGACCCCTCTCCCAAGCTCCTTTTTTTCCCGCGCTGCCCGGCATTTTTTTCGGGTGGCCCGGGAAAAATTGGACGCTAATTGACTTTTTTCTCTCTCCACCACCTTTCCCCTTTAACTCTACTTCCCTTTATTTTTCACCTCACCTTTTCCACCCGTTAAGCCTCACTTTAACCCGACTTAACTCCACTAACTTACCTCAATTTAATTCCAAGTTTCTTGGCCTTTTAAGTGGTTCTCTCGTTTTAAGTTCATTTCCCCCGTCCGAATTAGCGTACTCCTTAGGTTAGTAGGTCATGTGAGCAACCTTTTAGGCTCACAATGGGTTGCCAAGAGTGATTGTGTCGGATTGAGATCCAAAAATCACAAGTGCATTTTGGATGCACTTCTCTAGGAAGGTCCGAATGAAACTAAGGTTTAGCATGGCCTTCCATTCCCAAACGGATGGGAGAATGGAGCATGTGAATGGAGTCTTGAAGCAATACTTGAGGAACTTGGTGGGGGCAAACCAAAAAGATTGGGCGGACTATGTGGGTCGAACGGACTTTAGTTGCAATGTAGCCATGCATGACCAAGGGTCATCTTTCGTGGTGGCTTATGGAGTGCGCTCCACCCTACTAACCTAGCTCTCGAGGGGGCACAATCAACACTAAAATTCAACCAAGATGGTGAAGACTTGGCCAAAAAGCATAAAAAAATCTTGGAGATGGCCAAGTTGTTGGTGGAAGAAGCCCGAAAATGCTACAAAGAGCAAGTCAATGCCGGAAGACTCGAAGTGGAGTATGAGGTATGAATGTGAACAACTTCACCTTGCCCGAAGGCCTCATTTCAAAGTTCATGTCCAAAGATGGAGTGTCCCATCGAGGAACGAGTGTTCAAGGACATGTATAAGTTGGAGTTACCGCCCGAGATCAAAGTGCACCCGACATTCCATGTCTCATTACTAAAGCCATTTAAGGAGGACACTTTGTGGCCCGATCACAAGCAAGTGATTAGGCCACCTCCTGACATTGTAGTAGGTCATTTGGAATATGGGGTAGAGGGCATCCTCAAGTGTAAGAAGCCCAAGTGCAAAAACCAAAGGAGTACAAGGTTAAATGCCAAGGATAGAAAGAGAAAGAAGCCATTTTGGTAGCGGCAAAAAACATGGTGAACGCCAAATAGATATGCCAAACTAGGTTGGGTAAGCCGAATAATTGGGGGCCATGACTTGGAGGGGCCTTGCATAAATCCAAGAAACCTCTTCGCCATGGACTTGTCTGGGCGGGGGCAAGGTGATGGCGCGTGCTCATAAAAGTGCTACCCGCGAGCTAACAAGAGTTGGCGCATAAGGGTCATGAATCCATGTCCCAAAAGAGCAAAGTGAGCACTGGGTCGGCGGGACTTGGCATCATCCCCATACAATTGAACGTAGCTTAACAATGGAAAGTCATATCGGAATTGCAACCGAGACATTTTAGTGGAAGCGTTGAGGTCCGGCCTAGATGTATCAAATTAGGCTCGTGGAGCCTAAGGTGGAAGCCCCAAAGAAAGGGCAACCCAACGGAGTTCCAAAGACGGTGGGTCTAGTGTAGGTTAGGTCCTTGGATGAGAGATCCAAGGTCGCTAACGGACCACCTTGGAACGATGCCTTTGGGACTATACCAAATTTGAAGATGCATTGTGGGGGTCACGCCCTAAGGTAAATACAATGTTGCACCATAGAGGATGGCAACTTGAAAATTGGTGTACCGACTACGAGTATAATTGATGACAGCATCGACTCCATTTGGTGAGGATAAGTGTCGTATATCTCTCCATAAGGAGTGCCTGAGATACCATGGGCACAAGGGGACCCCGGAATGACACCCGAAACTTGTGGCGCCATTGGTGAGAGGGCCCAAATGATCCTAGTGTGGGTGAGGGCCCTGGGCGTTGGGAACGCTTTCCACCCACGGATACTATGAGGCACGAGGGCGAGGCCATGAGTTATGCGTAGCTTATGGCGTGCCAATTTTAGAATGCTCAAAAACACCTCAATTGGAGTTGTAAGCTAGGAGATATGACAATTTCAGTGGGGCGATGTCTCGGGACAGCGCCCTGATACAGCAGTGACTTGGAGTGGTTCCCGGGACTGCGAAGCTTTGGACAGGCATAACTTCCTCAATGCTTGCTCGATTGGGCCAAGTATCACCAAAAATCCTCCACCCTTCGATTTTGTCCTAGCCCGAGTGGAGAAGTTTATAATGACATGTAGAGACTTCTCTCTTTGTAACCCAATATATAATTCCAATCTACCCTTGGAATATACACAACTTGATTAACACCACACTATGTAGTTTTACATTCCTTAATGTCGGGCAAGGTTATATCCTTAGCATTTTCTAATGTCCACCCGGCCGCTTTGGCCACGCATGCCTTCAAAGATATCCCTCTTGTGAATCAAGTCATTGCCGTCGACTCCACACTACTACGTGAGTTCTCGCTTATTGATTCCGTGCTATCACATGTCATCGTGGTTGATTCCGTATTGGTACATGACACTTCGCTTGTGGATTCCATGAGTACATAGGCTTTAAATACAAGTATTAAAAAATACTTATATACTTATCATTGTCCTTCCTTCTCTAAGTTCTTCTTGATGTAAATCTCTATCAATGTCTTCTTATTAAACTTTAGAATAGTATAACTCCCACCCAACTTATGTTCTTCAAGTGAAATTTGGTACACTTGTTAAGTACCTTATCAAAAATCTCCACACCAAATTTTGGCACAAACAGAGTTCATATGCAAAAATTATGCATGAAATTCTAACTCTAACTACTTAGTATGAATGCTGTGATAAAGCATCCGGTCATTAAAACTCTAATAACTTCCAACTCCTACGTCCAATCAATCTAAAATTTTGATACAAGATAGATATATAAGTTCAAAAAGTAGTGTTAAATTTTGGTATCCATATCTATAACCCTCTAAGAGATACATATTTTCAAACCTTGCTGCTTTGTTCCTAGACACCCTCTCCTTCAACTTTTAATAACTCTTTCATCCCAATGATTGAAGCTCTCAAATTTTTACCACAACTCCCATACTTTATAATAAACAATCCCTCAAATTTTCATACCCATTGAACACTCTGATCATCCATAATTGACAAATCTCTCACTATAAAGTTCTGCTCAAGTTCATAACTAATAAAACACTACAAGTAATGCACCTAGTACAATCTAGTCACTCTAAATGCCACAAGTTTAAACAAGTTTGAACTCTCTCACTTCAATATGAATCTCAATGCAACAAGTTGAAGTTTACAATCAAACTCCAAATTCCTTAAACCCAATTTACTTCTAACAAGAGGTCAATCCCTCTTCAAGGCTAAATAGCCTTGGCTCTTCTTCTAAGAACTAAGCACACACATGTGCTCCTATCTTGCTTCTCACACATCCACACTTATAACCCGTGGGGTGCTTAAGGAGCACGAAGGAAAGAGAGGATGAGTGAGGGAAGAATGAGGAATTATATAGTGAGTTGAGAGGGAGAGAGGGCATGAGATAAGGATAGGGTGAGAGGATTAGAGCCTCCAATCACAACCCCTTAACCTTCTCCTTCTAAGTAGGGACTCATCCCATTCACAAGGCTCTCGATAAGCCTTCGAAATCTCCTCCATCTAATCTCCTAAGCCTTCCTCCCTCAAATGATCAACAAAGATCCTAATTCAAACATTTAACTAACCTTGGCTTTCTACCTATCACACTTTACCAAGGTATGTCCTCATACTACTTAAGTCCACTCCACACAAGCCTAATGCTTCAAACTTAGCTTTCTTCAAGCTTCACTCTTTTTATATTTTTGTGAATAATCATAAATCAACAAAACACTACTTGTAATATTTTACAAGTGTTAACAACACATGTGGACATCAATTTGGGCTCACACCAAGTGAGTAGTTCATCAGTATCTATGTCAAACGTAGACGACGATGGTGTGGTCAATTGTTAGTATCAAAGATCATATGAAGAAGTCATGGGGTTCCGAAGTTGTTGGGGGCTTCCAACCCCAGTGGCTGAGAAAAAATATCTATTTGGCCCCAAATGTTGGGAGAGAGACAAAAGATTACTTGACGGTGGGGTAGGGGACCTGCCTAAAGTCCTAGAGGCTTACATGGGTGAGGTGGTGTGGCCGAACCCACCCGAGGCCGAACGGCATGGCCTCCATGGGCATTGGCCAAATGTGAGGGCATAGTTGCCTAGTATGGCTCGGGTTGTTGTAGTGTTCCTCCAGCAACGTGAGACTAACATAAGATTGGATTTTCATGGATGGGAAGTCCATATCTAATAATTGGGCACCAATTAAGGGATGAGTCCCGAATGAAAGAGTAAGAGGGTTGGTCCCCCTTCTAAGAAGGTCCGCGATATGGGGAGCTAACCATTCGCATGGCAGAATGCGAAGGGTTAGCGCTTGTGATCTTTGCTAAAGTGGAAAAATGACCAAAATATTTAAAGGGAGCTAGCAAGGGTTGCGACAACTTTAGTGACTGACCATCAGCTTTTACGGTGGCTCATAGAGCCGGATAAGCTTACCAGCAAGCTCTCCAGGTGGGTTTTATTGCTCCAAGAGTATGACTTTGAGATGGTACATCGTGTCGGTATTACCAACATGAATGTAGATGGACTCTCACACAATCCAAATCCTTCGAATGAGGACTTCATCGAAACCAGGTGGCATGGAAATTGTAATCGAGAGGCGGTTCCAGGTTGACACACAACTACTGTCGCAACCCTTGCTAGCTCCCCTTAAATATCTTGGTCATTTTTCCACTTTAGCAAAAATTATGACCGCTAACCCTTTGCATTCTGCCATGCAAATGGTTAGCTCCTCATAACATAGACCTTCATTGTCGCAACCCTTGCTAGCTCCCCTTAAGTAACTTGGTCATTCGAAATTCACTTCTTAATCGGCAACCAATGGTCACGTGTGGACTTCGATCCATGGAAGTCCAATCCAACGTTGATCATTGCGTTGCCGGAACAACTCTACAACAACCCGAGCCATATTAAGCAACTATGCTTTCACATTGGGCCAATGCCCATGGAGGCTGTGCCGTTCGGCCTCAGGTGGGTTCGGCCACACCACCTCATCCATATAAGCCTCTAGGACTCTAGGTAAGGTCCCTACCCCACCGTCAAGAAACCTTTCGTCTCTCTCCCAACACTTGGGACCAAGTAGTCATTTTCCTTTAGCCGCTAGGACTAGAAGCCCCGAGTAGCTTCAGAACACCATAACTTCTTCAGATGGTCTTTGATGCTAACAATCAACCATTCCATCGTCATCTACATTTCACGTAGATGCTGATGGACTATTCACTTGCCCTATTTGGAAATTATTTAGGATGTTGTGCCTGGTCAAAACTTCGCAATTCCGGGAGCCACTCCCAAGCCATTGTCCCAAGACAACGCCCCACTCAAATTGTCATATCTCCTAACATACACCTTCGATTGAGGTGTTCTTAAGCATTCTAAAATTGGCACGCCATAAGCTACGCATAGCTCATGGCCTTATCCTCATGCCTCTTAGTCTCCGTGGGTGGAAGGCATTCCCAATGCTCGGGACCCTCACCCACACTAGAATCATTTGGGCCCTCTCACCAGTAGCGCCACAAGTTCCGCGTATCACTCCGTGGTTTCCTTTGTGCCCATGGTGTTCCGGGCACTCCTCATGAAAAAGCACGCGATATTTTTAGTTTGTAGGAGGGGGACCAACCCTCCTACTCTTTCATTCGAGGCTCATCCCTTAATTGGTAATCAGTTCTTAGATGTGGACTTCCATACATGGAAGTCCTATCTTATATTGATCATTGCATTGCCGGAGCAACACTACAACAATTCGAACCATACTAGGGAACTATACCCCCAACTTGGGCCAATGCCCATGGAGGCCATGCGATTCGGCTTTGGGTGGGTTCGGCCACACCACCTCACCCATATAAGCCTCTAGGGTTCTAGGAAGGGCCCCTACCCCAACGTTAAGTAACATTTTGTCTCTCTCCCCAGCCTTGGGGATGGAAGCCCCCAGCAACTTCAAAACCCCATAACTTCTTCATTTGTTCTTTCATGCTCATATCTGACCACTCCATCATCATCTACGTTTCACGTAGATGCCGATGGACTACTCACTTGCCCCATTTGGGTAAGTACTGTGGAAATTATACTTGTTCAAAGCTTTGTAGACCCAGGAGCCACTCCCAGGCCACTGCTGTACCAGGGCGTTGTCCCGGGATAGCGCCCCCACTCAAATTGTCATATCTTCTAGTTTACACCTCTGATTGAGGTGTTCTTGAGCACACCCCTCCCATATCTTGCATCACAACTTTCTTTCACCAGTAAACATTAGCCACAAGGTTTAGATGGTGCTCATTGCTTGCACCTCTATCCGTCTACTTAGCACGTCCTACACCACATTGCCACGGCCCAGTTTGTGGATCCAATCCACCTTCATAAATGCCAAAGTATCATGCCACCACAATGGCTTGGCGCTCACTTGTGCTTGTGTCAAAAAATTCAAGGACACATTGTCCATATAGACCTAGGTCTTGTGCCACATCTCAAAGCAATGCACTACGACAAAAAGTTTTTTCTCACGAGTTGGCTGTCTCCTTTGACAACCATCAAGCTTCATGCTCTCATATGCAATGGCCATCCCTCTTGCATCAACACCCACCAATGCAAAGTCACTTGCCCCCATATGCACTTCAAAAGGTTTGTCAAATCTCGCGAACTTGAGCACATGTGGTGAAGACAACTTGCTCTTGAGCTCCCCAAAGGCATGGTGACAAGGCTCATTCAACTCTTGGGATAGCCCTCTCTAAAACAAGTTGGACAAGGTCCTAGCAACCTTAGACAAGGTCCTAGCAACCTTAACGGCGGTGGTAGTTGGCTAGGCCAAGCAATGACCTAAGCCCTCTTTGGGTCAAAGGCCGCTTCCACTTTTGGATTGCCTTGACCTTCCTCATGTCCGTCCACCAACTTCATTTGTCACCACATAGCTCAAGAACTCAACTCTCTTTTAGCAAAGTTGATTTGCCTTCTTTGGCGGTAACTTTTTGAGACAATTCATTGGTGGGTACATCCTTGTACCTCACCAACACCCCATGAATGTGGTTTGGGGGAGGCCCATCATTCCTAGCCTCCCCATGAGTTCCTTGGAGTTGCTCCAATGGAACTCAGACATTATTTGTTGAATTCTCATTTGGTCCATTGAGACCAAAATCAACTTGGTTCCTCCTACCATAAGAGTCCTTGTCAATTTGAAACTCAATTCTTTGCCATCATGACACATCACAAGCACATCGGCTTGCATTTCACATCTACTGTGTGAGTTTCAAAGAAGGTGTCCTCCAAAATATGGACACCTCTTCCATTTCACATAGTGTGAAATCTTCACAAATTCCAATGTCCCATATTTCAAGGTCACATGCAATGCCACCTCCGTTGTCTCATGTGGCTTGCTTTTGCAAACCGCACATTAATGGGCTTGCCCATTCTACACGTCGGCAAGCCCCAACTCCCTTGTGAGCTTTGAGCTAAATGTGTTGCCTCTTTGTCAATCCATGAGACATTTTTTTATTCATTTGAGCCTCAAGGTACAAATGACTTGTCATTGGCTTAAGGCTATTAGCCTTGGCCACAAAGCCACCATCTAACATTCCGTCCATGCACAAATATGATTTGCCCTGGTACCACAAAGCCAACTTCTCACATTCTATCCGCGGCACAAATATGGTTTGCCTTGGTACCACAAAGCAACCTTATTTGTTTCCAATATTGCGTGGCTTTCTTCCTTGGGTGCCACCCTTGTTGGAGGTTGTACCTTCAGCTTGCCATTTGTGTTGGTTTGATGGCCCAACTTCTTGCACTCTTTGCCTCAGGACATATTTCGGCTCAAGTCACTTTGTTGTGAGACGCTACCCGACTCCCTTTCGGGTCCATCGGCTTCAATGCTCTCGGCAATCTTAATGGACCCCACCACATCCTTAAAAAGCTTTGGAAACTTGAACAAGGTGTCCACCATCCACTTTTGCTACCCCACCTAAGAAAATCCATTTCTTAATAAAATCGTCCATCTTAGGTGTAACACTCATTAAGGCGTTAAAATTGTGCATATAGGCCTTAAGAGACCCCGTGTGCCTCATTTCCACCAAGTTCATTCCCTCATGCAATTCTTGGTGCTCCGGCAGGAACCTCACAACAAACAATTTCATGAAGCCAACCCAAGTCAAGTTTGCCACCACTTCGAGCTTTTCCGGTTTTTTGCTAGTCCACCTGTGAGCCCAAAATCGTGCTCACAATTTGATTTACATGTTCACAATATTAAAAACATAAAAATTAGTGATGACTGAGTTAGTTGAATGTTTTGTTGGGAGTGAATTTCGAGTTTAGATTTAAGTAGATCTAAAGGGTTGAATTGAGGTTTAAGGAAGGAAGTTAGAAATTAAATTCAGTGTTGTTTTGGAATTAGGATAGTCCGGGTTGCAAAAACTAGGGGTGTGTTACCCTTGGGGTAAAAACCTTGGACAAAATGGAAATTAGAGCCGAAGGGGTAAAAGGGAAATGCCCTTTAACCGAATCGGAAATGTTAAGGTGGTAGATTAGTAAGTAGGTGGATTAAGTTGGATCAATCAATCAAGCAAACAAAAGTCAAGCGGCGGCGGAGAGATTTAAATTCCGGAAGCGGCCAAGAAAAGAAAAGGAGGTGACGGTTGTCTCCCCTCATTTATCACCGAGGGCTTAATTGCCACCAAAGGAGGTGACGGTTGCCTCCCCCCACTTACCACCGAGGGCTTAATTGCCACTAATCAAGGGACGGGCCCCTCGGTTGAAGGAAGGGAGAAGGGGTCCGACCCTTCATTGAAAGGGTATAAAAGCCCCCTCTTCTCCTTTCATTTCCCCCCTTCCATATTTTTAGTTAGCACGGCGAGGCCCTTGCGATTTTTAGTTAGGAAGCTCTTTCTCTTCTTCTCTTCATTTTGTTAGGAAGATCAGCAAGCATTCATGTGGACTTAACTTAGAATTCTTAGTGTTAGAACTCTTGAGAAGAGGTGGTGTGTTTTTGAACACCCCCCTAAGTGGCTGGGCCATGTTCAATCTAGTGTAGTGGATTCTGAATTTGTGATTTAGATTTCAGATTTTAAAAGAATGTAACCCTCTTTGTTGGCTTTCCAAAGAGCCTAAGTTTGTTAGAATCAGAGTTTGTGAGCAAAAGTTATAAGAGTTTGAATGAAAACGTCTCAAGCTGGCTTTGAAATTTTACACTCTGACTTTGCAAGAGCGCATCAGAATTGCAACACATGAAAATGTTTTGAGATTTGAATGAGTCAAAGGTTTTGTTTTTAGCTTTCCAAATTACTAGCAAGTATTCCAATTGAAGCTAGTGAACGAATGTTGTGACCATTCACGTGAAAGGGGGTTGCTGTCTAACGAAAATGGTCCAGTTCACCCAGTTGGGGGCCCCCACGGGCGTTCGCCCGTGGGCTCTGGTGTGAGTGTAGATCTTTAGATTAGCTTTCCAAAAAGCCTAACCTTATAAAAATCAGATTCAGTGAGCGGAAGTTGTGGCCGTTGGCGTAAAAAGGTGTTGCTGCCTAACGAAAAGGAGGCAATCCACCCACTTGGGAGCTCCCACGGGCGTTCGCCCGTGGGCTTTGGAGTGAGTGTAGCTCTTTAGATTAGCTCTCCACGAAGCCTAACCTTATAAAAAGTGGATCTCGTGAACGGAAGTTGTGGTCGTTTCCGTGAAAAATGGCTGCTGCCTGGTGAGGAGGGGTCAGTCCACCCATTTGGGAGCCCCCACGGGCGTTCGCCCGTGGGCTAAGTGAATGTAGCCCTTTAAGTTGGCTTGTTAGAAAACCCAGGGTTGGTAAAAGTCGGAGTTGGTGAGCAAAACTTCTGGCCGTTGAAGTAAATGGTGTATGCTGCCGTGCAAGGGAAAGGCACTTCACCCAATTAGGAGCCCCCACGGGCGTTCGCCCGTGGGCTTTGGTGTGAGTGTAGATCTTTAGATTAGCTTTCTAAAACTCTTGACCTTATAAAAATCGGATTTAGTGAGCGGAAGTTGTGGCCGTTGGCGTGAAAAGGGGCTACTGCCCAACGAGGGGGGGTTTAATTCACCCAGTTGGGAGCCCCCACGGGCGTTCGCCCGTGGGCTTTGGAGGGAGTGTAACTCTTCAGATTAGCTTTCTGAGGAGCCTAACCGTACGAAAATCAAATTTCGTGAACGGAAGTTGCGGCTGTTTGCGAGAAAAATGGATGCTGCAGTATGAGAGAGGGGTCTTCCACCCAGTTGGGGGCCCCCACGGGCGTTCGCCCATGGGCTTTTGCACACTTGCACGGATGCACCGACCATCGCCAAGCAAAAAGGGGAGTCAACAGAGTGTGTTTTGCATCTAAATTCATCGGAGCATGAGCAGGGAGTTCTGAGGTTAAGAGTCAACAAAGACATGTAAGCTATATACTTCCACTCGGATTACAGACGCAAAGGGTGGGGGTTTATGGCTGACACCACCACTGAAACACAAGGTATTTCAACAAGATAGCCACTATGGAGACCTTATTATCCACCTCGGCCTTTGGACATCCATTTTCCAACACAAATTTATTCACCTTTCTTACCTTGCCAAGCCTCGAGAAAATACTTGGCATGTTTGCTTTGCCCAACTTTTTTCTTAAAGAAAAAGACCTAGCGACGTGCATCATGAGGAGTTCGACTATTTTGTCTTGTTGGGCCCTCTCGTCCTTGCCACACTTGCATTCTTGACTCATGGAGTCCATGAACTCAAGCATTTTGAATTGGAAATCCAATCCAATATCACTACTTTCCAAGCTTTTGTGTGCATTTGGTAATCTAGCCCCCGAATCCTCTTCAAGGTTTGCGGGAGACCTTTCAAATGCCTCCTCCAATTCCTAACCAAATCCACCATCATCCCCACCATTCTCATTAGAATCAATGGCGGGGTCAAAATCTGTTTGCACATGATCCTTGTTCCATTTTGAGCATCACAACCTTTTAGAAGCCGCGGGCCCACCATCATAACCCGCACGTTTGGTAGCCATGTCTTCCTCAAAGTGTTTTTAGAAGCCCCAGCAGCTTCAAAACCCCATAACTTCTTCATATGATTTTTGATGCTAACAATCAACACTCCATCGTCATCTACGTTTTACGTAGATGTCGATGGACTACTCACTTACCCCATTCGAGCAAGTATTAACAAAGTTATGCCTGTTCAAAGCTTTGCAGTCCCGGGAGCCCTTCCCAGGCCATCATCATCATCATCCCCACCATTCTCATTAGAATCAATGGCGGGGTCAAAATCCGCTTGCACATGATCCTTGTTCCATTTTGAGCATCACAACCTTTTAGAAGCCGCGGGCTCACCATCATAACCCGCACGTTTGGTAGCCATGTCTTTCTCAAAGTGCTTTTAGAAGCCCCCAGCAGCTTCAAAACCCCATAACTTCTTCATATGATCTTTGATGCTAACAATCAACACTCCATCGTCATCTACGTTTTACGTAGATGTCAATGGACTACTCCTTTGCCCCATTCGGGCAGGTATTGACAAAGTTATGCATGTTCAAAGCTTTGTAGTCCCGGGAGCCCCTCCCAGGCCACTGTTATACCTGAGGGCTGTCCCGGGACAGCACCCCACTCAAATTGCCATATCTCCTAGCTCACACCTTTGATTGAGGTGTTCTTGAGCATTCTAGAATTGGCACGCTATAAGCTACGCATAGCTTATGGCCTTATCCTCATGCCTCCTAGTCTCCGTGGGTGGGAGGCGTTCCCAACGCCCGGGGCCCTCACCCACACTAGGATCACTTGGGCCCTTTCACCAATGGCGCCACAAGTGTAGATTGTTGTGGATGGCCCTTGATCAAATGGCATGCCATCATTTCTTTTTTGCCATGTGTTTTTTCTTTTGTCTATTTTATTATAGTTTTTGATTGCTTCCTTTTGATTGATTCATATGGAATTCAAAACCTTCATACGGAGCTTCATATGGAGCTTCAAATTAATTATTGTTTTTATTCTTATTTTATGGTTACTCATTGTTTTTATTTGTAAGTGTTTCAAGATCGATACTTACAAAGATATTTGCCACATTAAGGGATGATCAATGGTATAGTCAATTTGATTGGTTAGATTTTCTTTTTAATTTGGGAAAAGTGTTTTGGAAAGTTTACAAAGAGAAAGGTGGACGTTTTGTCTATGCTAAAGAAGGACATTTTTTTTTGAAAATCAAGGGTGTTCTAATGAACATAAAAGGTTTTCCTAGGCTTTACAAAGTGGTAGTAGAGTGATAGAGAAGGCGATCAAGCAAGAACAACTTGTATGTGATGAATCATTGGTATTATTATTTCGTGTGGCCTACTTTATAGGAAAGTAATTATTCCCTTACTCCAAATTTTCATCTTTGTGTTCATTGCTTGTTAGTATAAAGGCTCCTATCATTGCATCTATGTATCACGATGAGAAATTATATGTTGATTTAGTTGCATGCATGTCTAACGTAATTAAAAATATATATATATGTACAGTTCAAAACTCTCATTTCTATGATATCATGATTCATGAATCTACGGACATAAATATTACTGGTCATTTTGTTGTATTTGTGATTGCTTTTTTTAGGTTTCTTAGAAATTGAAAGTGAAAAAAATGTTATTTTTTATTGTTTAACTAACCATTTAAAATTTTTGAAGCTTGATTTATGCAAGTTTATGACTTTTGACAGTCATGGTGTTAGCACCATGGTGGGTTCTCATGGTGGGTTCTCATGGTGGAGTAGCAATAAGATTTAAAAATAATATAAATGCATTCCTTCTATCTTGTCATTGTATTGCTTTTAAGATTAATTTGGTTGCACTTCATGCATTTAAAATGCCAAATTACAAGATAATATCTAATAAAATTGATATATTTTTAATATAATTACTTCTTTAACATATCAAATAAGCATAAACATGCACTTACAGCCTTACAATAAGAATTCTTTGATGCTAAAAAAATCATGAAACGCTATTCTAAAATACGATGGTTTAGTAGGTGGTAGGTTGTGACTGCCTTGTATAATTCATTAGAATCGGTTTTGCACTTTTTTGTAATGTGAAAAAGAATAAAGACCTTAGTCAAGAAAAAACTATTTTTGCCAAGTTAAAATATTTTAAGCATATTTATATTTTATATTTTTAAAATAATATATTACATTAATTGGCTTTGTTATGAAAGGTATTCCAAAACAAGTGTATGAATGTTACAACTATTGGTAGTATTGTTAGGACAAAGATTGTCGCACACCTCCTTATGAGAAATGCCCGAAACACCATGGGCACAAAGGGGACCCTAGAGTGACACCCGGGATTTGTGACGCCCTTGGTGAGAGGGCCCAAGTGATCCTAGTGTGGGTGAGGGTCCCAGACCTTGGGAACACCTCCCACCCACGGAGACTAGAAGTCACAAGGATAAGGCCATAAGCTCTGAGTAGCTTATGACATGCGGATTCCAGAATGCTAAAAAACACCTCAATCAGAGGTGTGAGCTAAGAGATATGGCAATTTGAGTGGGACGTTGTCCTGGGACAGCGCCCTGGTACAACAGTGGCCTGGGAGTGGCTCCCGGGACTACAAAGATTTAAACATAATTTCTTCATAGTTGCCCAAACGAGGCAAGTAAAGAATGTATCGGCATCTACGTGAAGTGTAAATGAAGATGGAGTTATACAGAGTTAAATCAAGGATTATACAAAGAAATTATGGTATTCTAAAGCTACTGGAGGAAATGTCTACTTGGCCCCAACTCTTGGGAGAGAGACAAAAGGTTACTTGACAGTGGGATAGAGGCCCTGCCAAAAGTACTAGAGGCTTATATGGGTGAGGCGGTGTGGCCGGCCGAACGGCAGGGCCTCCACAGGCATTGGCCCATTGTGAGGGCACAGTTGCCTAGTATGGTTCGGGTTGTTATAATGTTGCTCCGGCATTGCGATGATCAACTTAAGATTGGACTTCCATGAATGGAAGTCCACATCTACCATTGATTACCGATTAAGCGGTGAGTCCCGAATGCAAATGTAGGAGGGTTGGTCCTCCACCTAAAAGTTACGAGGGTCCGCGGTATGGGGAGCTAACCATTCGCATGGCAGAATGCAAAGGGTTAACGCTCATGATCCTTGTTAGAATGGAGAAACGATAAGATAATGAAGGGGAACTAGCAAGGGTTGCAATAGGGATAGTTTAAATCTGAATGTTGTCCATTGTTAAGCCAATTGATTTGGACGTTGCTACATTCAATGATAGTATTGGTTATTATGTCATTTCTGAGTATGGCTCTCTTGGAGATCATCCCCGGGGAAGTCACTGTTGAAAATTTAGATAACTATGAGAGAACAAATATAGGGTGACATTTATTCATGGTTGATAAAAATTATATATATTTTTGATATACCATAGCCTTGAAGAAATGTGAGGTAGCACATTATATATAATATAGGGTCACTTGTAATACCCAAAATTAAGTTTATAGTATTTCTAAAATAGCATTATAGTAATTGGTACGGAATTTATTATTATTTTTAGGTTCAGTTTAGGGTAAGAAAAATTAAGAACTAGATGAAAAATGATCACCAATCCATCTACAAAATGGATGAACTCGTTGGATGAGGGTTATTAAGTGTACTTTTGAGGAACATTTCATTGATGTTTGTATAATTCTTTGGTTGATCCTCCCACGCAAGACAAGAATTCTATCATCGTGCATTGACCCCTATGCGTTTAAAGGGCTCCGTGGGGCCATATTTGGTGAATCTATGGTGGATTGATGGATTTGTTCTAGGCGAGAGGCTGTGGCATCTTTTGTGATGATTTGTTTTGGAATTTGTGGACTTCTTTCAATGTTTGGATGAAACAATTAAGTACACCATTATCAATGGGCTTAGACATATAACCAATTATGTAAATAACATGTTTCTTGTATACATAGCTTAATTTTTGTTGCGTGATGAATTCCATTTCTAATGCTATAGTACAATGCTATTGTCAACGAAGGAAAATTCAAATAAATATAAATAATGAAGGGTCTAAAATATTATGAAGAATTTAATTTATAATTACACATAGGGTGGTAAGAAATTGAAGAAAGTAGAATTATTAAAAAATATAGGGTCCATTAAAATGCAGTAAATGAGCTACATAGCCCCCCAAAAATATGTGTTGTACGCTCATGTGTCCCCAAAGAATACACTAAGTGACTTCCCCGAGAGATCATCTTAGAAAGCTTTTGAGTGAAATTCATGGAAAATGATATCATGGTTTTGAAATGGACCGGTCTAGGCTAGGAAAAGACTTCGAGAAAACACTTGAATTTCAACGTGCATTTGCAGAGGTTGTTTGTATAGAGTTGGATGTTAGATTTGTAGACAATGATTTGTAGATGACATCATTTCATGTTTTAAAATCCTAAATCCTACTAACATGCCTTCAAGGCAGATAGGACTCCAAAATTGGGGTGTGATTGAATCGAAAAAGTTACTAGCTCATTATGGGCATAATCATTCCCAAGAAGGTTTAAAATTCCCTTCCCTTGTCAATGTGATAGTTTGTAAGCATGAATTTTTAGGTTTTAAATTGTAGGCCACCACCAAATAGGGGGATAAGACTTGTAGAGACTTATGGGGCATGATCACATGGAATCATTCTTTGCAAACTTGGTATCCTAATTTGCTTGTCCTTGCTAATTTGGGTAGAGTACAATAATATCAACAACCACTTGTGAGAGGACGTTTAGTGTCCAAAATTAAATTAAAACACAAGTGACACTTAGAAGTAAAAATTTGGAAATTATGCTTAGAATACTTTGGAAGGGCCAGATGAGAACTTTGATAATATCATTGAAAAGACAATTCCTTTTTGAAAAAATGGAACTAATTACCGGTTCTTCTATACTAATCCTTCATGTTATGTGTCTGCTACAAGTGATGCATCTTGTTCAATAACTTCAGTTATATTTTCCAATGATGAGGATATCGATGTCTAAAGGTTGCATGTATTATTGTACTAACCAACCTCTAAGAAATACATGAACCATGTTTGGACTCATACATTTTTCAAAGGCTAAATCCTTGGTCCCAAGTTGGTGGGGTTTGGCAAGGTTCAAATCCTTCCAAGGATACTTGAAATTTTATTCAACACAAATTTACCCCCTTAAAAGCATAACACCAATTTTTTTTTATAATTTTTTTTAAAAAAAATCCGACCTACAACACAAAACTTTGGAAACATACTGAAGTGAAATTCAGAAAGTCGAAAAAATACTGGATGGTAAAGGTAAATCTCAGAATTTAACCGAGAATAAAAACTGGCTTTAGGTAGCTTCCGAGTATAAATAAATAAAATCTGAACGTTTTTGTAAAAGGTTGGAAATGTACTGATTTTTGTATAGAACTCCCCTGACTGTGGTTCGACCGTCCTTGTTGACCAGTTGACCTCATAATTAGACCTCGTGGGTGGACCTGCCAGCCCACATGGAGACGATGGCATGACATCCATCCTCCAGTTAACATTTGTCAAGCAGTCAGTAGGTCAAACCATGTGGGCATGCCAACCTCCTAACATGTCAGCCAGTCATCATGTCCACCTGTTAATGTGCCATGCCATGTAGTCCAGTTGACGTGTCAACTTATGGACCAGTCGATTTCAATTCTTGCCCGTCAAACTTCAAGTCCACATGTCGTGATGTACTGCATCATACCACAGATTTGACAGGTCCAACCTGCATGCCAATCAGTTGAGAACACCTGTGCTCCAATCAACTGAGTCCACAATCAGGTCAAGAACACATGTGCTCCAGTCAACCAAGCAAGCGATTAGGTCGTTATTCTAATGCCGAATGGTAAAACATAGAATTTTTTGACAATTGCATTGTATTTTTTCCTGGTTGGATGTCCTAGGGCCTAGCCCATCAACATCAAATTGGACAGGACGATCAATGCCAAGTTGACTATCCCATCTAGCTAAACCAGCCTAATCAAGTGGCATCAAAAGCCTCCACTTTGCTAAATTGAAGGGAAGCATTGACTTTGACCTAAAGGAGATTATATAAAAAGGAATGTCATGCAAACTGAAGGCACCTAAATGGTGCTCATGATGGTCCGAGACGACCCTAAACTACCGGATGATGGTGGAGAGATACCCAAATCTCAAGGAAGAGGTTGGTTGTTCGATTCTCGATTGTGAAATCTCCTCTCTACTTGACGAAAAACTTGTCAGGTGGTCAACTGCCTCCTGTGCTTTGGCGCTGGCCTGTCGGCCTTCTGTCTCACAAGGAAATAATAATAATAATAACAATACTAATAATAAAATATGGTGCTCATGAAAGTTTTCCAAGGAACTTATTTTTATAGGACTGTCTCTTCGCCACAATAAAACACGTCCGCTTCAATTCACTAGAATTGGTGGTCCTGACACCACTTTGAACACTCCTTATGAATGATCAAAAGTGGTGCAAGTCTTTAAAGTTTTGGGAGACTTTAAAGAATAACTTAAACTTTCACTTATAGTTGTGGGTAAAGTACCGCATGAAATCCATTGAGCATGCCAATCTAAAGTGCATAGTCACTTCCTAAGTCCAAGAATCGAGGGAGAAACCATCAAAAATTTGACATGAAGAATACATGATCTATGCACCCAAATGTCTCAATGGTAGGGGAAACCTTGGTGTCCATATATAAACCATGAGAAGTTGTATAAGGTGGATTGTTTGTTTGCAAACAACAAGCAAAAATTGATTTGAATGTCCTGATTTGAAGCAGCTTGGTGCATGTAAAAAGAGCATAAATACCCAACAAAATAGATTGTTTATATGTGGAAAATGAGCAAGCTTTGAAGCAGATGTCATCTTTTGATGGAGCTGAAGCGTTTCTTAAAGGCAGATTTTGGTGAAGGGCACCACCTCTCCCAGGCATGTGCTCACCTCAAAAAGAGAATGCCACTTATCAGGCCAAAAGATAGCAGGCCAAAAAACATTGTTTTCAATCCAATAGATATACTATAGATTACAACATAAACCTCTGATGTTATATACTGTGGCTTGATAAGTAGTGTGCACCCACAGTACTATCCCCACTACTTTTCGTGTGGATATTTGTCAATAGTGTGGACCACAATATTTACCAAAACCAGTGTAATAAATTCACTTTGTAACAGAACTTGCTAAATTGAAGGGCTAAGGGCAGAACACTGAACTTACTGGGTAATCCCTCCAAGAAACCAGTCAGCCCTTGTTGACAAACATGTTTCCAATTTCTTAACTGGTAGGATCTACAGATGACAGAGCATGGTATTGTAAACATTTGTGGTCAGACAATTTTCAGAATCAAGGTGCGAAGTGGTCCCTTCTGCAGAATTCATCAGAAATGTCTCAGAAAACAAATAAAAACTGCAAACTTCCAGCTTTGTTGTCCAGCAGAGCTATACATCTCTACTGAGGTTGAAGCCTCAGTAGGATTTCTTTAAGAACATATTTCGAAACTCTGAATTTGACTTGGGAGTTTCTTCTCCCCCAGGATTTGCTGAAGTGATCTCTTGGAGATTCCCCCAACCCAATGGCCGAGCAACAGTCCTTGGTACAGCGAAGGTGTTTGCTCCTGTCAGTTTCACATGACCACCTCGACGATGGCTTATAAATGGAGGTCCACATCCTCCTGATCATCCCACTCCCGTGCATGAATCCATGATGAGTTTTAACAAAACACAAATCTATCAACCACACAACTTTCTCAAAAGCAAGGGGGAAAAACCTAAGAGAAACAAAAGCACTTCTAGAATTTGCACATGTTACCTATGTTCTTTGTATTCAGATGCATTATTTTTAAGATCTATATATAATCTTACTTAATATTTTCCAAAAGTTGCTATTCTTCATGTGCAACTCATTTAGATTAAAGCTATTAAGTCGCAATAAAAGACTTCAAATACGAGATGTCTACACTGTTTATGGTAAATACTGTGGTCATACTTTTAGTGTCACTTACCCTTCAATGCATCAGTATAGTGTGGTTCACAATATTTTTCATCATGCATTAAAATAGTGTGGAACCTTATCCTCTGGGAAGTGTTTTTGCATCAAGTCTCCACACGCCCGAAATTTTCCAGGATGTCCTATCTTTAGATAAAGAACATTCAACAAAGATTTTTTGGGGAAATTTCAATTTTCAATTTTTAACTCTCTTTTGGAGAGAAAAAAGTTCTAATCCTAGATTCAAAACCACCCAGGAAGGACGAATATGAATTGGATCTCACTTTCTTGAGTCTCAAATGCACACTATTTTCCATCCAATAGAAATACTGTAACCTACAACATAGGTCTCCAATGTTATATACTGTGGGTTAGAATATAGTGTGCATCCACATTTGTCGCCGGTGTTTTTAGTGTTGATTTCCTCATTTTTAGTGTGACCCACGGTATTTCCCATAAAAAGTGTAGTTCAAATTAAAAACCACCTCAGTACTTTATATTAAAAAATGATGCAATAAATGATTAAATCATACTTATATGAAGGTTCTATGCGTTCTAGAAAATGTAACTTAATATAGAATTTCTACAACTCAACAGATTCTATATTTTTTTCTAAGGATGACTGAAAAGCGTCCTCATTTTTATAATCTTCATGCTCTTAACATTTGGAAAATGTGCAGCTGTTCTGAACAAGGCCATAAAACACAGTTTTTGTGTTGAGTATCAAAACTGGAGAAGTACACATTGACCACATACTTTCCCAGCCAGTGTGGAAGGATTAATATCAGTTCCGGATTTAACCTTAAATTATTGATTCTGTGATTTTTCCCCATTCATTTTGAACTCACAGCGGATATATGTGGCAGTCTCTTATGTGCTATTGAAGTTCAAGAAATTCAGTATTAGCAGGATATGAAGATACACAACACGGGATAATTACCTCCATCTGAGATCCTCTTTTCACCTCTTCCCCCACTGCTTCCACGGCCTCCCTGGCGCCCACCCCCTGTGTGCAACAGACAGTGAGATGAGAGGTAAGGAATCTGAAGCTTTGGGAGATCATAGAAAGGTATCCTCCTAGATGTCCAAAGTCTACTTGAAACTGAACACAAAAACAAAAACCTCCACAAATGCTACTCCTTGAACTCTGAAAGCACAGGACAAAGCAGCATACTCAAAACAACATACCAACACTTTCAACCACAGCATCTACAAGCATATGACCGTGAAGAACACAGAACACCCTTAACCATGCTTCTAGCATGAAATGGAAATAGAATTTCATCAATCAATATGCACCAGTCCTACCACGGCCAGCTCCAAAGCCTCGACCCCAACCACGCTCTCGTGTAGGATTTGAACGTGCAATACTCAATTCACGTCCTCTGAGGTATAACTTCTGATCGTTCTTGGCCAGAGCTGTAGCAAGCGACTCCTCATCCTCAAAATCAACATAAGCAAGCCCCTGCTTCATACAAAATGAACATGTAACTAAATATTTGAATCATTTGCAAGAGGTATATTGTGTCTTACAAAAACCAAAAGAAGCATTTAGTTGAGTTTTTCAGAACAGATTTAGAGTATGTGGAATAGTGATCATAGAATGCAACAAAAACTTGCATACATGCAAGTACAGACTTTTTAGAGCCTCACTTTTGAGAACATGCATCATGTTTCAGGAAAGGAACCTACTCGTGGCTTAAAGGATCCACGTTCTCGGAGTAGACGAACTTCCTTGACACCCCCACAAGAATTAGCTGAATTGAGACTAAAGAGTTCTCTAATATCTTCTTCTGTCACCTGCAACCATTCCAAAAAAATGTTGACTACTCTTGCATAGTTGTCACTCATTGATCAACAAAAGAGATGATTGAACACCAGCACTAGATTCATATAGTTGGATGAACAAACAACATTGATATTTTCATCTTTAACAAATACAAAATCCAAACTTCAGACATAAAATGACTCTTAGGTTTAAGAATTGACCCAGAGGCTCAACAACGTACATTAAGTGCTAGATTTGACAAAAAAACTGTACATTCATCTTTAAACACAACTGGCTTTTTTGCAGCTTCTGACTGTGATGGCCCCTCTGCAGTTGGTGGAACCACACTCTGCTTCTCTTTCTCTGCAGAGATACCATAATCAATTTGTGTTCTAAGTATACCGGAAAACCAGATCTAATGAACGCTAAATAATATTGCACCAAACATCAGAACAGGCCCCAACATGAAGAACTTGTATCCTGAGACTGATGTTTCCAGAACAAGATAAGAACAGACGAGAAGAACTAATAGGAAAAGTATACCTGCTTCCTCCATACTTTGATTCCTGACCACTGTAGTAACTGAAGTTCCTGCTTGTCCAGCCTCAATCTCATGTCCAGTCCCTTCCTTGTGCCGCTTGGATGTATTCTCAGACTCTGTGTAGCCAAGACCTCTTTTTTTGCTGCTTGGTGGTGGCATATCTAACACCTTCTTAAGAGGTTTCTTACAGGAAGCACTCATGAATTTACTTGCTTTATGTTGAGCAGTTTCATTCTCCGTAGATTCTCTGGCAAAAAGTTTGTTTGCAGTGACTTTCTGCTCCTGTTGGTTCTGTATAATTTGCAATTCTGCAATTCGCGGTCCAACCTAATTTGACCCAGAAAAAACTACTATTGGAGTGAGATGCCCTGAGACTATCAAAATACAATCCTCCAACAAGATGCAACGAGATTCATTCCGTAACAAGAATGCAGAGAAATTAAAGTCAGCATTTCTTATAAAAGGTGATATATAATTGTGAATTCAACTATTCAGATAAATATACATACACATACCCATGCACAAATTTGCAAGGTTCCCCATAGAGGACCTTGATAAGACACCATATGAAGCAACAAGAACAAAAGAGCACACTTTTGAAGTCGTTCAAGAAATAATCTAGCAGCTTGCGCTTCAGATTCATGAACACCTTGTCATCAAGTTGTGAAGGTAACTGCAATCAACAAGCTCACCTTCAAAACTGCTTGGTCATAATCTTCAAGAGTTCCATACTCTTCCTCAAAGTACAACCATGCAGCACATATCACCTGATCAAGTAGGCAACGCAGGTAAAATATCATTTACACACCAGACAGCAGACTAGGCTCCTCTTCAGCTTCACCCATGGCTTCAAGTTTTCAAACGGATAACAGATTCTAGAACTTTTGAAAGTCTTCTATTTAGGCTTTTGTAAATAAGGTATGGCAACATAATGCTGAAATATCTTTCTGAGCTCAAACACTTCTAATGTCAAGTAAATCGTCAGGGAAGCAAGCATAAAACATGTGTTCTAGCTCTTACAAGGTATAGGTCAGTTCTAGACCTCTGTTCCCATTCCATCAAGTCTGCGATTAAAGCAGCGCTTGTAAAGAGCCCGAGCCTCTTTCACATTCCCAAGCAGAATCTCCAAAGCTATGTAGTTCTCCCAGACCTCTAGCATCCTTCCACTGTTCACACCACAATTCGACACTACTGTAAGACATAATAGACAGCCTTTCATGTACATATTTGCTGTTGTAGGTACAAATCATCACTCCATTCATAAAAAGCAAACTCTCACTATTTTTGCAGAATAAATGGCAAAAGTTTGAAGGTCTGAGTTGCAACAACTTGATTGTGACTAATTTCAAAAAATTCAATGTTAACTGCAGTGACTTACTGACTCCTTATGAGGTTTTCCCAAACTCTGCGGGCCGCTACAACATTCTTCAACACTTTGGCTTCTAGATGAGCCCAATACGATGGCATGCGTAGATTATGATCCACAAAGTCTGGGAAGTAGGTTGACATGAATTCTGTTGCACGCTGCAATAAAGAAATGAGAAGTCTTAGTCAGCACCCAAAGTTGGCATACACTGAACTGAATACTGACCAGAGAACAGCAGCAAAGTAGAGTTATATACACAACAACAATAGAGGTATCCTTTAACTCAATGGGACTTTTTGTTGGATTTGGTCCCCTACGATTTCCCATTGGTCGTTTTGCATACGAAATCAGTATAGCTTACCACTTTAGGTGCATGCTTGGAGGCAGTGTTTGAATTGGAACAAAGAGCAACCTATTTTGGTTCATTGAGGGCCAAACTCATTTTAGCACCTCTTGGCATGCCAAAATGAGTTTGACCCTCAACATATCGATGTAGAATGTTCCTCGTTCAAACCTCCACACTACCTCCAAGCATGCACCGGAAACTTACCAGACATGGAAGGTACTTTATGCAAAACAACCAACTCCTGACCAAAAGTACCAAAGAGTTAAAGGATAACTCTGTCGTCGTCATCATCCAAAACAGAAATTGAAAACAACTGACAGATAACATGTCATGACAAGAAAACTTACAGTGGTTGTGTCATGCAGGAGAGTAAAATTCGATGTTTGATTGGAATCCACACCCCCTGCCATAATTCGACGCCTCAGGCAATGGGCTCTTGCAAGAAAAACATCCTCATACTGCATCCAAAGGAAAGAAACTTTGCCTTCAATGTCTTACCACCTTTTTGAAGTGCTTACTGTATTCATATGACATCATGATCTAACAATTTGAGAAATGAGGTCCAAAAGAACTCTTCCAACTGCCTCACTCTTATTGCAGTCTTACCTCATTTGGGGTCTGGAATCCACTGAGTAGAGCTCTCTCAAATACCTGCAATAAAACACTTACCTCGCTGAAAAAGTGGTGGATAGATAAATTACACACCAATTAACATTAGGCACTTGTGCATAATGACATGCAATTACATGAATTTCATAGCACAGTAACAGGTCTTATTCCTGATGCGACAACCACCAGGAAATTGCTCAGATGCCTTTGTGCAACCCAGGACACCATAATAAAATTGCTTCCAAAATTGACAAGAGCATATTCAAGGAAGAGAAAGTATTACAATATTGTTAAACAGACTCAGGTACTACAACACATTGGCTGACCGCAGGATGTACTTGAGAATCAGAGGTAAGATGTCAAATCCTATTCAAGAATAGACGTGTGGTGCCTATAGAGTAATACTCACTGCTGCAAGTTCAGTTTCTGGAGCTGAGGCACGTTCAAGAGCCAACAAGTACTTTCTCCACAAAGAGCCAACCCAAGGACAGTTGCGCACTGCTCGCTCATATACATTCCTTATTACTGGTGTCACCTGCATCATACACATGGGACATATCAAGTTCACCTTTTGAGCTCTATATATGCAGTGAGGGCTGATTTATTCTTAACCCTTAAAAGGATCAGGGGTGTTGTTATACAAGATAAATGACAATTCATGCAAACCTCTAACAAATATCAAAATAATATTTTATCCGGCCGATGGTATTAACTCCACATTTGGCACAATCTACTTAAAAAGTGGAAATAAAGTCAGATGTGACAACAGTGATTAGATATACATGGTGTGTATTTAACTCTAGGTCATTTGTAAGAGCTCCAATCTCTCTATCATTCTTTCTATAAATATGTATGATCCGATTGGAATGATGTATCTGATGAATGGGCTACTTCAAATAGAGTCGATTTTGACACTTTTAGCTAGAATATCAAAAGTATCTTAAACCCCTTCATATGAAATCTTGATGCCCAGAATGGCGACAAGCAATCCACTAGTTTCTTATATGGCACATCATTCACAACTTCATCAGCAGCCTGTCTACACAAGTATCCAAGGCAGTGTCATACGGATGTGCCTAATCTCAGCTTTTAGACACTGGTATGGAAGACACTACAATGTTCCTCAAGAAGTTTGGACACTAACCTTGAGGTTGACATCAAGATACTGAGTGTACATAAGCCAGATCTCGTGAGTAACAGGGAAAACAGATACAGCACGCTCGTAAAGTATTTGAACTCGAGATGGCTCCGCTGTTGCCTCCTCAATACTTATGTAGGTCTGACTCGGCCAGAACCAAATGATGAGTACATGGCAAGGGAAAACTCTGTTGATGCAGAGTAGAAAAGGTGACAAGGGATTGTTAACTTTCAATCACCAAAGTCAAAAAGTCAAAAATCTATTATCATATATCAAATTGCACATACCAAGTAATGCTGGAGCAAACTCCCATCCACAGGTTTCTCAGGAGATATGTTACTCTCAAGACTTTCTCGTGCTCTGGACATCTGTTCTGCTTTCTGGTATGCATATGCAATTCGAGGAGGGAGGCCGGCAAGCTCATCATTCTCATCACTGATTTGAACACCTTGCGCTTGCTCTTGCTCCCATTTCTTATATTCTTCTAAAGTTTGGGCATGGTCTTCCAGAGGAACTGTCAACTGACGATGAAATAGGTTCCTTACAACTTCAACCTGTTTAGTTCTTACCTGCCATCGAGGCAGTGAGAGTCAGGATTAACAAGCAAGAGAACAAAATCAGACAGCATCACATAGAGACATTTGCAGCCCTCTCTCACTTCATCAACAGCAGATCTGGACTGGGGTGGAAGCTAAGGGCAGACTGATTTACAGTGTTATTTAAAAGAAGACTGAAGGTCTTAGAAAGGGAAAAAGGAACCGGTACCTCCACACTTGCTTCTGCCATGCTTAGCAATAGAGCTGACTCATAATCACGGTAAGCCTTCCACACCTTTCCACCCCCAACATAATGCAATCCAGTTGAGCTCAAAGCTTGCTCAAAGAGTGCCCTCATCTTAGCAATCCCGTTTCCAGTACACTGAGCAACTTCTGTGTCCTGCTCTTCCACAAACTCTAGGTATTGGAGCCATAGAGGATAAGACTGGAACAGCAACACAAACAGATCACAGATGGGAATCAGGTGTTGTATTCAGGTATATATCAACAAACATCAGAATCATGCAGTTTGATACTTCAGAAATGTAATAATGCAGATTCACACAAATATAGAACTATACTTAATTCTTAATGCATACTCCATCTCCTTCTGTGATTGACCTAGCCATTTGTCCACTACAACGCTCCCCAAGTTGCATAAAGCATCAGATCACCCAACGTAGCACACGGGACAAACTCTTGCTCGGAGCACCCTTTCATGGTCAACACAGAAATAAACTGAACCTACACAAGTAGATGGCTGTAACCCATTAAGTAATGGTAGGGCTACATGGAATTACCAAGTACTCTTGCACGCCTCGCTCGTACAGAGCCTCCACAGCTGCAATAGCTTCGGCACTAAAATATCACAGATACTTCGGTGAGATGATGAATACACATGCGATTACAAAGATGATAGCAGAGTTTTCATTGCAACCAGATCCAAAACATCTCACACACCTGTCCGCCAAGCGCGATTCTTCTTGACACCATTCAATCCACATACTGGGAGTAAGAGGGAAGTTCGCGTTCATTGCTTCCCTAGCCAGTCGAAGCTTCTCCAACTCCGCTGCCTTCTGAAGTGCATCAATATACTGCAACCAGCAAGCGGTCGGACCTCCTACCAATTAAGACGCAATAGCAATTGGGAAGCCGCAATTGAAATAAATTTCCTAAACCCACTGGTGCAACATGTGATGAATTTCCTAACCCCCGAAGAAAAAAGATTGCGAGAGAATTCCGCGTACCTGCACGTGAGCCTCGTAGCTGAAGGGGTTGGCAGCAACAACAGATTGAAGGTGCTGCAGCTGAGCAGGGCTCGGGTCGTGTGAGGCATCGTCGAGGTCGGAATTGGAGTCTGAAGAGGTGCTCTTGAGAGTGTCGGAGTCGTCTGCCATGGTGTGGTCTTTGTCGTTGTCGTTTGTGTCGGTAGGGGCAGAGGCCATGGAGCAACTAATCTAAATCCTCCAAACAAGCCAAGTGCGACGCAATCCAACAAGAAGTGCGCTAAACCCTAATTCGGTTATTCTTCCTTGTCTTCGTGCTTCAAAAGCCCCAAACCAGTGTTGAAGGGTTGAAGGACTTGAAGCCTTCAAATTGAAGGGCACCAAAAAAACACGGACTTCACATGAACTTCCTTTTTTCTTACGGAGCCCTTCTCAAGATAACATTATTCAGCTGCATGGTTGTGTTCCATTCTATATTTAGAATCTAACATGGGCTCCACTATCTTATTTTTATGGGAAGAAACTTAAAAAATAGGAAGAAATTGATGTTGGTACAAATAATGAATAATGCCGATTTGAATAGTATGAATTTTGTGAATAGTGTCGGTATTTTCAATGATAGTGTTACTATGAATAGTATTTTCAAGGACTAATACTAGGATGAGCAATGTTTCCTACGATCATTCATGTGATGAACGGGGTTGTAAAATATAATTAACATATTCAAGGTCATGGAATCGACCCACATGGCTAAATAATGTTATGAAAAAAATTCGTAAGTTACATTCTTTCAAGATGTTTCATAGCAATGAACTGGTTGTTAATTACAGATGAATTGGTTGAATTTAAAAAATAACCAGTTGAAATTCAAAACTTTAGGAAAAATACCAACCGTTTAAAAAAATCTATGGAATATATCTCAAAGTAATAAGAAAAACTGAAAGATCACAACATGTAACATGTTGGACTTGGAAATACTAGGATTTTGACCAATTATGCCCATAATTCTCCCTGGATGTCGCGTACCTTTCCATGAGGAGTGCCCGAAACACCATGGGCACCAGGGGGACCCCGGAGTGACACCCGGGACTTGTGGCACCGTTGGTGAGTGTTAAAGGATTTCCTCTCTCCTTTCCATCGGTATCACCCTATTTCCGGTAGTACCTTACCGGTACGCGAACAGACTTAGTCCAATATTCCTTACCGGCATCCTAAGGTCCCGCCTGCTACCGTTTTTGTTGGAAGTCTCACTCCATACATCCTTTTTCTCTCCCGGCCTCTCTAGGGTATACCATGCTTCTACTGGTCTTACGGGTGGTACACCCCCTTATGCCAGTCGAGTCGACCAGTACCCCTACCAGGTTCTCCTACCGAATTCTCGGGAGGTCTACCAAGTTTCCTACCTGGTTCTCAACCGGGTTTCCTAGGGATCTACCGGTTTCTTTACCGGGTTCGTAACCAGGTTCCTTGGGGATCTACCGGTTTCTCTACCGGGTTCATAACCAAGTTCCCTGGGAATCTACCGGTTTCACTACTGGGTTCCTAACTGGGTTTCCTGAGATCTACCGGTTTAGCCGTACTACCCCCAATAATGTGGTTACATGAGTTCTAACATCTTACCACGAGTTTTCCCCTTTACCCCCCTTCACATATGGGTTTATCCGGTTTTTATACCCGTATTACTGTTAGAGTATTACTTGACCTATTACTAGGGTGGATTATACATCCTACCGAACTCCTTATTAGCACTCCTGAATTGTTTCTCTTTTATACTACCACTCTCATCGTCACTGTACAATCCATTCTTCTACCAGGACTCAATGTTGTAGTATGAAAACTCGGCTAAGAGAATACCATTCCCTCATTCAGTGTATACATCTGTTACTACTGTCCCACAAGACTTCTCTGAAGATACCCCAACCATGCGTTAGCTACTTGTAAACGACTCTTTTGCCAACATAAGTAGTCCATTGCCAACTTCTCTTTCATACAACAAACAATTACCAGAGGTAAGGCAACTACCACTATAAGAAAACCACAAGTTCCTTACATCAGATTCAACAGTATCTTACTCAAGCAATCCAATACTCTATATATATGAATCCTAGTACACATTCCTTAAGAATGAGAGAGAGAGTGAGAGAGAGACAACTCTCTCCTTAAGTACTTTCTCCTCATCTCTTTAAATCCATACTAACCACTCATTGGGACTACCCTATACACTACTCTTCTACTCCTTATCTGCAACTACGGCACAATCTTATCCCTAATTGCTATTTCTGATACTACTACCAAAAGTAATTTAAAAGCCACTTCAACCTGATATTGCTAAAAATTACTGTCTACTAACCTCCTTTAACAGTGAGAGGACCCAACTGTTCCTAGTGTGGGTGAGGGCCCCGGGCGTTGGGAACACCTCAATCAGAGGTGTGAGCTAGGAGATATGGCAATTTGAGTGGGGTGTTGTCCCGGGACAGCGCCCTGGTACAACAATGGTCTGGGAATGATTTCTGGGACTGCCAAAGTTTGAACAGGCATAACTTCCTCAAGACTTGCCCGAATGGGGCAAGTGAAAAGTCCATCGACATCTACGTGAAACGTAGATGACGATGGAATGATTGATTGTTAGAATCAAAAACCATATGAAGAAGTTATGGGGTTCTGAAGCTATCGGGGGCTTCCCGCCCCAACGGCTAAGGGAAAATGTCTACGAGAGAGACAAAAGGTTACTTGACGGTGGGGTAAGGGCCCTGCCTAGAGTCCTAGAGGCTTATATGGGTGAGGTGGTGTGGCCGAATCCACCCAAAGTCGAACGGCACGGCCTCCATGGGCATTGGCCCAATATGAGGGCATAGTTGCTTAGTATGGCTCGGGTTGTTGTAGTGTTGCTCCGGCAACGCGATGATCAACATAAAATTGGACTTCCATGGATGGAAGTCCACATCTAAGAATTGGTTACCGATTACGGGGTGAGTCCCAAAAGCAAAGTAGGAGGGTTGGTTCCCCTCTTACGAACTATAAGATCTGCAGTATGGGGAGCTAACCATTCGTATGGTGGAATGCGAAGGGTTAGCGCTCGTGACCCTTCCTAGAATGGAGAAATGACCAACATAGTTAAGGGGCGCTAGCAAGGATTGCAACACTGGACCCTACTATGAATTGAAATGAAATTGATTTTAAATTTCAGAAAACCAAAAGGCTCATGAGACTGAAAGTACATCAAAATGGTTTCATACCAACTACTTCCTTAGAGTGGCAAAATGCAATCGCCTCCATGAAATAGACACTAATATTGATTTGATAATCCAATTGAAAGAAAAACTTGGGACACCTTAATATTACATTTTCAAATGGCGATTGAAACTCATCTATGATGGAGTTTTATAGGGGACATTGAAACATAATGTGCATTTCATTTTTAGCTATATTATAAAAGCAAAATAACATAATTAATATCTCTAGAGATAGGGATAGTCTACCACTGGCTAGTTGCAATGGCAAGTCTATGATTTGATGTGTAGTAAGCAACAATGATCTTGCGTTGGGTGGTGTCAATGGTTGCTTCAAGTACAATTCACATTAGTATCGGAGAAAATCTTTGAGGTGAAGGTAATCTAATTTCTTCACTTAAAGTTATAACAAATTCCACTTTTTAACAAAAAAAGAAACACCTCCTTGAGATCATCCAATGTAAAATTTTATGTTGTTGGGTTGTCATGGGTTTCCCATTGAGATAGACCACATGATGTCTTCTACACAGTTGTTAAGTTGTGTCAAGTGTCAAATCCATGTTCAGCAAGGTGTGTAGAAAGCAAGGTTGTTTGATTTACTGACCAAGAAGATGACATGTGTTGAAAATCTATAACTAGCTTAAGAGCATATAATTCCTTGGGATATAGACCACATAACATTCAGTAGCAAGCTTGGAATGACATTCTCAAAAGAGCATCAAGTCGGCGCGTGCCAATTTGATGTTTTTTCAAGAGCTAAAGGTAGCACTGCTTTTGAGTTTTACTTAGGCGACTTTTAATTTATTTGGATAGTTACTTTCAATGCTTAGAATTAATTATGTTAGTTTCTAGGATAAAAATAATGCCAACTGGTGGTAAAAATTACGATCTAAACAAATATAAATAGCTATAAAACAACGAAATTTTTTGATGAAGTCAAAAATGTAGTTGCACTTTTTGGAAAAGTCTCACAACACTCGCATTGGAAACCTCTTTAATACCTTTTTGAAGCTACTATATTTGATTAATTATCCATTCATTCATCCTTACTTTGCAAGTTTTTCCTTTCTTATTGAGGTAATATTGTGGGTACTCAAAGGAAACCCTCCTTGCATTGCTACCTAATGTTATGCATAAATTTCTATTTTAAAATAATTGTGGTATATATGGATTTTTTAGCATGATGTAAATGAAGCGTTATGCCTAATTGCTCGAGAAATTTCCAAGGCTTCTCACAATCAATGGAACCATGTTGAAGTTTTTTTTGTAATTATCAAAACAATAATGAAAACACCGACCTACAAATATTGATTGTTTGCTTACACTATGTAATGTAAGGAAGCCGGGCTTGAGCATATTTGTTTAATGAAATGTAGGACTTACCATGCATAAAAGTGCGTTCATGCTTAGGATTTAGAATTTTGTTTGTAAGATTGGGACAAAGAATTTAGCATTGACTAGATAAGGTTGGAAACCTTGATCTTGCACTATGACATTTTTGGAGAAGAAAAAACAATGATCTAAATAAGTTTTTTATTTTCCTATGGAGAAATCAAAAATATAATTGTAAGAGGAGATACCATAACCAATGAGACAATCAACTAGACTAATCCCACCCATACCAATTAAATAAGTAAAAATTGACATAATTTATTTACCCAGTAAGAATCACAAAGCCAAAAAAAGAAATATTTTATACTTAAAATTAACATAAAATATTGTAATGGCCATTATCATTGGATTTTCTCAACCATTGTGGTCTAAGAACCTCTATAAGATTAATGCCATTAACATCAAGATGGAATTTTGGTCCTTGATGAGAACTAGTTTGCGCATTAAATCATCTATTCAAAAAAACTCTTTTAAATATTGATAGAAATAAATTCAATGAAGAGAATTTTGTAAGGATATGTAGTTGTAGATTTGTAGTTTTTGGTGCCAAAGGGTTGGACATAGAATATACCAATATAGATATATACGGATAGAGCTATATCATTTTGTATTTTAATCCATATATGTGTACCTATGTGAATAAAAGAGAGATGTAGACCCATCTACAAATAGGCTTTCCAATAAATACATCAATATCCCCATGTCCACGAATAATGGTGCATGATTGTATGTAGCCAAATTGTTGTGTAAATACACATCGTGCAAAAAATATAACTAAAAAACATGCAATAAAACGACAACAAATATGTTATTAATACACTCTCAATAAATAAGACATATATATCTAGAAACTAAGTAATCAAGGAGGCATTTCATACTCTCAAGAAACATAACATTTCTCAAAACTCACTTGATACAAGGTGAACTATCTTTCATTCCACACGGGGAGAATCCAAAAATATAGAAGGAGATGAAGATAACTCATAAGTTTTATTCAATGACAATCCATCATGCTTGAAACAAATCCTACATCATAAGCTCTTTCTCACAACTATAAAACTCGACTTGACAAGAATGCCAAGCCGAGGGAGCCGCCGTGCTTTGACCGCTCCAAACCCGACCTTAAGTGGATTCCACGGCAAAGGGGTGAGAACCTTCCAAAATGTGGCAAGATCCCACAAGGCAAAAGTAATTCCTAAACAACATTTTAACCCGAGTAACTATCCCGAGGGTATCGCGGATCTCTTCATAAGGAGTGCCCAAAACACCATGGGCACAAGGAAGACCCTAGAATGACACCCGGGACTTGTGACGCCGTTGCTAAGAGGGCCCAAGTGATCCTAATGTGGGTGTGGGCCTCGGGCGTTGGGAACGCCTTTTACCCATGGAGACTTGGAGGTACGAGGGTAAGGCCATAAATTATACGTAGCTTATGGTGTGCCAATTTTAGAATGCTCAAGAACACCTCAATTGGAGGTGTGAGCTAGGAGATATGGCAAATTGAGTGGGGCATTGTCTCGGGACAACGCCTTGGTACAGCAATGGCCTCGGAGTGGCTCCCGGGATTGCGATAGTTTAAACAGGCATAACTTCATCAATACTTGCCCAAATGGGGCAAGTGAGTAGTCCATCGGCATCTACGTGAAATGTAGATGACGATGGAGTGGTCGGATGTGAGCATGAAAAAACAAATGAAGAAGTTATGGGGTTCTGAAGTTGTTGGGGGCTTCCAGTCCTAACGGCTAAGGGAAAATGTCTACTTGGCCCCAAGTCTTGGAAGAAAGACAAAATGTTACTTGACTGTTGGGTAGGGGCCCTACCTAGAGTTCTAAAACCTTATATGGATGAGGTGGTGTGGCCGAACTCACCTGAGGCCGAAAGGCACGACCTCCATGGGCATTGGCTCAATGTGAGGACATAGTTACCTAGTATGGCTCGAGTTGTTGTAGTGTTGGTCCGGCAATGCGATGATCAACATAAGATTGGACTTCCATGGATGGAAGTCCACATCTAAGAATTGGTTACTGATTAACGGGTGAATCCTGAATGAAAGAGTAGGAAGGTTGGTTCCTCCTATGAACTAAGAAGGTCCGCGGTATTGGGAGCTAACCATTCGTATGGCGGAATGCAAAGGGTTAGCACTCGTAATCCTTACTAAAATGAAAGAATGACCAAGTTACTTAAGGGAAGGTAGCAAGGGTTGCGACAGAGGGTTGTACTAACATAATACTTAATTTATAACCTAAGCAATAAGATTAATTAGCCTATAAACTAACTAATCAAGACGTGGTTTGGTGTTTGATATAATGCCATGTGACAAAATCCATATCATAAAATGGGAGGGATAATTATTACTATGAATTTTTTCTTATACTCCTATTCCATCTTTTTTCTATGTTTATACAAAAAAATCTTAGATTTAAAATTGGAAAATTATATGCTTGTAGAATATTATTGTGCACAATATAACCTCTGCAAATCCAAAAAACATATGAAATGGAGTACAAATATTGGGGTTAAAGTTTGTCCCTTAATGTTACTCAATCAATATGACTTGTGTATAATAATGCCCAATCGATATTTTGTTCCATCATCGAATACTATAATTTCTCCACATACAAACTTGACTATTTTCTCATCTTTCAGACTAATTATTTTCCATTTTTCAACAAATATCTTTTGTTGAGTCGGTGTTCTATCTTCATATACTCCAATTTGTGCACCTTTTAATTCTTTGTGGTCTCGCATGTAGGTTTTTGTCTCACAATTGAAACATTTAGAATTGATCACCCGAAGGCTTACTTTGATTGAGTTTTTTTACCCTCCAAGTTTTTGTAATACATGGTGCACCTCCAAACATGTTTTGTAAAAATCTTTGGGTGAGTTGTAGAGTGTTTTCATGATCATAATCTATCATATTGGTCAATTTTAAATGTAGACTATGTTCTCCCTTTCCAATATCTTCCATGCTTGTTATATTGTTTGATTATGAAGTGAAGATATTGGGTTGTCTTCTTTGAGTCTAGATGCTCATGTGGTAGCATCATTTCCATGGGTTTTTAAATGGACTTGTAATATATCTATGTTACATTCTAGTTTTGACATGTGAGAGGTGTTGAGAAACTTTGATGTGTCATAGATGTCTCAAATTTTGAGATGGAAGAATTCAATTCTTTCAAATAAATATAAAACATGTTGATGGTATGCATTGTCTCCAATTCATATGTATTTTCATGAACTAATGCTTTCTTTTTCATCAATTTCAAGTGTTATTCCAAGGTTTGTACAATACCTTGTAGATTGTTAACCTCATTGGATAGTGATGTAATGAACTCAATTATTTTGCTTTTTTTATTTTATTCTCCTTCTTTGCATCCAATATTTTCAAAATGGGTGGATTTGGTGAATTTTTAATGTCATGAAAAACTTCATTTATAGTTGTGTGATTTGCATGAAGAGATTTAAGCTCAAACCAAATTTTGCTCTGCCTATAAAATAACTACATATTGCATTGCCATCCACAAGTGCTACATATTTTCCTCAAAGCTCATTAATTAATGCTTGAGATTCTTTCTTAAAATTAGTAAGAGATTTCTCAAGCATATTGTATACAAGCCAATTTTATTCATAAAATTGTTTTAAATTAATCTATTGGATCTTGTCAAGTTGTTGCATAGTTACGCCCAATGTCAAAACCAAACCCTAAAGAATACCCTTGTCCATTTCCATAATAGGTTCAAAATCAAAAGAAAAAGTAAAAAATGATTTATTTATCAAGTGAACCCCAATGTTGGAATCCTCACTATTGTGGTGACAATTTGACCTATATGAAGATGGACAAATTAACGTGTAATAATTCTTCCCGGATTCCTTTTCTCCGAACCCAGGTATGTTTGCTCGCCAACAACCAATGAACATGTGACCCCTATATCTTCGCCATGCGAAGTTGTACATGATTTATTTTTAAGAAATGTGAATTGTGCTTAAGGAGTGAGATCCCACATCTAGCTTTTGAGTGTGTTGATAATGAGCCATTTGTTATATGTGAATTGCACAATTGATCATATTTTGTAGCAATTGAACCTCCCGCAAGCATGATTGGATAAATGTTTTTGATGAAATTCTACAAGTTGTGTCTTAAACTTGGAAAATATTCACGAGTTCTTAATGTCATTGTGAATGAAGAGAATTAAATAAAGAGAATATATAGAAAAGATTATAGTAGAAAAAGATATAAAATAAAATGCTATAGGTCAATGAGGTGTGAAGGTATCGAGAATCAAATAAGTTGAGAAGCAACAAAGAACACTGGAAGCAAAAGCAGGGTTATAAGGAAGGAGTGAACAGAAGAGCACGAAGAGAGAGAATTGAAATATTTTTGAATGAAATCTTACCCATGATGAGTGGTTGAAAAAACTAAGAGATTGATTGCTATCATTGACTAATTATCACATGCCTAAGAAGATTATTTATAATAATGTGTTAATGTTGAATCCATCTATTCACACATAATTAGTTTGAATGTCTATGAGCATTTGTGTAAGTAGAAAGAATTAATTAAACTATTATACATTAAACAAATTAAAAGAACACATTATTCAAGTTTCATTTTAGAACAACAAAGACCCTTGCAAATGGTAAATCACATAAATTTTAAGGTTCTCAATGCTAATGATATTTTTTAATAATTTTTATTTTCAAGTTAATTACATGTTTTATTGATAGTTTCATTTCGGGAATTAAATTCCAATCAATTAATTATCTACTAAGGGAAAATGAACATATAGTCTAACCTCGTTAGTACGACACTTGTTTATACGACACCCTTGATATTACGACGTATTTTTGCGCGACCAAACTTTTTAGTTCAAAACTCCCTCTTTTATACGACTACGACACTCGATAATACGACATTTAGAAACTCCATTTTGTCATATTAAAGAGGGAATAAATGCTAAAATCCCTTTCATCCATGTTATGTACATCTAGAATTCATCCATTTTCACTTGGGAACTACTTGAGAACTTCACTTATCATTGGGAACTTAATGATAATTAGGGTTACTAATGTAGAATGGACATGCTTAGGGTTAGAGTGGCCTCCTGCCTAGTATGTTACCTTGTACATGGGTGAGATAGTATCTTTGTGCACTCTCTTGCATTCTTGTAGTCTCCAATTCAATCTTCTACAATCTCCAATACAATCTTACAATCTCCGATTCAATCTTGCAGTACTCCAGACTAGTCTCGCTCCAATCTCATTTCTTGATCCGTGTGGCAAATGTTCCATCTCCTAAGCATAGCTTGAATTTTGTTTGTTTTTTGTTTGGTGGATGGCGGTCTAATCTATAAGCATTTCAATCTTCTACCGAGCTCAATCAATTCTGATAACCATATTCATATTTCTCTTCTCCTTACATCAAAAATCAATAGGATCTATGCTGCTAAACCTTATCTCATCACATCCACATTGCTCAACGCTGCGCAAAGATCTCTTGAGCTAATAAGTGTGTGGGGGTTCTTGGTTTTCTTGAAGCAGTACTTGGCATTATGGTGTTATCTTAAATGCAGGCAGAAGTTCTTTGATATCCTTGTTGTGGTATTGGAATTTTGGATGCAGTTTGGATTCGATGTGCTATTCCATTCGACTGTTAATGTTGTAGAGCCTGAATTTGTAAGTCATTTGCTAACCATTCTACTGAAGCTTGATGTAGCAAACTGATGTAGCTTGAATTGTTCTTCATCTGCAAGTTGATGTTAGGGTTGAAATTTTTAGTAAATCATCTGTAATTCTTAAAACTGATGTGTTGGAATCATTTTTTTTCCTGCAATTATCAGATCTGGCGAAATTTGATTGAGGCACTTCTAAGTTGAGGCACTTCTAAGTCTGAGGGTTGCTAACCATTCTATTGAAGTTTGATGTAGCGAACTGATGTAGGTTGAATTGTTCTTCATCTGCAAGTTGATGTTAGGGTTGAAATTTTTAGTAAATTGTCTGTAATTTTGAGATACTATGAAAACTGAGATACTGAGATATTGAGATACTGTGAAAACTAAGATACTGAGACTTGTACTAATTTTCACAGTATCTCAGATTCTATGAGAGTGAAAATCACGCCCTAGAATCCTTCACTGTGTATGTACGTCCTCACTTAATGGAGGTTGTTTTTATTTGACTCGTGATCATCTGCTGACTGGCTACTAGGTTGGGGATTGTCATACAATTTGTAAATGGAGATGAGTAATAAGATAAAGAGGATTGGTTTGACAATGGAGGACAAGAGACAGATGCTCATCATTTCTAAGGCTAACCTTAGTTGGAGTCAACAAACAATTGCTGATGAGTTTAACAAAATATTTTGTAAAGAGGTGACGAGGAACACAGTATCTCAAATCTGCATCTCTTCTAACAAAATTGAGTATTTAAAGTGAGGCTACCAAAGATGTCTAGAGAGTCAAAGACCCAAAGTACCCAGATCTTGGAAATGCCTTGATGGCATGGTTCAATCAGGTGAGAACTTCATTGCAATTGTATGTGCTGCTAATGATTTGTTTTTGTTCTTCAATTGATTACATAAACATTGAAACATTAAAGGAATTGTATTCATTTCAAGTAATTTTGATCTTTTTAATTTTGTAAAAGGTGAGAAGTAAAGATGGGGCACTGACTGATGAGATGCTCATGCGAAAGGCTGCAATTCTTCAGGAATCTTTTGTGGAAAAACTTGCAAATGATCCAATTAAGGTTGAAGAATACAAAAACTTCAAGATTTCAAATGGTTGGTTGGAAAAATTCAAGAAAATGAACATTATTGCATGGTAAACATTGAATATGTTTCATTTTTATTATTTGATCATGCAAGTCCTCATTTTATCTCTGGAAGGCCACACTAAGTATTGATCATGTTTTGATTACATTGTATTGAATTATCCTCACACTGTTGTACATAGTGTATCTACATGGTGAAAGTGGTGATGTTGATGTTGATGCTGATGGAGTTGCCCAAACAATAAGCCAACTTCCTATTCTTTTGTCAGATTATGAGCCTGAAGATGTTTACAACATGGATGAGACTGGATTGTATTTTAGAGCACATCATAATAAAACATTAGCACAAGGGAAGGTGAAGGGTCGGAAGTTACAGAAGGAGCGTGTAACACTTGTTATTGATGTTAGTTCAACTGGGACTGATAAGTTGAAGTTGCTTGTGATTTATAAGTCTAAGCAACCACGATGTTTTGGAAGGTGGCAACCTCATGAATATGTTCGGTGGCATTCAAATAAAACAACTTGGATGAAGGGGGATATATTTGAAGCTTGGATTTTACCGCTCAACAACTAGTTCAAAGGCGAAAATCGAAAGGTGATTATGATTTTGGATAATGCATCTTCACATGTTGTTAGCTCTGCCAAAGTTGGTAAGTCTCATGGTTTTTCAACCTTGGAATTGAGCAACATGACTTTGGTATTCCTTCCTCCCAATGTTACAAGCGTAGTTCAACCTTTGGATCAAGGTATAATAACATCTTTCAAAATTCAATACAAGAAGAAACTTTTGCGGTGGGTTTTGTCACAGTATGATGATGCTACATTGAAGGACTTAAGGAAGGTGGTGCCCAACATCAGACAAGCTATCATGTGGAGTTATGAAGTATGGAGTGAGTTGGATGCACAAATAGTCAAGAATTGTTGGAGGATGGCGCGTATATTACCTGTAACATGGAATGTTGATTTTGCCCTAGTTGATGAAAGGGAGAAGAATAGAATGCGAGAAGAATTAGATGAAATTGGTGCTCTGATTTCAAAGTTGCGATTGGGTGATGATGAGATGTCAATCGAGTCTTACATTCAAATGGAAGGGGAAAAGATTATTGAGCTAAAATTGAGTACTGGAGAGTTGGTGGATGCTACTTTGGGAATCAATTATGCACAAAGCTTTGATCTTTTTGTTGATCTGCTTTCAGTAGATGTGGATGATGTTGCTCCACCTACAGTAAAGCTCAGTGATGCTAAACGTCATGCATCATTGTTGTCTAATTTCTTATTAGACAACTCTTTACATTTTGGTGTTAATGAAATTATTAGTTTTCAAAAGCTAGTAGGGAATTTAAATAAGATGACAGTTGCTAACTTAGGTAGGCAACACCAAAGATCTTTGAACTCTTATTTCAAGAGTTCTTGAGAGTATTTGTATTTGTTTGGAGTTATAAATTATTATTTCATACAATCTATATTGCTTAAACTCGTTGTATATGTTTTTAAGCTCATATTGGTTATGTTTTTGTATTTCCTCAATAGTATGACAATTTTACGCCATTTGTCATATTAACGAGAAGACGACACCTCGATAATACGACCTTTTTTGCGTTTCCCAAACGTGTCATACTAAAGAGGGAGAACAATATTATCATTATTGCAACATTGACTTCGTGTTATTCCATAATGTCACATGCAACACTAATTCTTTGTTATCACGCATCCATGATAACACTACAGACCTCCTTAATATCACGTGGACTTGGTTGCCACAGTATTCCAGAGTAAGTAATCGTCCTCCCCTCCTCCCCGAGTCCTAATTTTGAATGGCAATTGACGGCAATATACTCCACCTGACAACGGAAGTACAGGCCCCCTATAAGGAGCCGGGGATTCGTGGCACTCAAGTATAATCATCCATGCGGATGAAAAAAACGCAGGAATCATCTAAATGACTATTTTTAGGCAATTTGATTCCGAAAATAGAGTCAAAGGCCCCGAATTAGTCTAGTGATGTCACATTCGAATGAATTGGCCCTCAACCCCATAGGGGGCTTTTTTTATTGGAGCCACTTCATCCACGATATCTTGGATGGATGTTCCTTAGTGAGTGCCACGAATCCCCAGCCCCTATAAGGCAGCCGCGCGCGGTATATTGACATTGACGTAGAATACCGAGATTGTATTCTAATTGGTATTGGTACTGAGAGAGAGGACATACACACCTAGTTCTCTAAAGGAGATGAGGAGATAGAGGCAATCGGCGGCAATGAGCGGCATCTAAGTCAGGTATTGCGACGAACACACATACGTCCTGGTTCCCTGATAAAGGCAACGAAGAAGAGGAGAGGAGGCCCTGAGAGCGGCAGCACAGACCCGGCGTAAGACATCCAAGGTGTTGACATTGACGTAGAATAGCGAGGATTAGTAATAACAATCATAACAATTTGGTATTGGGGAGTGGGAGTGCAGAGACATACGCACCTGCTACTGTGATGAAGTAGACAAGAGCAAGACTTGCTCCAGTGGGCGGCAGTGCGCGTCAATCCGGGGATTGAGGCAGTGAAACTGTAACGGATTTGGGAACTGGAATCTAACGGCTAGCCCCTCTCTCCGATGTCCGCAGCAGGATGCTCATTTCCTGGCGTCACCCAACTCGCACTTGAAGTGGAAGTTGGACGACCAGCTGGGTGGGGTGGAGTAAGGTGGCAGCGCCACTCCATTTTCATGAGATCAGTCTCCTTCATCCGCCCACCATGACTGATGACAATTACTAGAAGGCCGTCACCAAACCTCCCTGATCTGTACAAATTGGAGTCCCCAATGTGCCCTGATTATCATTTACATCGCCTGCAGTGTCCTGCCTCTATTTATATCCTCATATCACATGTGCAGTAGGAACGTCTGTCACCTGCTTGAAGGTTAAGTAAGTTAAGTTAGGTCTGCAGCATCATTCCCTATTCTAGTACCTGCCGGAATTCAAGGAAATTGCAGTCCATCGTGGAGATTGAGGATCAGGGGTGTTAAGTCCATGTGCTAATCCGGACTGCAAGTGGCCAGGCTGCAGCCAGATTATTATTCATCAGGCCTACTGCCTTATTTGGGAAGAGTGCAAGCCGAACTTGTGGTGGATGGCTGGTGGGGGGATGGGTGGTGAGTTTGCAGGGAGATGCAGGAGACTGATCTGGGTGGCGTTGTGCCTCATATTAATTATTTCTGTAATCAGGGTGGGTGCCGTGGATTTCGACTACACAGATGCGCTCGCTAAAGCGCTGCTTTTCTACGAGGGCCAACGATCAGGGAAGCTCCCGGATAGTCAGCGGATGCTGTGGCGGGGCGACTCTGCCGTCTATGACGGCAATGTTTCCCAGGTACGCGAGGTGATGCAGGGTCATTCTAACTTGTTAGCACTAGATTGGTCAATCCACCAACGAATAGGCAGCCTCACATTTAGAGACGATAATAATTAGAGAAATAGGATATCGGATCATGAATCGTGACTGAACTTGCTCTTGTTGCATGGGAGTCTCTTTGAATAATCAAAATTTTTATTTCATTGCCAAAATGCATGCAAGGCCACCGGGACCGCTGCAGAGAGAGGCGTGTCGAAGTTGTCCGTGAACCTTGTCGTAATTGCAGGCCTCCTCCGCACTCTTCAAGGCTTTTAGTATAGATGGGATGAAAGGAAAGGGAACCGTTCTATTTGGTAAGGTCTTCCGGAACATGCTAGTATCGCTTGTTGCATGGGTGTTGATGTTTCAAGACGCGTGTGAGATCTCTCTCTCTCTCTCTCTCTCTCTCTCTCTCTCTCTCTCTCTCTCTCAGTACGGCAAGGATAAGTGTATGGTGATGAAGCAGAAGTTAGTTGCTGTTGCAGGTGGACCTGAGCGGGGGATACTATGATGCGGGGGACAACGTGAAATATCAATTCCCCATGGCATTTACGATCACTCTGCTCGCCTGGAGTGTTCTGGAGTATGGGGACGAGATTGAGAGGGCGGGGCAATTGCAGTTCGCACAGAATAACATCCAATGGGGGACTGACTACTTCCTCAAAGCTGTCACCGGTCCTACTCAAATGTGGGTTCAGGTCAGTCTATTTCACATCACGCCCTACAGCAGCAGCAGCAGCATGAGTAGTCCAATCGAAGCAGCAGCAGGGATATACTTATTAGTACAAATTGCAATGAAAGGCTTTGGGATACTAGACTACTTCTAGTTTACCACGTGCACTCATCCCCATTCAATGTGGTCATGATGGAATCTGCGATCGATGAGACCCACTTACTGCAACCATCGACCAATTTAGTCGACATGCATTGAGGGTGCAAGTCGAGTCACTTCACTCACCCATGTTCGATGCTGTCAGAGCGTCGCACGGGTTCACAGGGCCCTATATAATGTTCATCACCTCTGACCCAATACCTAGTTACCATCTAGGTACCTTGTTTCTAGATACTGGACAGAGGTGATGAACTTACTTCAGAGCCCTTGTGGTGGCCTTTTGTAATCACTTGCCTGCTTAGGTCATACGAAGGAGAAAAGTTGCTTTACTTGTGCGCAGTTGATTGACATGAGGCGGACGGTGGACCTGTTCCATCTCTGTCAATGTTTCAATGGCTTTGCAAGGGCCAGTAAAAGTGCCAGTATAAGGGCCACTTCACACACGAGAGCATTGCACTCTAAGATCTCTCATTGGTCAAAAAGGCTCAGACCGTCCAAGTTTACTTCACACTAGAAGGCGAAGGTCTAACAGCTCAAAGAAATATTGTGGATGAACATTATCACTCTTAATGTATGCTTTCAAAAAATAGTGTGCAATGTCCATGTAACTAAAACGTGTTTACAAGAAGAGATGCAATCCACATATTAAAATAGTTTGTTTCATTTTTTCATGGGGTTTGCGATAAATCAATATTTAGGTAAAATTGGTCTAAGTCCAAGTCCATAATTATAACATGCTAAAATTCTATTGTAGGATCCTCCAATGAGATGGTATGGTATGATATGATCTCCCAATAAAATATGTAGAGTTGATATGAAATATTAAAGCAACCATTTTTGATCATTGAGGAAATTTCACACATATCCCTTGAATTAAGGTATAATTGGAGTGATCGATGGATTTGCCCATAGAATTGAAGCAATCAAATAATCCAAGTTTTGAGAATAACTCTAGCTTTACTTAATTACGAGTTGATAGAAGTGCACATATACAAATTTCATTCCATCCAAAATTCATGCATAAATTTCATTCAAATTAAAACCTAGATACTTTCCAACCAAGGGCCGTGACCATGACATTGTGAAGGCCGTGAAACTTATCTGAAGGATGTACTATGAAAATTGAAATTGAGCTTTGTGTGGATATGGGCACTTCAAATGTAGTGTAAAAACATACATGACCATGCTCTCAACCAAATGCTATTTCATTCCTATCCTATACATGTGGGCCCTTCTACACAACAACTTATTATAAATGAAGGATGCGAGTTTTTGGAGGGTCATTTCAATATTGTGTTAGACCCGCCACTTTGAAGTGGACTTGATACAAAATCCCAGAGAGTGCATTATTTTTTTTTGCATTGCATGGCATGTAGGACTCCATGTAGTTGTTTCATCCATTCAAACTTCTCTGGTCCCTCAAGCTCTGGTGTAGATTAGTGACCCTAAACTTAATGAGATGTATACATAGGCTAGTGAATTTACAGGCTGGCGGGCAGGTGGGGGATCCCAACAGCGACCACGTGTGCTGGGAGCGGCCCGAGGACATGGATACGCCTCGCGTGACATACCAGATCAACGCTACCTCACCGGGCACCGAGGTTGCGGCCGAGACGGCGGCAGCGCTAGCAGCGGCGTCCATGGTGTTCCAGGACTCCCAGCCCTCCTATGCGGAGAAGCTTCTGGACACTGCCATGACTGTAATAATATTATACTAAATAGCAGCCACGTCATTCTACGTTCATATATTAGTGATACGGTGCCATGGTGCGGACTCAAGTTGAAGAAGATATTGCAATTACATGTTTTCCATGTGGGTTCAGGTGATGTATCTATATATTTGTGTACTACTGTGCAGGTCTTCGATTTTGCGGATACTTATCGTGGGTCGTTCACTGGAGCCTGTCCATTCTACTGCTCGGCCTCTGGCTACAATGTACTGTTCAGATCTGACTCCTCTGAGTAAAGGGAGCAATTACTAGTCTATCCGGGTTATATATCAGATTGGCAATGTGAAATTTCTCAAGTCACATTGAATACCAGCTATCATTAGGTTCAATCATCAAACGATAAGCTCACTTGTTGGAAGATTATGGAAAGCGGGGCGGTTTGTGGAGATGAGCGAGAAGCAAATGAATCTGAGGTCTGTTTGACTTGTGCACGGCATATAATGTATGGCGGTGTGAGATGTTTAACTGAGGTGGTGGGTGGGCAGGATGAGCTTCTATGGGCTGCAGCCTGGTTGTACAAAGCTTCGATGGACCCAGCCTATTTGCAATACGTGCAGAACAACTCTAATTTGAGCTACACAGTGAATGAGTTTAGCTGGGACAATAAAAACGCTGCCACCCAAGTTCTGCTGTCAAAGGTATACATGAGGCTGTTTGAGTATTGGTTGAATTGGGATGCTTGGTGCACTTGGAGTTGGCAGGTCTCTGATATATATATATAGTGTTCAATATCTCGCAGCTTTTCATTGAAGGGGAGACATCACTGGAGGGGTATGCAAGGCAGGCGACCTCCTTTGTGTGCCATGTTCTTCCAAACAACACCTGGAACCAGTGTAAATATACTCCAGGTAGAAGCTGAACTACCGATCCACTAGTCAGTCATTTCAGAAGAATGAAATTTTTATTTAAGTTTGCGTTAATTCACTTGATCCTTCCTGGTGGCGAGAGTTTGAGGGTGACGGTAGAGCATCCTTTCAGGGGGGTTGCTTTATGTCCGTGACGGAGCAAACACACAGTACGTGACTGGTTCCTCCTTCATTATTGCCGTAACTGCGGACTACCTTGCCAGTGCAAATCGGTCGCTGTTGTGCGGCAGCACCAAATATTTCCCTCCAGACCTTATAGCACATTCCAAAAGTCAGGTATTTCATTCTGCTTCTCCTTACTTTTCCATTTAATTTTTTATCACAGGGATACCGGCCGTAATCCTATTTTGAAGGTACTGAACTAAAGAGGCTAAGAAACTAAATTGAACACGATTTATTTTCTCTGAACATTTATGGACTCTCTGGCCAGTGCGCACTGGACTCTTATATAGGTAATCCATAACAATCACATTCGCAATTACGCTCACAATTTACAATAGGTTCAGCCAATGACAACCCTTGACCTGTTATGATTATTATGAGTGAACACATGGGTTTATTTTTATATTTATCACTTGCTAATTCCTTACACAGCATTAATCAGCCTCTGGTAGACGGTCCCTTTCCATAAAAGCCTACTTACGCCGGACCCTTTTCTAAAAGGGGCGGCCTTGGGTGAGACCAGGAATCAAGCACTAGTGATTCCTGACATGCAGCACTGCAAGTAGGCACTGTTAGGCGCGCGCTGGGCAGATTCGCAACCTAGGAGGTAGGTTGGAAGCCCTCCCCTTCAAGCCACGTGACAAGGTCTCAAGTAATCTAGAAGGTTGCAAGATTAGGTCGGTCGTATAAGGTCAAGGCATCATAGTCGATCAGGTCCATTTAACCGCTAGGGTCAAGTAATGCCGACATAAATGAGATCTATAATTTTCAGGCTAACAAAGGTAAAGTTTATGTGGTGGTGGCTTGTGATTGATTATCATCATAAGAGTTTTGACGATTGTCGTAGCCAAGGATTAGCATTGAGATGAGCGGTTATGAGTTAACTTATAGATCGACTGTGTAACCCTAAAATTTACTCTTTGAATTTTGTAACAATTTTCAAATTCATGATTTAAAAAAATAAAATTGCATTCTCCTTAGAATTTGTTTCTTTTAGCAAGAAAAATATTCCCTGCTATTACTTGCCCTCAAAAGATGCAAACTCTTATTTTATCTGTTATAGATGCCTCAACGTTAAATAAAGAATGAACGCATGCACAGAAAGCAATGCCTTTGGCGATCAACTGAGGCTGGCCACTCATAAATTCCTCCACCCCCACTTAAATGCCATCAGTATATTCTCTCAACATCACCCCTCGCATCTCCTTGGTTATATAGTGGACATTTCCGCAATTTGTAGGTGTTTCCCTCATGCAATTTCAGGCTTCCTCGAAGCTTGTATGAACATTTGTGTTCGAATTTGGATAGGGATTTCCAACGCCTCGAGCTTCGGAGATCCCTAACACACTTCTATCTTGATTATTTGGTGATCGTGAAGGGAAGGGTAAGCAGCTTCAGGCGTTGCTCAACTTGACATGATTCTTGGAAGGTGTTGTTTTCGCCTCATTCAATGTGTTGTGTATTTTTTGGGTGACTACGCTCATCCCATCGGCAATTTAACATAGCTCTTGGAGTAGACACTTCATGTTGCCAAATCTGAGAGGGACCGTCAAGCTTGCATTACAGTTTGACTGACATGCAAGAAACTGGCTTTGACCGGTTGCAACTATTGGGGCGTGGGCCACTGGGCAGTGGATTTCCACTCTCACATGTACACCAGCTTCAAGGTGAATCTGGATGGAAGGGGAGATCCACAGTGCATAATGCTTGATGGATGCCCAGGCCCATAGTGCATCAGCACGTTGCAGATTAATGTCATGAAAGGGAAAGGGAAGCACTGAAATTACCACCAAATTCTGGCTTTATATGGCCACCCCAGAAAACATTGGATAACATCGCTGGCAATACACAAACCTGTTGAGGACTGTATGGAAAGACTAGTTCCCTTTCTACATACAAAAGCTGGTTGCTCACTTTTGATACTGCTATTATTATTGGTAAGATGTATGGTCCAGTGTTACTGCCAATTCTTGATATATGTAATTTGAGTGGGTGCAGGTAGACTACCTTTTGGGAGCAAACCCGTTAAATTTATCATTCATGGCAGGATTCGGTGCAAGGTATCCGACCCAAGTTCATCAAAGAGGCGCCTCCATCGTCTCCATTCATGAAAACCCTAATCACGTCGGTTGTGGAGAAGGCTTCATGAATTGGTTTGACACGACAGACCCCAACCCCAATGTTTTAATTGGCGCCATTGTGGGAGGACCTGACTCCAATGACCAGTTTTCCGATAGGAGAAGAACCTCCTCATACACAGAGCCGACTACTTACATCAACTCTGGCTTCGTTGGTCTCTTAGGTCGATTGCTAAGGGATGCCGATCCAGGACAGTTGCAAATACTTGATCCCTGACTGACTAACTTCTACTTCCCTTGTCCAAGCATGTGATTAAGGAATGTAATACAAATCGTACTGCGATGTGCTTAAGTGATTAGCACCAGCTCGAATTAATTAGCTCAAATCCAATTTTTCAATCTATGACGACCTTATTCATCTTCTAACATCTACTTTTAGATTCTAAGTGGCTTTGGTTACTTAGTATATGAATTTAGACTAGAAAGTTCATGAATTTAGAAGCCCCTAACTATGATTGCACGTCATATGGAGATTTTTGGAAGAGCACCCCCAATCTTTGATGGACATTATTTTGCAATTCAATTGGTTATGGTTCATGGGTCCATTCACACTAAAATGACCCACACCTGCCCCCTTTTGGTGACTCCTTCCAAAGGACACTATAGAAAAACAAGTCATGATGTGGTAGTCATAGGGTGTTGGCAGTTATGGTAGGTCACTATAGAATTTTTGTGTACCATGTGCGGCTGAGGGATATTTGTGTGAGGGCTATTTACTTCCACGGCATGATTTAAAAACTCACTATAATTACTTAATTCTCTAAAATGATTTATTTTATCCCACCTTATCATTTGTTATATTGCCAATATTCTTGCAATTTTTGGTAGTCTACATTCCTTATAATTGAAAATAATAATTCAAAGGTATACACATTGAAAAAGTGGCGTAGAATTGCACGGCAATAAAAAGGCATAATTCATACATATCATTGCAAAACCATATAAGTGCAACACTTCAAAAATACATAACATACAACTACAACGTGAAGCAAATCATTCCAAGATATAACATGAATGAAGAACGCAACAAGAAAATTTAGCACAAGTCTAAAACTACTTGCAAGTTTGCAAATTTAGGTTATCATGCATTACAAAAGAAGGCTTAGGATGGAAACACAACAAGAGTGCACACGTGCTCATAGACACAACACCCACTTCATGGCAATGTAGCCCCAAGCCATGATGCGTTGTCAACCTATACATTGCATCCGATGACAAATTTGGACAATTGCTTTGCATCAATCCTATCTAAAGGGTATATATCAATTGTAAAATTGTAACTCATAGTCACAGTGGATATAACACAATCTATGTTGATCCATTTTCCATTTGTAACACAATATTCAAAATTTTGAGAGAGTGGGATCTTGTCGTGTAAATAACGATCGTGTGTCATTGCAGCTCGAATACCAACCACCACTAACAAATAACACTAAAACATAGTAAATGCACACATATACAACACACCTTCATAGAGAAAGAAGAGAGTCAAAGACTACTAAGAGCTCTAGTTCTCTCTTCAAATACACACAACAAGTCAAGTTATCTCTCACTCCACCACGGGAGAATCCAAAAGTGTAAGTAAGGGGAGAAAAACTCAAGATTTATTGCCAAAACATGTAATCTTCACCTCACACAAGCTCTCTCCACACACTCACTTACAAAGCTTGACTTGGCAAAAATGCCAAGTCGAGAAGATTCCTCATTTAGGAGCATCTTCACAAATCCAAAGGTTTCATCCATCCATATTTAAATGGATGAAATCCCTCCGGATGCGATGTGGTTATCAACGCCGTATACCGTGACAGCTGTCGTATAAATAACGATCGTGTCTCACTGCAACTCGAGTACCAACCACCACTAACAAATAACACTAAAACATAGTAAATACACACATATACAATACACCTTCATATGCCCCCCCTCAGCTAACTATGGCGCCCCGCCAAGCAGCGAGAACCAATGCCAATCCAAAGGGCATGGATAATGAAGGCTGGCTCCGCTACTAACTAAAGTGGTGAACGTCATTTTAAGGAACTGTAGGCTGGGTACAATGTGAGCCCCATCTTTAATCGCCTCTGATGTTTGGCCATTAGATTCTAAAGAATTAATTTCACCGCCTCGCGTTCGATCGCATCCCTAAGCCATAACTCCTCATATTCCACTTGGGCAAGTAAAACACGGTGAAAGCCACACATAATCATTGAGTACGACTGGTGGAAGCACCGGATACAGAAGGTCCTCGACAACGAGGACAACTCCACTGTCCAGATGATAGAGAAGTCAAAGGTGGCCTCAAACATGCCATGTGCCAACCACATTGACACTGATCACACAAGAGTATAATAGTCGCTCATATCTTCTCCCCGCATACGAAATACGGAAGGCCCTCTGGCACGACGGCCAGTTCATGATGAACTGTACCCTCAATAGGTAGGTGATACGGGGCACAATTTTTGGAATGCTCGCGACATTCCCTACCATCTTTGCCTTCCAACAATAACAAACCATTCGGCAACATCTCCTTCACCCGAAGGATAGTACGCCCCGCCCTGACATCCAATGTCGTAGGCGCCTCACGTTGGAGATAAACATAATCACCCTGTCGGAATCTCCGTAACTGAGGTCGGTAAGCATCACTGCGAATGCGTGCATAACGCAATGTATCACGGTGCTGAGCAATGGACAAATTCTCCATGGCCATAGGCATGTTCCTTTGGAAGAATTGAGCTCGCTTTTGCAAACACTCTGCCCAAATGTTTGGATCATCCAAGTCCACAACATGAGTTAATTTTTTCTCGAATAGAACTCGGGAGTATAGGCTCACGTCCATACAACAACTGATATGGGCTGTAGGACGCCAACGAGGGCTGCCTACTAAATCGATAGCCTATAGCAATCCAGGGCAACATAAGGTCCCAATCCCGATGGCTCCCCCGAAATAATCCATACTTCCTCAAGCCACGTTTGGTTGTCTGAACAACCCGTTCAGCCAAGCCATCCGCCTCCGGATGATCCCGCGAGGTGGTGTGGTGATCTATGAGAGCCTTAGTGCACAACTTCTCAAAAGCACCGAGGAACTCCTTCCTTTGGTCCGTCAATACTTCAGGCGGTGCTCCAAAACGTGCCAATACACGATCTAAAAAGGTTGCCGCGGCCAACTCTGCAGAGTTTTGGGATAAAGCAACAAGTTCAATCCACTTGTTAAAATGCTCCACTATCACCAACACGTACTTTGCTCCACGTGGTATAACAACCAACGGTCTTGCAAAGTCGAGTGACCAACGGTAGCCCAGTCCCATGATAGGTAATGGCTGTAATTGAGGTGACAAGGTGTTGAAGCTAGACCTAACCCGACATAAGCAGCAACTTGCTGATACATGCCGGTCCACCAATACTGGCTATGCAACATCGAATGTGTCCTACGTACGCCAAAGTGACCAAGTTCCTCGTGCACTTGCCGCACCAAGGAGGCCCTTTGATCCGGTCTAGGAACAATATGCCTTGTCCCATCCGACCACAATCGAAATAATAAACCATTCTCCCAACGGAACCTTGTTATTCGATGTCCAATCCTATCCCTTTCCATCGCTGAGATGCACAAAGGAAAGGTTCCCTGCTGAAGCTTATGCAATACGGGAAGATCCTCCCATATATCCGCAATAGTTTGAGGTCGATTAGTCTCATCATCTGAGACCTGTATCGGAACCTTAATAGCAAAGCTAGAAAATAAAGTGAGGTACGCAGCTGCGTGCCAACCTGGAACCACCTCTCGATCACAATCCCCATGCCACCTGGCTCCGGTCAAGTCCTCATCCGAAGGACTTGGATTACATGAGAGTCCATCTGCATCCAGGTTGATAACACCGACACGGTGTACCACCTCAAAATTATACCCCTGAAGCAATAAAGCCCACCTGGTGAGCTTGCCAGTAAGCTTATCCGACTCCTAAGCCACTATAAAGGTTGATGATCAGTCACCAAAGTAAAGCGCTGACCATAAAGATATGGCCGGAAATGGACAATAGTCCATACCGCCGGCAACGCTTCTCCTTTATAAGACGAATAATTAGCCTCCGCACTGTTATTGCTTCGCGAAGCATAAACAACAACATACTCTCGACCAGAATCATCCTTCTGAGTGACGACTGCTTCCAAACCCAATGAACTCCAGTCCATATGCAACTAGAAAGACTTGGAAACATCAAGACATCAAAGCACTATAGTTGTATCCAATCTCTGTTTCAATGTCTCAAATGCATGTTGTTGCTCACGACCCCAAGTCCAAGGTTGGTCCTTGCTCGTAAGAATGGTGAGCAGCTTGGCAATCAAACTAAAATTCTTAACGAATCGTCGGTAGTAATTCGCCAAGCCCAAGAAAGCACGAAGTGTCGGCACATCGACCGGTGTTGGAATCTTCTGCAAGGCGTCCACCTTAGCTTGTTGTATCCCAAGACCTCTTGGAACAATCATATGACCTAGATATGTCAGCCGATCATGAAAAAACTTGCACTTGCCGTGGTGCAAATGCAATCCCCACCGCTGTAACCGTTCAAAAACGGCTTGTAGATGCCTCATATACTCCTGTGGTGTCCTGCTGAAGATGATCACATCATCTATGTAACACCAAGCAAAGGACAAGCCAGAGAAGACTTGGTCCATCACCCTCTAAAACTCAGCATGTGCATTCTTTAGGCCAAATGGAAGAAACTTCCAATGGTAAAGTTGATCCTTTCCATCTTGATCAACTCCCCATAATGCGGTTTTCACCCGATCTCCCACAAGTAATGGAAGATGGTGATAGCCGGATCTCAAGTCCAAGGTGCTAAAGACTCGAAAAAATCCGATGGCATCGAACAATTCCTCCAGAATTGGCATGGGATACCGATCTGACTTGGTCTTCCGGATAATTGGACGGTAATCCCCAGCACATCCGTTTCTCCATCCAATTGCCAAAGATATCCTTTTTGATGGCATAACTGTAGCACAAGTATATTCTCCGTTGGAAAGTTCGATTAGCCTTGCTGCCAAGAGCTGTCGGCAACGAGCCTAGACGCCAATCCTCTGGGGAACCTGAGCTTATAAGGTCTCCAAAAAATATGATGGTCATCCTCCAACTGAATGTGGATGGGTTTTCCTTTGTAGCCTGTAAGATCTTGAAGGCTAAAAGAAAAACACCTACGGTACAAGCGAATGAATGCTCGTACCTTCCATGTCTCAGCACCAGTGAGATGAAGGCCTAACTCCAATGACCAATTATCGAATTTTGTGGTCTCCCTCTCCACCAAAGGAAAACCACCTGGTGTTGACACGGACTCTAACTGCTATTTAGAGGAGGGAGCATTAACCATGCCCCCAACTTCAATGCCAGCAGTAGAATCTGGCTTCTCTTCATCACCGCCAACATGTGATGATGAAGCCACCATCGAAGGCGAAGAAGCCAAAGTAGTATAATCACGTTGAGCTCAAAGCTCCTCCATCATCTGCTGCTCAAATCAAGAGATTTGTTCGGCTTCTCTAACCATGGCCTCAATTTCCTCCTCCATGGATGTGGACCGTTGTGCCCTTTGACTAAAGTCCTCTGCCCACAGAGACAACAACTGGTCACCATGATGCCATTGCAATGCAAGGCATAAACCAACAGTCCACACCATGGTGTTAAGATCCATGGCTTGGCCCAACACGAACCGCCGTTGGCCTTCAAAATGGCCAGGAGCTGCTGTGGTGCCGATCCGGAATCCCATAGCACGCTCCCGTTCGTCAGCAAATGGTTCGGTGTGGATTTTAGTGTGAGCATCCCATACCATACCAGGCCCCTGATCGTGAAATGCGAATGACTGCGGAAAAGTTATAAAAATGGGAAAGGCACGCCGTGGCGCCACACTTTGTTGACCAATGCCAACGGGGGTAAATCATCTCAAACAACCGGCAAAGAGGTCCGGTGTGGATCCAAGATGTTATCCACCTTCTGATCCAAAGATAGAGGCACTGCAAAAAGTGTTGCAGCTAACGTAATGATGCGAGGTTGGTCCAAAGCCACCGAGGATGGTGAGAATACGAACCAAGTCCCGCGGCATCCATAAAAATAGGATCTCCAAGGTGTTAACAAACATAATGTCGACCTTCCAACACCTTGTCCCAAAAGTCTCCCAATAGAAATACATCCTCAAATATGTATCATGAAATGAAAGGTTGGTGGACAAACCACCACTGCATAAGCCGGATGAAGTCCCAAAAAAGGCTAGACCTAGGATCCTCTAAACCTCGGCCTGCTCCAGCACGTGAGTGGCTTTGGCATGGCCATCCGGCAATCACCAGATCTACGGGGCCCAACCTTCGTAAGTCTTCCTCACTAATAAATGTAACATCACGAGGAAGATGTCCAAAGCACCAACGGATGGCAGTCGGATGGAGTTATTGTGGGTATAATACCATCAACTGGTGTAAATGGTGACGCGCTACACGGGTGGATACATGACTATTGTCGACATAGATGTACTGTCGAACGGTGAGGCTAGCCTCCAACACGGCCGCCAATCTTGTCCCGATGCCCCCAAACAGTTCCACCAAAGTGATCCCCTCGTCTAGTGGACGCCACGAAATGGAATGTGCCAACGCCAATGGGGCATCCGATATAATCGGTGTCGTAGAACCCAGAGAGAGGACAATGTCCTCACATCTCCGGAATAGCTCGGCGGAATTGCGCCAAGTAGGAAGAGGATCTTTGGGATGGCGCACAGAGAGCAAAGGGAAGGAACCCGAGTAGCATTGTCCCCAGTCCGACTGACTACCAGAATGTCGGTATCATTCACCATACGCACGACACCGGGTCGAATGTCGCGGCACTTGCGAGCAGGTCTAGCAGCTACATCAGACAAATAAGCTGCTTCCGCGGATTCTAGTGAATCATAAGATATGGTCGGCCCCCTATCATCTGAGGTGTGTGCGTTAAAAGACGCAATGGTCTTCGCAGCAAGTTTTGCTCTTCGTTTCGCCACTTCCTCGGGATCTTCAGAGGCAGGGATGTCCGTGGTGGCATGAATCACGGTCAAAGAAGTTGAGGATGCTTTCACTTCCAAAATTCTACCTGCTAAGTGGAAAACCTTAGCAAGCTAGAACTCTGGCGATGACCACTCTATTGCTGTGAACAAAGGTGTGTGTAACACCATTGATGCCAACATGTGTACCATGTCGGTCGCCGAATTTGCAATCTCGATGCTCGGACGACGACCATTGATGGATTGGGCAGTATCGGCCAATCCAAAAGATAATGGCAGTCGTACCTGACCAATCTGGTCTGCGAGACCATTGTCCTGAGCTCGTAAGCTTGCCACCGACTCCCATGTGGTCGAAGGTGTGGCTCGTGACACGGATTGAATATGTGTCACAGCCGCCAAACTCATCACCTCCCCTGAAGCTCCGAACATATAATAATCCGGAGTGGAAGAGCTAGCCTGAGCTCCAGATGGAGCCGGTGATTCCAAGATTTGGCCAGACGACGCCAAATTTTTGAATCTCTCCTCCAAGGCGCCAATCTTCGCCTCCAACATCTTTTCCCGATCGGAATAAAGGCGTTCTCTGGATGGAAAGCGAAGCAGTTTTCCACCGCGTGATTGTTTTGCCCGCAGTGAGAACACTTCAACTACTTCGGTTGAGGTTTGCCAACCTCCTTCGCCGAATCCTGCGCGGGAACAACTGTCTTGCGCTTCGGCTTTTCCGCAATTTGGGTTTTTTTTTGCATTGAAGAACAATTCTTCTTAGCATGGCCTGACCGCCCATAAGACCAACAGTATAAGATCTTGTCCACCTCTGCCTCTGTTAATCTTGTAGCCGCGACCGAAGTCTTTCGAGATTTGCTAGAATCCACTAGAAAGGACACCAAGTCAGTGTCATCATGCTGATACAAAGCACGATCACACTGCTTCACAATGGCGAATGCCTCCGCGAGTGTTGCCCGACCACCATAATCCATGATGATCTTGGGTAGCGCTAAATTAAGGAGGCGTTTGTCAATCTTTGACAAAAACACCTTCACCAACTGACTCTCCGCAAAAACCCTCTAAATTTTCTAACAAGCCTCGCCAACTTCGTGTACATGGTATGAGGTGTATCGTCATTTTTCCGCCTAAAATCTTGGATCTGCTACATTTGATCCCTACAGAAACCTCCGTATTTCTCCTCCAAATGAAGATGGAATTCATGCAAAGGATCAAAATCCGACGGAGCCCCTAAAGAGGCTAATGCCGCCTGGGTCGACTGGGCATACCGAAATAGTGGAAGAATTGGGCTCGACGTACTCGTGGATGCGGGCGTAGGAGCCTTATCTTTATGCTCACCATGAAAACTCCCCTCCACATCCACCACAACGACGCCTCGGCTTGCTCCATCTTCTCCACATGAGCGGCCAATGAACTGGAAATTGCGTCTTCTTTTAATGCGGAAACCAACTCCACCGAGTCACCCAGTACCGCTCCATCTGGCGTAGCTCCATCCAATGAGCATCCCTCCATTGCTCATAAGTTTAGAGTGTCTCATGCTTCAAATGTTGGGACAAAAACTTGAATGCATACCAATCATTGAAACTGGCATTGCATTAACGTTTCTCCCTCATCCACGTCCAGAACCGAATTTTCCAATCTTGTAAAGAAATGACCCCCGCTCGATCGAAAAATTGTTCTCGAATGCCACCTCATGTCTCCTCCTCCATCTCGTCAAAGTATTCCACCCAAAGGACGTGATACCGAGTGGCAGCCCCCCACGCCGAAGTAGGCTGAAAAATCTAGTCGGATGCTACCACTGATTCAACATCCGAGAAGTCCGATGATCAACCTTCCGATACTACCAGAGATAGAGAACGATAATGTTGACTCCGAGTTGTAACCATAAACCCGCAATGGGTCTGGTCGTTGGAGCCAACAATCCAAACTAATGTGATATTAAAATAAAGGGTTAAAAATGTAAAAGGCAACCTGCACCTGCAACCACCACCAAACTTATGGTCTGCTGGTCATCAATCCAGGCTCACTATAAGGGAATACAAGCACCGCCCACTTGGTGCACACACAAAGGTCTCGTCGGTCATTACTCCGACCTCATCCCCACAAAATCCTATCATAAATTAGTACAACACAAAATAGAGCAATGCTGAAAACTCCCAACAACACAGCTCGCTACGAAAGAAAATACCACAACAAAATATAAAAAACAATGCAATTATAATATTGGATCCTCTTCCCCAAACAACACTTAAGTAGATATGGAAGTTGACAGCATCCAACCGGCACCCGTCTGTAGTTGGTGGTAAAAAATGAGGACATTCTATTGCCATGAAAAGAAAATGATACCTATGCACATCTCTCATCTTTCCACTACTACCTAAGAATATCTTTTTACAACAATATCGGGAATATGTGTTAACAAACACAATTCGACCTTAATAATAATTCATTTTAGGTCAAACGGAAATTCCACATTCCACACAATCTCCAATGATACTCCCTTATAGATCTTGTGCTCATGTGGCTCATATGCACATCACCCCCGACTTACGTCCCTCTCAAAGACTCTCAAAAACTTAATGGAAATAGAAATTTTAAAAAACCCAATTTCAAATGAAGAATCTAACATCTTCATTGTGTTTCTCTTGTTTTTCTACTCAAAAAAACGCCTATGGACCACCTAAATCAAATACCAAAATCTCAAAAAACCCAAAATATTCTATTTAGACAGAGAATATTCTCTGCACTCTGCAATTCTAGGGGATTTTGCAGAGTTTTGATTTTTGAGGCCTAACTTTAAGAAATCAAAACTAATTGCCATAAGCTCGGAATCGAGCGTGGTAAGTGCCAGTATTTAGATCTTAAAGTTTTTTATATGATTATCAAATAACTTATAAAAACAAAAATTTAAAATAAGTTGAATCTAATAAGTTCAACATGTACTTCAAACAACTAGTTTTGCAATCAAAATCTTGAGTTTTGCTCAAGATTTGTAAGTATTGCAAATTCAATTACACATGTGGATTACAAACAAATTCTTATAGGGCAGTAGATCACCACTTTATTCATTAGTTTATGTTATTTGAAATCCATTGAAAGCTTTGGCTTTGAGCAACGGCCATTCTTGAACAATAATCATGAATTAAGCAAAATATATTTTCTAAGGTGTTTACAAATTTGATTCATGAATACCAAATATGTTTTAAATGTATCAAAAGAATGTCTAGTGAAAAACCCTATAATAAAACATGTATGAATTTTCCAATTTTTAGGTTTGCAAGGTTTTTTCAACCCAAAGAGTTAATAATCACTGTACAAATAGAAAGGTACATGTACAAATATGTCCTCATAAATGTAGTGTCATGAAGGTTGTACAATACGCCGATGCCAACTTGAGGCTTGTGATGGGGCATGTTATAGCTAATTAATGAAACCAGAAACGGATGGATGAAACCTAGGACTTTGTTAGCCTGTGGCCATGGGGGGTCACTCCATTGTCAAATAGAACACCATGTGCGAGACAAGAAAAATCTATTTTTTCTTAAAAACATCACCAAAATGGGTCAAAATTTTATCAATTTTTTGCATATGTAGATATACACGGTATCTATTATATAGTAAAAAAATGGTAACCAAATTTGATGATGTGTTTTTTTAATAAAACATACCGTTTCTAACTAGAATGACGCAAAATTGAATTAAAACAATTACTACAAAAATGAAGATGACTAAAAATTTCAAAAAAATATGCAAAAGATATTATCAATGATTATGTATATGTAGCAAAAAACTCATAATTTTTAAAATTATCTATGGCATATAATATAGGGTAGCAAAATTGTTGATCTTCAATAACTTTTTGTAGTAGGATGTTGGTTTAATATTTCATTTTTTCTATATTTGTGTTACCTTGCTTGTTGGTTTTTGTCTTGGAAACTTGCACTTGTGACATAGGAGTTGAAATCATACTACATTTTTGAGATTTGTGGCATTTTTGAAGGGTAGAGGTGATATGAAAAGAAAACTTTCGTTTTGTGAAGGTGGTGGAGAGCATAGAGTGACTTAGGGATTCAAATTGAGAAAGAATCTACCCTCTTTAATTTTCCAAACAAATTAAAATTTTGATGGTTGAATTGGACCTAAAGTACATGTAGTTGGACAAATTTGATCGTTGAGAATTCTTTGTAGAAGGAAGTTGGTTTAGTAGTTCATTTTGGCTTTGTTTGAGCAACCTTCCTTGTTGGGTTTTGCATTGAAAGCTCGCATTTCTGACATAGTGAATGAATTCATACTTTGTTCTTGAAATTTGTGGGATGTTGTTTTTGTGGGACTATTTGTTGTGGAAATTGTAGGTTGGAGGTAGGATAAATTGGTTCCAACCAATTAGAATTCAATGTGTAGTTTACGTCCTTGTGGTTCCACCATCTTGCTCTCATTTTTGAGTGCGGAAGAACAAATCCTTGCATGTTCTAAAAGGAGTGCCTTTATTTGTGACTTGGTGTTACTCAAATATCTTAAGTATGAACTATGATGTGGCTAGACCTTGGTAGTTTAATTTGTAGCATTTTTTTAAAACTTTTTTTTGTTGTATTTTGTGGCAATTATAGAAAATCAACCTATCAATCTCCACATTAAGGATTGTGTGCAAGCCATCCGACAATATTTTTTTTATGCCAAGTATGCAAAAAAAAAATTTAAAATCTTTTGGGCAAAGGGAAAATTGTGACCCAAAAAACAAAGGATAGATTAACTAAAGCCACAATGAGATATATAAAAGCATAATGGGTTGTGGAAGATTGTGCAAAGAACTTGGAGTTGCATGCATCTAGTATTGTTGCTTTACATGCCATTGATTATGATGTTGTTTCTCGTGAGGAGGTTGTTGCCATTTTGCTCAAAGATGGGACAAGGATGGATAGCAAAGGTGGGTGAAAACCTAACACAAGAAATATTTCCATGAATTGGAGTTGTTATACTCTAAGGTTTACGGCATCCATCTTTTTAAAGAGTAACGCAAATTGATTTTGAGGCCCTGAATGGCAAAAAAAATGAAGGGTATTGAAGTTAACCGGGCCATATATGCATATTACACCATTGATGAGCAGATGAGGTGTGTGAAGAGGCCAACTACATGTAACCTTGCTTCACACCTTGTTGATGTTGCTACATTTGATGGGGATGTCTTTCGGACATAATAGCATGGTCTCTTCTTAGAAGCTGTAAACGCCGAACCTAATTTGGTGGTGGTAGAGTAGCACAACAACCCCATGCAAAATTTCAAGCCAAAACAATGTCTGTGAAAAAATCGTTAGCCATTGCTCAAAGTAAAAAAGAAAAACAACACCCAATGCTTGCTCACCTAGAAGCATGGAAATTTGACCTTTACACACATGTGAAAGCTAAGTGTAGCCGCTAAAGATTAGAGGAAAGCAAGCCATAATGAGGGTGATAAGCCTATTGCTAGCAAAAAAAAACACTTTGAAGTCCTCAAAAAATGTTGCAAAATGCTTTTTGGCCATAATTTGGAAAAATGTCCAAAAAAAATCGTCTATGTATTGATTTATGAAGTGCTACAAAGTGTGATGTTTAGTTCCAAGAGTTTCCATAGAGGTAAGAAACTAGAAGGGTGATGGAGAGTGAGCATGATTTACAAGATGCAAAAGATAAGCTATTGGTTGTTTCTATTGAAGGATTCAATAGGAGTAGAGAAAAGATTGCACAAACATTCACACATACACAAAGGCATATGAACAATGCATGGAGTGAGATGGATTTCCTCACCCCCGGCCTTGCCTTTTATTCATAAGTTTAGGTTACATTGTGCCGGCCAACTCTAGCTTGGTGGCCAACCCTAACTTCGGCGGCCAACCCTAACTCGGCCAACCCTAAACCGAGCGTTGACTTCTCGGTTTTCGTTGACTCTTTATTTACCAATGCAACCTTTGACCAAGAGCAACATTAAGGCTTTCTTTCTCCATTCAAAGCCTTTCCTTCTACACTCCCACTTTGCGAATTGACAAAGACTTCTAAGCCCATTGCCCTACTTAATGAATGATGCCTATCCTTTGCTAATGCTTTTGTTAGTACATCCGCTATCATATGCTCCGTAGGACAATAACTCAAACATATCTCTTCCGTCTCTAATTTCTCCCTAATGAAATGGTGTTGGATGTCGATGTGTTTGGTGCGGGAGTGATGCATGGGATTCTTAGCAAGTTGTATGCAACCTTGGTTATCACACATGATGGATGTGGCTCCTTCTTGCACATATCCCACATCCGCCAATAGTTGTCGTAACCAAATCGCCTCTTTTGTACATTGGCTAGTAGCCATGTATTCCGCCTCCGTAGTGGACAATGCAATGGTGGGTTGTTTCTTGCATTTCCACGAAATGGCTCCACGGCCCACAAGAAATACGTAGACCGTCGGTCATTGGTGTCGCCTGCCCAATCCGCATCACAAAATCCTACCAAAGATATGTCGTTACCTCCAAGGGAAAGTTTGAATTCCAAACCCCCCTTCAAATACCTCAAGATACGTTTCACGGCCATCCAATGCGACGGACCAGCCTTGGCCATGAATTGACTCACCGTACTTACCGCAAATGCGAGGTCCGGCCATGTGCCCACCATGGCATACATGAGAGATCCCACCGCCGCTTTGTACGGCACCCCTTCCATTTCCATTTGCACATTGCCAAATTCCTCATCCGAAAGTTTCAACAACTTGGAATTTGCATCCGATGGGGTTGCCACCGGTTTGCAATCTTCCATGTTGAAACGCCTCAACACCTCCTCGATGTAGTTTGTTTGGCTCATGGTGATGGTGTGGGTCTTCCTATCCCTTTGAAATTGCACACCTAAACAATAATTCAACTCCCCGAGGTCACTCATCTCAAATTCATTTTCAAGTTGCGATTTAAGCCACTTCAATTTGGTCACATCGCTCGACAATATGATCAAGTCATCTACATAGAGAATGGTCACCAAGATGTAATCGCCCGTTTGTTTGATATACAATGAGTGGTCCGCATGGCTCCTACAAAAGCCTTCATTGATGAAAAATGAATCGATTCGTTGGTACCATGCCCTTGGCGATTGTTTAAGCCCGTACAACGCTTTGATGAGTTTGCACACGAGATGTTCTTTGCCCTTTTGTACAAACCCCTCGGGTTGGTCCATATAAATGACCACATCCAACACGCCGTTCAAAAACGCGGTTTTCACGTCCATTTGGTGAATCTCCCAATCCATGGCCGCCGCTATGGCTAGGATACACCAAATCGTGATGAACTTGGCCACGGGTGCAAACGTCTCGTCGAAGTCCACTCCCGCCACTTGAGAATAACCCTTTGCCACCAACCGTGCTTTGTACCTTATGATGTTGCCCGATGCATCGTGTTTGGTACGAAACACCCATTTGCACCCAACACTCCTACGACCCTCGGGAAGGGTGCTCAACTTCCACGTTCCGTTGGCCACGAGCGAGTCGTACTCCTCTTGCATTGTGGTCTCCCACTTGCTCGCATCCTCGGATCGCATGGCCTCACACAAATTCAACGGGTCGTCCACAAGTGCCACATTGGCACGTTCTCGTTCGTGTTGGGGAAGAATATGATTTTTCCACCATTCTCCGCGTGGCCGCCGTTCCCTCAAAGGATACCTTCCATCCTTACCAAAACTCTCTCCATTGCCATCACTCAATGTGCGCATTGCATCACGAACATTCTCTCCATTGCCATCACTCATTGCATGCGGTTGCGACTCTCTCATCCGTGCCATCACTCAATGTTGGTCCTCCATTTTGAGCCACATTATCTCCCACTCTCTCCTTACACTCATCATTATGCTCACGTTTTGGAGATTCGTCCACAATGACCACATTTGGTCCTTCATTTCTCCCACTTGGACGTATCTCCGAATCATCCCCCATGCTTGTAGAATCCTCTAAGAATTCCACGTCCCTACATTTTATGATTTTTTTTGTTTATAAACACATAAGCCTATAGGCCTTAGTACCTTCACAATATCCTAGAAACAAACATTTGGTGTCTTTGGCGTCAAGCTTACCCCTCTTCTCGTCCGGCACCATTGCATACGCCAAGCATCCAAACACTCGCATATGCGCAACGCTAGGTTTCCTCCCGCTCCACGCTTCCTCGGGAGTCATGCGCTCCATTGCCCTTGTCGGACACCGGTTTCTCGTATAAACCGCGTTCACCACCGCTTCCGCCCAAAATGATTTGTCGAGCTTTTGAGCATGGATCATGCTCCTCGCCATCTCTACAATGGTACGATTCGCACGTTCCGCCACTCCGTTTTGTTGCGGCCGATACGGTGTAGACGTTTCTTTGGCGATACCGTGGTCCACCAAAAACTTCATGAATGCCTTGGACATGAACTCTCCGCCATTGTCCGAGCGAAACGCCTTGATCTTGTGCTCGGATTGCGTTTCCACAAGCGCCTTGAATTCCTTGAACCTTATGAAACATTCGTCTTTGGTCTTCAATACGTACAACCACACCTTCCTTGAGAAATCGTCAATGAAGGTGACAAAATACTTTGCACCGCCCATGGATGTGGTGCGCATGGGTCCGCATACATCAGAGTGCACAATTTCCAAAGGCTTTGTGGCTCGCCTCGCTCCTTCGGTGGGAAATGGCAACCGATGTTGTTTGCCTTCAATGCATGCTTCGCAAACCAAAGGCGAAGGACAAGAAACTTTGGTGAGGTCGATGCCGGTCACCATGCTCCGGAGTGCACGTACGCCTTTCTCATTCAAATGACCAAGGCCGCGGTGCCAAAGTTGGAGACCTCCGTCTCCTCCATTAGATTGCACCAAATTTGCCGCATCCATTGCGTGTACCTTTACAACATGCAAGTGATACAAATTTCCCTCCCGAGGTGCAATGGCAACGGGATGACCATCGGAAGCCCGAATGATGCATTCGTTGATATTGAATTGCACCTTCAAACCGCTCGACACAAGTTTGCTCACCGAGAGCAAATTGACATGTAATTTCGGTACATGGAGGCATTCATTGATGCGGATCTTATTAATCTTGCCTCTCACTATCACCTCCACCACAATGGATCCAATACCGATTGCTTCCAAGATGCTATCATCTCCCAAATGTACACTTCGTGAAGTGAGTACCTCATATGTGTCGAATGCGAGGCGATGAGAGGTCATGTATTTCGTTGCTCCGGAATCCATTATCCATTCCGACATGCTCCGCGCATGAGGTGTGTGTTGTACGGTGAATGCAAAATCGGCGTCATCCTTAACAATCTTGGCGTTCTCCCTCTCCTTGTTTTTGGCCTTGTAACAAAACCGGGCAATGTGATCCGGTTTGCCACAATAAAAGCACGTTTTTGTGGCTTGCCCACTTTGGCGTGAAGACGATGTATCCATCTTACCTTGCCGCAACATCATTGCCGCATCCTCACTTCGCGGGTCCTTCTCCTTGCGCTTTGACACCTTGTGCATTAATCGCGTTGTGACGTAGTCCATCGTAAGTTGCTCCCTCGCCTTGGTCTCCAATGCCGTGATCAAGTATTCATACGAGGGCGGCAAGCTCTCGAGCAATGTCATGACGGTGTCCTCGTCTCGCACGGATACCTCCATGCATGCAAGTTGATCCGCAAGTGCCTTCACGTGGTTGATGTGATCCAAAACATCTTCTCCTTCTTGCATCTTGCACGTGAAGAACTTGCGGCGGATAAATAGAATGTTGGACAAACTCTTTGTCTCATGGATGTTACAAAGAGTCTTCCACGCCTCCGGGGGTCCCTTACAACTCTTGATGTGGGCAAGTTGGTTGTCGGCCAAGTTGAGGCCGATCACGGACATGGCCTTCCTTACACGCCGCTCGTACTCCTTCTTCACCTTTGGATCCGCATTTGAGGGTGGAACCTCCTCGGATCCATCGATAATGTCCCAAAGATCCATAGAGGCCGAGAGCATTTCAATCTTGAACTTCCAAAGGTTGAACCTTTCTCCATGGAACTTATCAATGGTTTTGGCACTCTCGCCCTCAAAAGAAGCCATTTCTCAAATGCCTTCACTAGGATCCCTCTCTACTCAAGGATGGTGTAAGAAGCCTATAATCACTCAATAAATCCTCTTTCCACTCAAAGCTCTCAAGTTGGATCTTCTAAAAGTCTCACAATGTTAAAGTCACCTCAACAAGTGAGTGTCCACTCAAATCCTTCTTCATTCAAAGAGACTAAGAGAGCATTCAAATCATTCAAAAGAGGAGTTCTTCACCTCATATGCACCTCAAACTCTCAAGTATGTCCACTCAAATATTTCTTCACTCAAAGAGACTAAAAGAGCACTCAAATCACTCAAAAGAAGAGTTCCTCACCTCATATGCACCTCAAGCTTTCAAGTATGTCCACTCAAATCTTTTTTCACTCAAAGAGACTAAGAGAACATTCAAATCACTCAAAAGAGGAGTTCCTCACTTCATGTGCACTTCAAACTCTTAAGTATGTCCACTCAAATCTTTCTTCACTCAAAGAGACTAAGAGAGCACTCAAATCACTCAAAAGAGGAGTTCCTCACCTCATATGCACCTCAAGCTTTTAAGTATGTCCACTCAAATCTTTCTTCACTCAAAGAGACTAAGAGAACATTCAAATCACTCAAAAAAGGAGTTTCTCACCTCATGTGCACCTCAAACTCTCAAGTATGTCCATTCAAATCTTTCTTCACTCAAAAAGACTAAGAGAGCACTTAAATCACTCAAAAGAGGAGTTCCTCACCTCATATGCACCTCAAACTCTCAAATGCATCACATCATATTGTAATGCCTCAAAAATGCATCATAAAAAACACAAAAGCAAGTGAGCAAGAAAAGATTACAACCTCAAGACCTCGCCTCCTTCAACCACCGGTTGATGCCGCACCTCCCGAAGCTCCGGCCGCCACGATCCACCCGCAACAAGGATGCACTCAAATCTCTACTTCCACTAGCATGAGTGGGCCCATAACCTATTGAAGGATTCAATAGGAGTAGAGAAAAAATTGCACAAACATTCACACATACACAAAGGCATATGAACAATGCTTGGAGTGAGATGGATTTCCTCACCCCCGGCCTTGCCTTTTATTCATAAGTTTAGGTTACATTGTGCCGGCCAACCCTAGCTTGGTGGCCAACCCTAACTTCGGCGGCCAACCCTAACTCGGCCAACCCTAAACCGAGCGTTGACTTCTCGGTTTTCGTTGACTCTTTATTTACCAATGCAACCTTTGACCAAGAGCAACATTAAGGCTTTCTTTCTCCATTCAAAGCCTTTCCTTCTACAATTTCTAGTAAGCTTCACCTCTGGGATTTTGATGGTGGATGCCATCTAGCATGGTTACGTGGCCTACTATATCAAATCAAATTGATGTGTAATGGCTTTGGTTTTCTTCTTCTACCTTTGTCCATCAATGAACCCGCCGACTAAAAATGTTGCGTACCTCTCCATGAGGAATGCCCGAAACACCATGGGCACAAGGGGGACCTTGGAGTGACATTCGGGATTTGTGGTGCTGTTGGTGAGAGGGGCTCAAGTGATCCTAGTGTAGGTGAGGGCCCCGGGGCCTTCCACCCACGACGACTAGGAGCCACGAGGGTAAGGCGATGAGCTATGCCTAATTTATAGCGTGCATTTTCTAGAATGCTCAAAAACACCTCAATCGGATGTGTGAGCTAGGAGATATGGCAATTTGAGTGGACAGCGCCCTGGTACAACAGTGGCCTGGGAGTGGCTCCTAGGACTGCCAAGGTTTGAACAGGCATAACTCCTCAATACTTGCCCGAATGGGACAAGTGAGGAATGCATTGGTATCTACATGAAACATAGATGACAATGAAGTGGTTTTTTGCTAGCATCAAAAGTCATAAAAAAAGTTATGGTGGTCTGAAGCTGCTGGGGGCATCTAATCCCAACGGCTAAGGGAAAATGTTTACTTGGCCCCAACTCTTGGGAGAGAGACAAAAGGTTACTTGACGGTGGGGTAAGGGCCCTGCCAAAAGTCCTAGAGGCTTATATAGATGAGGTGGCGTAGCTGGCAAACCCACCTGAGGCCAAACGGCACGGCCTCCACGGGCATTGGCCCAATGTGGGGGCATAGTTGCCTAGTATGGTTTGGGTTATTGTACTATTGCTCTAGCAACGCAATGATCAACTAAAGATTGGACTTCCATGGATAGAAATCCACATCTTATCAATGGTTACCGATCAAACGACACGGGGGGTTCACTTAGTGCATTTTAAAAACGACGTGTGGCATAATATAGGGAGAATTAAACTCGTTTGACATAAAATTTATAAAAGAATTCCAAATAATGAAGGGTCCATTAAAAATAGACAATCCCATTACAAGTAAGATAGATAAGCATAAAATATGGGCCATTCCTTTATTGTAAAAATAATATAAAGGCTGAAAATAAGGATTCTAGGATGTATGTTTAGTAGAATCAATTTTGTACACATGCCTCACGAGGGATGGATGAAAAATGACTCATCATTTACCCAAAAATGGATGAAATTGTGAGCCTAACCCTAACTCTCTTCCTGACACCTTTTGGTGGTTTCCAACCCTAACTCTCTTCTCGACATCTCTTGGTGGCTTCTCTCCCTTCTCTTGGTGGCCTCTTATTTTTCATTTTTCCTGTGGCTTCTCATTTTTCGGTGACTTCTCTACTCCGACATCGTCATCTCCAACATGTATGTTCATTTCCAGTACCGTTTCTTCATAGCACACACGTTTTATTCAATGTTGGAGTCTTTTGTGATTTGCGTGTTGTCTTTGCCATATTTGCCCAACTATTCAATTTTCTTTATTTTGCAATCTTTTTGCGAGATCATGGTGACGTTGCCTTCAATCCAACTTCCATCTTTGATCGCTCCAAGCTCTCTCTCATTGTGCAATCTCAACATCTTGTAGGTAGATTCTTGTAGGTATTCTTTATACCCTTTTCTTGCCATGTTTTTTTCCACCACTTTGGCATTGCATGCACTTTTAAATGAATTTTTTTCATTAAAAGGAATGTAGATTACAAAAAATTGCAATGACATGGGCATTATAAGTAATGGTAGGGTGCAAAAAATAGGCCATTTTAGAAAATTAAGTAATTATAGGGAGCCTTTAATTCATGCCTTGGAGGTAAAAAAAATGTATTTTTGTTCTTATCTACATTTGCCTTGCTTTTGACATAGTCCATTAGAGGGCTTTGTGAAAAGACATCATAAAAAAATGTCTCAAGTTCTTTACGCGCTATGTTAGTCAAATGGATAAATCTCAATATATTGTAATAGTGAATGCATGGCAAATTTTGCGCATAATTAGATACGAAATTATTTTTGCCCACATTATGAAACCCGTAGATTTTTTTTGATTCGTGAATTTGCATAAAGCAAACTCATAATATATGATAATTAATGACCATCTTCATTTATAAACTTTATTTTTTGTGCCATTTAAAGAGAGATTCTTAAGCCTTTCATCACCGGAAGCTCCTAGAGCTGAAACCGCTTTAAGTTGTTTCCGTACAAAACAATTCATGAATTAGCTATGTAAATGAGCGTTTTTCACTTTTGCTTCTTGACCAAATCTTGGAAAGCACATGGTTGGGGTCGAAGACCCCACTTGGTTAGCTTGTGGGATGGAGACAAGGAGAGACTTAGATATTTTGAGTTTTATTCTTTTTTAGAACGAGCATAGATGGCATAAAATCACACGCACCTTATTTATTAACTTATAAAACAAAAATATGCAGCAAAGCAACAAAAAAATCTAAGCACACAAAAATATATAGAATTTTTTCATATATATTAAAAAATGTAGAAAAAAATTACTCTCCAGATCCATTTGATTATGGTTTCATTTTTTTCCCAAAAAATCACCATTCATTATTTAAGAAAAGAAAAACACACATATAGAAAGTAACGGTCCATTCGCTGCGCAGATGTAGGGTAAATCAGGCTTGACTTCGAGGTGTTTGTCATATATATGAAAAAATGCCAATTTTTTTTAATTTCCTCTTAGATTTTGTCTTCAAAACCGTAAAGCAACAAAATGACTCATTGGTTTTGCCTCGCGCTAAAATAAGAAAAAGAAAATTCATCATGGTTTGCAGTCCACTAGAACAATTTGCAATTATTCCATTGATTCCTATTCATATAGGAAATTTGTATTTTTCATTTACATGCGGAGTTTGCGCCCAGTACTCAATGGTGTAAACACTTTGTTGGGGTTTTAGACAATAATCCAACTCCCATTTAACTCGACGCCGTGGAGTTAGGAAAATGTTTTGTGTAGGATAGGTTTACAAATCTTGACGATGGTTGCTCTTTTGGAAGGGAGACAAATATGAGGACCAATATACTCAATTAGCCGATGGTAAACGGTGAAAGGAAGACCCTAGATCGGGATACAAACCATGTTCACGCCGGCACACGCCGGTCAAGCCTAGAAAATCCTAGACAAAATGCACGGGTAGATTAGATGGGGTGACAGCTATGAGAATGAGTGCCCATAAGACTGTGAAATGCGCTCAAAGATGGATGGAAAACCTCCCACAAGAGAAGCGGTGAGGAATGTAGTCCTGGCTCTCTTCAGCCAAGTAAAAAAATTATTCTTTCATATATACAAAAAATACGGTTTGGAAATAAACAACCTTGAGATGGTTACCCAAGATGAAGCCTCTATTGAGCCTTCAACCTCTTCACACGAGGGCCATGAAAAGAGAGGAGCCGTATGATGGGAGACTATCATGTACGATTCTATAGGAGGGGAACGCCTTTTAGCCCAAGTAAAGTGTACATTGAGCAAAAAAAACTATTTTTTCCCCTACCAGCCCAATTCATCTTTGTTCATGCTATTAACTATTAGTTTAGTATTACTTTTAGTTCATTTTGTCACTTTAAATGAAAGACACTTAGTACCAAATGTTTGGCAATCTTTTGTGGAAATTATTTATGATTTTGTGCTTAACTTGGTGAATGAACAAATAAGTGGTCTTTCTTTGATGAAACAACAAATTTTTCCCCTAATTTTTGTCATTTTTACCATTTTATTATTTTGTAATCTCATTGGTATGATAGCTTATAGTTTTACAGTAACAAATCATTTTATAATTACTCTGGGTCTTTCATTATCTCTCTTTATCAGAATCACTATAGTTGCATTTCAAATGCATGGGCTTTATTTTTTTAGTTTTTTATTGCGGCAAGGAGTTCCCTTGCCGTTAGCACCTTTCTTAGTACTTCTTGAGCTAATTTCTTATTGTTCCGTGCATTAAGTTTGGGAATACGTTTATTTGCCAATATGATGGTTGGTCATAGTTTAGTCAAGATTTTAAGCGGGTTTGCTTGGACTATGCTATATATGGGGGTATTATGTATTTTGCATATTTTGCTCCTTTTTTGATAGTATTCGCATTAACTAGTTTGGAATTAGGCATTGCCATATTACAAGTTTATGTTTTTATTATTTTAATTTGTATTTACTTAAATGATGCTATAAACCTTCATTAAAAGACTGGTGTAGAAAGCATCAAAACAAGTGCTACATCACTTCCAATTTCTTAAACGCGTCATCATCAACCATAATAAAAGAGTTGGGATGACAAACGCAAAACAATGCACACCAATGGTCGTGGACCTTTAGACGCGCGGGATGCGAAGAGCTATGAAAAAAATTATATATATATATATATATATAATTTTATTTTGATGCGCCCTGTGGCCTTGTAGAATTCCCTCTTGGTGGAAGTCAATGTCCCGGGACCTTGGGGACTAATTCCTACTAAGACAAATAGGCCGCAGGTATTCCCCCCCCCCAGTCCTTGATAAAAGCCGCCTTCGGTCGCCCCATTCATAGGAGGTGTGCTGATACTCATGCGTTATCTGCAAAGTACACAAAACAAAACTACATGAATATGACTAACTTTTCAGTCAAATTTTTAATAAAATGAAACGTCAAACCAAAAAATAAATATTTGTTGAGCCCACTCTCTTGCAACCTTTACTTTGTCCGGCCCAAAAAAAAAACAAGCTTGCCTTCAGCTGGGACACTTAATGTTTGGGTCTCAAAAAAACGAATAGTTTAATTATGATAAAGGCCATGAAATCAAGGGCCTTTGAGTAGCCAAGTGGGGCGTAAGGAGGTGAAATGCATCATTTATAATTTTATGCGCTTCGCCTACCCCGTCGCTTGATTTTTATCCTTACATTTTAAATAGTTTACCACCATCTACAATGCAAAAAACTATGATTGGTTTGAGCAAGTTTATGAAGATCGTCATTTTTTTTACGTGCAATCTCCATCTTTTGGGAAGCATCCAATATCTCAATAGATAAACATTGATTTAAGCTCATGTTCTTTCTGTTCATACGTCGTTTGGCTGCTGCTTTGAGCATCCAACGAATGGCTAAGGTTTCTTGACGATTTGGCGCTATAATAGATGGTACTAATTAAGTAGTACCAAAAATTCTCACTTTCTTCACTTTACAAATAGGCTTGACATTTTCTATGGCATTGACCAAAAGTTTTATAAACAATAGCACAAGATTTCATTTTTTACCATCAATCATGCAAATATGGACCCATTTTTTTATTAGTTGTTTTTGTTTACCATTCAGGCCCCGGATATTACTCAAATGTTTTGAGCAATTGTATGTGCTTGCCCCACGACCTTTAGGTCTTGATGGCATATGCCCTTCCAAGGCATAGCATAAATAAAATAAAAATTAACGCCCGTATCAAAGTACCGGCGTGAATGTGAGCCCGTTAGCCTAATGCTGATCATTGGTTATGATGCATCATGAGGTTTAATGCCTCCTGTGGGAGGTGGGCTCTAAAGGTGTACTAGTAATCCCTCGGGGAAGTCACTTAGTGTATTCTTTGGGGACACATGAGCGTACAACACATATTTTTTGGGGGGCTATGTAGCTCATTTACTGCATTTTAGTGGACCCTATATTTTTTAATAATTCTACTTTCTACAATTTCTTACCACCCTATGTGTTATTATAAATTAAAATCTCCATAATATTTCAAACCCTTCATTATTTATATTTATTTGAATTAAAAAATATTTCATTATTTCAATTATAAAATAATAATCTTGCAATGTATATTGGAATTTTAGGGTTTTGAGCTTTAAAGTGCTATAAAATACGTAATTTTAACAAATTTGAGGAATGGTAGATTGAACTAGAAAGTAGATGATAGCCCCATACTTTCTTAATTGGGACTACTCTCATTTGAAATTAGGAACTAGGTGAAAATTAGTGTTTGACAAAAATACGACCAAATATGGCCCCACAGAGCTCTTTAAACACGTAGGGGTCAATGCACGATGATAGAATTATTGTCTTGCGTGGGAGGAACAACCAGAGAATTATACAAACGTCAATGAAATGTTCCTCAAAAGTACACTTAATAACCCTCATCCAACAAGTTCATCCATTTTGTAGATGGATTTGTGATCATTTTTCATCTAGTTCTTAAATTTTTGTTACCCTAAACTCAACCTAAAAATTTAAAAAAATTCCCTACCAATTACTATAATGCTATTTTAGAAATACCATAAACATAATTTTGGGTATTACAAGTGACCCTATATTATATATAATGCGCTACCTCACATTTCTTCAAGGCTATGGTATATCAAAAGAATATATAATTTTTATCAACCATGAATAAATGTCACCCTATATTTGTTCTCTCATAGTTATCTAAATTTTCAACAGTGACTTCCCCGGGAGTAATCCGTTAGTTATTTGGGGGAGAAACGGGTTCTTGTTTGTTGTCGAGTTTCCTTTTGTTTAGGATAAGGTATGTGAGGTATTTAATGGCGATAGCATAAATATCTACAATGCAATAAGCGAAGCCCGAAAAAAAATTTTGAAAAAAAAATTTCTTCTAAATGACCAAGTTTTTAGCCAATTTTCATTTTTTTGATTCTCGTTTTTTTTGAAAATCTTGCTTGGTGAAATCAATTGGAGGATGAACCAAATACAAAGCTAAAATTAAATGATTTGACAAATAAATTCATATAGAATCTTTGGATTTTTTGTACCATATTTAGATTTGCCTCGACGTCGACTTGGTATTCCTTGCAAATCTTTAATTCCTCGAATACAATGGTATTTCACACCTGGCAAATCTTTTGCTCCACCTCCTCTAATCATAACAACAAAATGCTCTTGCAAATTATGGCCTTCACCGGGAATGTAAGCAATTATCTCATTTTGATTGGTTAAACATACTTTGGCTATCTTGCGTAAAGTTGAATTAGGTTTCTTCGGTGTTCTCGTCAAAACACGCAGGCATGCTCCTTGCTTTTGGGGGCATTGAGTTAGAGCTCGAGTTTGTTGTGTGCGTCGTTTTGACTTTCTACCATGACGAATCAATTGATTTATTGTAGGCATATTTCACTTACTTGGTTTTTGTTAGAAAGTTGCATAAAATTTTCTTTCCCAATTCTTACACTTCATTCGTTACGGGAATGGAGCCTTTGCCACTACATCTTGCGGCCTTTCATGGCTATGCTTCCCACAATTCTTATTAACTATAAGAGCACACAAAAAATTACAAGAGAGGACGGTTAAGAACCAAAATAAAAGGTAGTTTCTTTATCGTTTTTTAGACAAAAAATTCATGTGTGCAGTAGAAAGCTCTTTTTGCTTATCTTTCAAAGCAAGCATAATAATTGTAAGGAAGGCTATCCCTTACGGGATTCGAATCCCTATTCTCGCCATGAAAAAATGATGTCCTATACCCCTAGACAAAAGGGACAAAATTAATTTGCATAAAAATGTTCGGCCAGAGCTGCGCTACGATAAAAAGAACTGCGGCATGTGACTCGTTTATGCGCCACTTTTTCTCTTTCATCTACGATAATTCATGATGATTTCAACTAAAAACAAAAAAATTTCACCTAATTAACATTACACCTACATCGAGAGCAACCTTCAATAACGTTTGCATTTTTTTATAAACCCAAAATTTTGGGAGAATGGAGCAAAAAAAAAAAAAATTAATTCTCAAAATATTTTTTCATATATATATGTTTTTTCTTTGTCGTAATCTAGCTTACATTACATGTAATGCTTAAGAATAATCAAGTTGTGTTTGTAGCTCAATCAGATAGAGCACCAAACTACGGATTTGGGGGTTGAGAGTTCGAATCTTTCCAAGCATGGGCCTATCCATCAAATTATACTAAGAGAATACATCTAATAAGTTAAAGGTAAATAGTTCCCGTATTTTTTTCTATCGTCTTGTCTTGTAAGAGCTAGCGGAAATAGCTTAATGGTAGAGTATAGCCTTGCCAAGGCTGAGGTTGAGGGTTCAAGTCTTTTTTTCCATTTGAGTTTTTTTTATCGAGTTTTCCTTTGTGATTCCACATAAACAAAGTTATTGCGGTCGCCAGCGAAGCAAGCCGAAGGCACCAAGAAAAAGTGACCAATAAAACCGGGGGTTAAGTTGCTTGGCCTTGAAGGCGGAACTTCAAATATTTGAAATAAAAATCTTAAAATATATATTTTTAATCATTTGTCACGATTCAAGGCACAGGTGCAGCCATCTTTTTTCGTGCTGTAACGGCCATTTCCCTGTGAAACGCGGTGAAACCGGTGCTGCGCCACATTATTTGCATAACAAATGATGGGGTTGGAAACCTAGAGGATGGAATAATGAAACAGTATGGAGAGTCATTGGAGGCACAATGTTTTCCTTGTTTTTAGCCAAGGCTAAATAAAATATCTACAAAAATTTATTTTTTTATTGCACCCCGTGAAAAGCTACGCTCTGTGGCTTTGCTCGAATTCAGCCTTAGATTCAATTCAAACTTGCGGATTATGCAATTATTATGGTGAAATTATTATAAATAATTTATTTTAAATTTTATTTATTTTTCCACATACAACTTACAAACATAGCCTTAATGCCATTTGATGGGTGACCAAGAATAGAGGAGAAGGGTATAGAAAGAAAAAATTGATCAAAAATAAAGAAATTACTAGTAGTAAGGATTTTTCACGATCCATTGGTTTATATAGGATCCATTTTTTAGGTGTATCAAAATATATTATTTTCACAAAGCGTATATAATAATAATAAAACTAATAACACTAGTAACAACTCCGATTAAGGCCAGTAAGTAAGCCCCACATCCTAAAGCAACAAAAAACAAATAAAATTTGCTACAAAATCTGGCTAACGGGGGTATTCCTGCGTATGAAAACATAGTAATAGACAAAGTGATAGTTAAAATAGGATTAGTTTTGGCTAGAGCACCTAAATTTGCTATATATTTGAAATGGTTTTGACGTAATGCTAAAAATATGGCAAATACATTGATGGTCATTAATACATAGATAAAAACACCAATTAGTAGCGATTGAATTCCTTCTATGGTTCCACATGAAAAACCAATAAAAAGATAACCTACATGTCCGATAGAACTATAAGCTAAAAATCTTTTGATTTTGTTTTGAGCCATGGCGGCCAATGCTCCTAAAATCATAGAAGCAATGCTACAAAAAATAGTTGTTGCCATGTTGGATCGTAAAAACTATAAATAAAAACACGTACCTAGGGTTGTCTATTGTGTCGTGACGGAGGCTAATCTCGGCATAATGTCGTGCCGTCACGACACGTATCCGTCACGACATTATGCCGGATGTTGTCTTTATCCTGACGGACTTGAATTTTACCGAATTCTGTGTGTAATTACATTACCCCATTTCGGACACGTAGGATGTAAGATGTCCACGTGTGATGACATGTCAGCAAAGTAGAGGTAAAGTGGGGAAAAAATTACTAGCCTTCGTCCGCCCCCCCGTCCGCCCCTTTATTCCCAGCGTCCGGCCCTCGTTCCCCGTCGTGCGGCCCCGGTTCTCTACCGTCCGCCCCTGTTCCCCCCCCCTCGTCCGCCCCCCTTCCCCCCGTCCGCCCCCGTCCACCCCGTTCGCCCCCGTCCGCCCCCGTTCCTGACCCCGTCCGCCCCGTTCCCCCCCCGTCCGCCCCGTTCCCGGCCCCGTCCACCCCCGTCCACCCCGTTCGCCCCCGTCCGCCCCGTTCCCCCCCGTCCGCCCCCGTTCCTGACCCCGTCCGCCTCGTTCCCCCCCCCCCGTCCGCCCCCGTTCCTGACCCCGTCCGCCCCGTTCCCGGCCCCGTCCGCCCCTGTCCACCCCGTTCGCCCCCGTCCGCCCCCGTTCCTGACCCCGTCCGCCCCGTTCCCCCCCGTCCGCCCCCGTTCCTGACCCCGTCTGCCTCGTTCCCCCCCCCCCCGTCCGCCCCCGTTCCTGACCCCGTCCGCCTCGTTCCCCCCCCCCGTCCGCCCCCATTCCTGACCCCGTCCGCCCCCGTTCCCCCCCCCCGTCCGCCCCCGTTCCCGCCCCCGTTCCCCCCCGTCCGCCCCCGTTCCTGCCCCCGTCCGCCCCCGTTCCCCCCCGTCCGCCCTCGTTCCCGCCCCCGTCCACCCCGTTCCCCCCCCATGCGCCCCCGTTTCCCACCCCGTCCGCCCCCGTTCCCCCCCGTCCGCCCCGTTCCCCCCCCCCCATCCGCCCCCGTTCCCCAGCCCGTCCGCCCCCGTTCCCACCCCCCGTCCGCCACTGTCCGCCCCCGTTCCCCCCCGTCCGCCCTAGCCACCCTCGTCCGCCCCATCCTCGTCCCCCGTCCGCCCCACACCCTCCTTACTCAGATTTTACTACTTTGATTTTAACAGAATGATAAACAGAATGGTAAAATGGTTTACCTGGGGCTAGGCATATCCACGTCCACGTCGGCCTTTTTTGCCACATAGGACGCCACCTTGGCAAAAAGGTAAGTATTTTACCCACCCTACTAGCTTCCCCCTAGGTTGACCATACGTGGACCCTATTGTGTCGTGACGGAGGGGTCCGTCATGACACGACACCGTCATGACGTCGGGATAGACAACCCTGCACGTACCATATTGGCAAGGATAGATTGGACTCTTATTTTGTTTTGTTTTAATGTGCTTGTGGCTAGCTATCCAACTCAATTTAACCAGGTAATATTCTTCCTTCACCCCAAAGGCCGTTGTGTAAGAATCGTACAAAATCTAGTTATTTTGGTATACTTTCCCTTGGAAGAGCCAGCTTCTCTTTTCGGGGAAGTACTTTTGTTTGATTTTATCACGATCCCATGTCGGGTGCCGTCGGTATATACATCTTGGATCTTTTGAAAGATGTCATGGTCTAATCTCCAAAATATATTACTGCATTCAGAGTATTTGAAGTAGTTGGCCCATCCCACTATTTTGGGTACCAAGGTTATAATAAGTTGGTAGGCTATTTTTCCTTTTGAAAATTGAATGGCTTGTCAAATATCTTCGAGAAATCTTTGGCAAGATTCACGAGACGAAGTTATTAAAGTTCTCATTTTGCCCTTTTTCCAGATATAATTTAATTGAAAACCCTATAAATTGGAACCCGGACCCGATGTTGACTATCTTGATCTTATTTGAGTGCAATTCTAGTCCCATGCACCTTAACCATTCTTTAAAAAATGTCTAAGCTTGTTCTATGACCTCCCTAGATTGGTGAAATATAACGAAGTCGTTGGCATATCTAACCAGTATCGCAATTGGTTCTTTGGGATATGCTTTCAGTGACCACTTTGCTAAAGCTATCTCCATCCCATGGAGAGCAATGTTGGCTGGCAGTGAAGAAATGACGCCACAAGTGCCCATATTCTTGGTTTCCGCGTAATTTCCTAATCCAGTCATGAGGTCGACTTTAAGCCATGCTTTGACCTGTTTGGCTAAACTAAGCATAGTTTTTAATTTATTTAAGAGGGCTTTGTGGTTGATGCGATCGAAACATTTGGAAATGTCCACATTCATAACATACTTGGGTTTGGCTCGAATGGCTAAGAATATAGCTTTGATGGCATCTTGGCAGCCTAGTCCGGGTCTGAATCCATAGGAATTGGGTTTGAAACGGGCTTCCCGTTCAGTTTCTAGGGCCATTTTGGCCAAAGTCTACTTGGCTCTGTTTTCGATAACAGGGATAGGCCAAGAAAATAAAAAGGTGCAAAGTTTACTTTGAAAAAAATATATAGATTTTTTTGCTTTACATTTTCCATGCGCAAAACGTGCTCGATTGACTCTATGTTTTCTTGCACGCATCGCAAAAAATGCGCAACAAAATCTATATATTTTTTATGCTTGTAGTTCTTTGGGGCACTTTTTCTCCTTCCAGGGCTTTGATATTCTTATTCGACGAATGGGCATAGCCTTCCCATCCAATTGAAGACCTCGAGCCATCTTTATTTTTTGTGATCCTAAGGTTACCATCCTCTTGTAAATGTCAGGGTCCTTTTTCCTTGGGTTCTCCTATGTAATTTGTCTCACGGCGTATAGATTTTGTATAATTATAGATTGTAGAGCACGCATCTTGTCCATATCGCTAAAGCAAAAAGCTTGGTAAATCCTAGTTTGGTGTCAACTGCTTCGACTTTGGGCCAAGGAATTTGTTCCCAGGGTATCATTTGGGTATCTATGTAGAACATACTCATAACTCATTCTCCTTTCTAGTTTTTACTGAAATCCTAAATCTCAAATAAACATAATAAAAATGCTGCAAAAATAAATATATTTTGGCTGGTTGCACCCTGCGGCCTTGGCTTTTTAGAAAATCCTGCTCTTGTAGGGCTTGTAGCTTGGCAGCCCGCCACAAGGGAGCCCTACCAGAGTTTTCAAGTTTCAAGTTTATTGGATAGTTATAGCGGCCCATAGGCGCAAGATGTATTTTGCAGGGTGGAACCTTGGACATAGTCCTTTCAAATAGTGGCCGTTTAATCCATGGTCCATTGGATGTTCGGTGCAAGACCAAAAATTTGCATTGCAAGTACCCCCTAATTATTCCCCTCACTATAGGGCCCGTCCCTCAATGTGGTCAGTACTTAATATTGTCAAGCAACAAAGCTTCCACTTGTTTACATATGATGGTTCACCAAAGCCTCTTTCCTCCTCCCTTTTTTGTTCATTTATGATTCAGAAGCGGCCAGACCTCCTACAAAGGAAGAAAAATCGACTGAACATCTCAGCCATTGGCGAGAATTTCGCCCACATCCAATTCTCAATTATCGTTCACCCAACACAAAAAAAATCGTGTTGGATGAGCAACAACCACTTCGTCGCAGTGACTTATGGGCGAATAGGTCACATTTTGGCCACATATCCTACAAAAATACTTCCAAAAGCTAAAAAAATAAAGGAATTGCCATAAAAATGGGCGTATCATGACATTGTAGGATGTCTCGTTTGAATGAATTTGTTGGTGCTAAAAAAATTAGAAAAAATAAACCAAAAGAATAATAAGAAGTAAAGGAGACAGAGACATTTTCTGTCACGTACCTCTCCATAAGGATTGCCCAAAACACCATGGGCATAAGGGGGACCCCAGAGTGACACCCGAGACTTGTGGCGCTGTTGGTGAGAGGGCCCAAGTGATCCTGGTGTAGGTGAGGGCCCCGGGCATTGGGAACACCTCCCACCCACGAAGACTAACATGCATGAAAGTGAGGCCATAAGCTATGCGTAGCTTATGGCGTAACAATTCTAGAATGCTCAAGAACACCTTAATTGGAGGTGTGAGCTAGAAAATATGGCAATTTGAGTGGGGCGTTGTCCCGGGACAACGCCCTGGAACAGCAATGGCATGGAAGTGGCTCCCGGGATTGCAAAGCTTTGAACAAGCATAACTTTGTCAATACTTGCCCAAATGGGACAAGTGAGTAGTCCATCAACATCTACATGAAACGTAGATGATGATGAAATGATCAATTGTTAGAATCAAAGAACATATGAGGAAGTCATGGGGTTCTGAAGCTGTTGGGGGCTTCTTGCCCCAGCAGCTAAGGGAAAATGTCTACCTGGCCCCAAGTGTTGGGAGAGAGACAAAAGGTTATTTGACGGTGGGGTAGGGGCACTGCCTAGAGTTGTAGAGGCTTATATGGGTGAGGTGGTATGGCCTCACCCACCCGAGGCCGAATGACAAGGCCTCCATGGGCATTGGCCCAATGTGAAGGCATAGTTGCCTAGTATGGCTCAAGTTGTTGTAGTGTTGCTCTGACAACACGATGATCAACATGAGATTGGATTTCCATGGATGGAAGTCCACATCTAAGAATTGGTTACCGTTGAAGTGGTGAATCCCGAATGAAAGAGTAGGAGGGTTGGTCCCCCCCTAAGAACTAAGAAGATCCGCGGTATGGGGAGCTAACCATTTGCATCGCAATATGCGAAAGGTTAGCGCTCATAATCCTTGCTAAAATGAAAAATGGACCGAGATAGTTAAGGGGACCTAGCAAAGGTTGCGACACTTCCAACCAAAAAACAAAATTACCACTAATCATATATTTAGTATAAGCGAGTTTTAAAATAACATCTTTAGAGTAAAATCTAGTACAAAAAGAACCTATTAAAGATAAGCTCCCTATAAGCATCATAGCATAAATAAAATGTAACAAAGAAGCAAGCCCTCCCATCTTATGGTATCTTGCTCATCCGACATGGCATGAATCACTGAACCTACACTCAAAAAAGGTAATGCCTTGAAAAAAATGTGATTCATTAAATAAAATACGCTAACAGAATAGTTTGAAATGCCACAAGCAAAAATCATATAGCCTAATTGACTACAAGTTGAATAGGCTATGACCCTCTTTAAATCGTTTTGTAATATTCCAGTGGTAGCTACAAAGAATGATGTCATAACTCCTATAAAAGTAACAACAATCAAAGCAATGGGTGAATATTTGAACAAAAGAGAGCACCTTGCTATCATAAAATGCCTGTTGTTACCATAGTAGCTACGTGAATAAAAACAGATACTGGAGTGAGCTATTCTTTAATAACCTCTTATGCTTTCATACAACAAAAAATAATATTTTAGAGCATTGGATAATATGCTCATGAGCCTAGCAAGAGTAGGGACTGGATCTTCCACTTATGAAATAAAGACTCTTCCAAAAATCTTACGATGACAATAAAACTGAGCTCAAGCTGAAAGTTATGATGTAACACCAGGTTGTGTTGGAAAAAAACAATATATATACTCTTTTATTCCGCTTCTTTCAAATAAGGTTTATAATTAGAATGATAAGTATTTGATTTGTTACAAAGGTTTTTTTACATGCCCAAACCTTATACAGATATTTTTATTCCATAAAATTTGCACATCTAGAAAAAAATAATTAAACCTTAACGACAAAATAATGCTTTGTACCTTAGGTAAATCTGGCCAGCTTATGTTTCTAGGGATAAATTCCATTTTGAACAAGAAGTCTCACATACAGTCTTTGAGGATCCTATAGAGCTCCTTCAACCTCTACTTCGCTGGGCGGATTTGGCCTTCCTTCACATGTTTCCTACTAATTGGTCAAAATGATAGATTTTTTCAATAAGGACTCTCATTTGGTGGATGATTCCAGCATACAGTGAGATTGTTAAAATGTACCTAATGGCACATAAGAGCCCTCAAATATTTCAAAAACCTTCCATTGCATCAAATAACCGAGTATGCAATCCTATTTGTGTAGATTTTCCAACATCGCCAATAAAAAGTAAAACACAAATAACAATTATGGCATGAAATCTCATATCGTAGAAAATGAAATAATGATGGGGTTTGGAAAAGGCACTAGCACAAGCAAAAATAATCGAAAAGTCTACAGTTTGAAAGATAGTGAAACAACCCATAATCCCGAGAGCTAATCCAAAATCACCTACTCGATTGACAAACATAGCTTTTATAGTTGTTTTATTGGCTTGAAGCCGTGTAAACCAAAAATTAATTAACAAATATAAAGCGAGACCTACTCCTTCCCATCCTAAAAATAATTGAATAAAATTATCTCCAGTAACTAACATTAACATTAAAAAGTAAAAATAAATAAATAGCACATAAATCTAGGGCTATGCGGATCCTCAGACATATATGAAATAGAATAAAGATGAACTAAGATGCTTACAAATGTAACCACAATTAACATAACTACAATCAAACTATCAAACATAAAGTAAAAAAATTTACTTTACTGGGGCCGTAAATTGCAAAATCAAACGGTAAATTTTTGCGTACCGCAATGCGGCGGCCATTCACCCAAGTGAAATAATAAAGTGCTCCCCAAATCGTGCGAGATGCTTACCCATCATAGAGCTCACCAACTTGAGATTGTGATTAAGGCTTGGGGTAACTACTGTATGTTTAAGCAGGCTGCAGCAAAAAATCAATTTTTTTTATTCGCTGCATTTTTTTTCATTGCCTAGTCTCATTTGAAGGTACAGTGCCGCTTACCTTTGCCATTCAAGCGTACAACATCTGCCGACTTAGGCCTCTTCCCTTTTGTCGATCTCATTGTTTTCTCAAAAAAACTCGCAACAAAATTTGTTCAGGCCCCCATTTTGTTCGGGCATATGCACCGTCTTGCTGCCCATATGCAGGGGAAACCCCCTGTTATCTAGCCTCTATTACATAACGCCTCACTTGATGCGCCAAGTTTGGGATACCTCCTCCACCTTACGTTTGTGACCTATGGCCTCACATGTGTCTCAAAGACACAGTCGGGGCACAACCAAAGATATGCTTGGCTACATCCAGTATGCCCTTTTTTTGACATGCTATGATGCTCTAAGGATGTGCTATGATGCTCTAGAATGAGTCGAGTATGTCTCACCGCAGAGCAACTACAGCGTCCGAATAATCTATTTATCCAGCAATTCATCCAGTGACTTCACAATCACCAAAGAAGCCCCAAGAAGCATCAAACAACTTGAAAAAAAAATCCATGGAGCAATTTTTATATAGCAAGCAGTAGCTCCCAATGCAACTTCATAAAAAACAATCAAAGATAAAATAAATAATAATAAAACACACATGGTTGTGACTATAACAGGTCCTCGTAAACCAAGAAAACGACCAAAAACACCTGCTATACAACTACCTAATAAAGGTAAAATTACAATTAATAAATACATACATAATTTTTTTTTATTGTGATCAAAATACAATTGATTGGGTAGATATTTGATTGTATTTTGGGCGACAACCGCACAAGCCAAGACTTAGATGAAGGCTCTTTTAATTTTAATAAATTGACAACACAACCTAACAAAGCGAGTTTTTTTAGCGCATCCAATAGAATTAGCCGCATGCCATTACTACATATTGACATAATTGAAAGATAGGTAATCTTTGATCACTCCATTTTATTTATAATCCATTTATCATCTGCAATAAGTACCAAAATTTTGTTTTAATAAGTGCCTTCATTATGCAAGAACTACAGGAAAAAATCTTTTTTTTTCACACAACGGGCGTAACAAGCATGGCTACGCCACTGTTATCATTCTATCGGTCCTTGTGAAAGTTGATGGCTCATGCAATCAATATTTTGCTTGGCAAAAGCTTATAAAACCATTTGGATAGTAGAAAAGAATAAGGCGGACAAAAAAAATTATTCTTCTCTTCCACTTTAGTTGCAAAGCAATTCAGCAAGGAAGAATAATAACCCCTGGCTAACAAAGCCTTTGTTTGCTTTATGAGGACGGCAAAAAATAAGGGGATGGGGCCCTTAGCTTGAAGCCCAATTGCGAAACCATAGAATTATATATATATACACTTCTTTGCCAATTTATTATTTCTTACTATATTATATTTTATAGATGGCAAAACTACATAGAACAAAGCTCAAAAACACTTTATTTGTCGCGTACCTCTCCATAAGGATTGCCCGAAATACCATGGACACAAGGGGGACCCCGGAGTGACACGCGGGACTTGTGGCGCCGTTGGTGAGAGGGCCCAAGTGATCCTAGTGTGGGTGAGGGCCCCAGGCGTTGGGAACGCCTCCTACCCACGAAGACGAGGAGGCATGAGGGTGAGACCATAAGCTCTGCGTAAATTATGGCGTGCCGATTTTAGAATGCCCAAGAACACCTCAATTGGAGGTGTGTGATAGAAGATATGGCAATTTGAGTGGGGCGTTGTCCTGGGACAGCGCCCTGGAACAGCAGTGGCATGGGCGTGGCTCCCAGGACTGAAAAGCTTGAACTAGCATAACTTCCTCAATACTTGCCCGAATGGGGCAAGTGAGTAGTCCATCGGCATCTACGTGAAACGTAAATGTCGATGGAGTGGTCGATTGCTAGAATCAAAGAACGTATGAGGAAGTTATGGGGTTCTGAAGCTGCTGGGGGCTTCTAGTCCCAACGGCTAAGGGAAAATGTCTATTTGGCCCCAAATGTTGGGAGAGAGACAAAAGGTTACTTGACGGTGGCGTAGGGGTCTTGCCTAAAGTCCTAGAGGCTTATATGGGTGAGGTGGTGTGGCCTCACCCACCCGAGGCCGAACGGCAAGGCCTCCATGGGCATTGGCCCAATGTGAGGGCATAGTTGCCTAGTATGGCTCAGGTTGTTGTAGTGTTGCTCCGGCAACACTATGATCAACACAAGATTGGACTTTTATGGATGGAAATCCACATCTAAGGATTGGTTATCGATTAAAGGATGAGTCCCGAATCAAAGAGGGTTGGTCCCCCTCCTATGAACTAAGAAGGTCCGCAGTATAGAGAGCTACCCATTTGCATGGCAGAATGCGAAGGGTTAGCACTCGTAATCCTTGCTAAAATGAAAAATGGACCGAGTTAGCTAAGGGGAGCTAGCAAGGGTTGCGACATTATTCCAACCTTTGCACTTTATTGTTTTTTTCTAGCTTGCAACAAAAAAAAATTCTCTTCTGTTAGCTCTAAATAAAGTCAATAGAGGCTTACTTTTTTATTGGAGTATTATGCCTGTCATACAAAAGTCATTGCCATTGCCTAGGTTTTTGTGACTATGGTTATATTAAATCGAGTCATTTTTTTGGCATTATTTCAGATTTAAGATACACTAGTATAAATTAATAAAAAACGGGTCTCTACACACCTCAAGGTAGAGGGCGTAGCAAAATATAGACTTTTTCAAATATTTGAAAATATGCCGCAGGTTCAGTCGAGCTGGAGTAAACCGGGGGTGTCTATAAAATGAAATGGTGAAAAAAAAACGACACAAAAAATTATGTTTTCACTTTGCGCTTCGCTTCCCTAAGCTCACTTTCTCTATTGCAACAAACAAGAGACCACATGACTTCTTCTGTCTACTCAGGCTTCTTCTACTTCTTCTCCATGTTCCTCATCCTCTTCATTTTTAGTTGAAATTTTGGTCGTGGGCATGGCGCATTCCTGCTCATCTCCTCACAACTAGCTCCAAAAATTGCCCCCAACCTCACTGGTACCTAAAAATTTGCAAAAAACTTGCTCAATTCACTTCTAGGTTTCCTACATTTCATAAGAGTGAGAGAGTATTTCCTCTTGGTTAGGATGATTGACATCAAAAATTGAGCTGACTGAATCCTGTCTCTAAAGTTTATATTCCAAAATTTTCAAAGGGTTTTAGGGTTTTTGGGGTTTATGGTATGTTTTGGATGTGTGGAGTTTATGGTGGTTGTGGGTTTTATGTGAGCAGATGATGTGAGTCAAGTGGTGGTGTTGTTGGAGGCCAATCCTTATTTCTGGGGATCCAAAGCTGTCGCCTCCTCCGATCAGGCATTGGCCTCACAGGGAGGTCTCACATTTGAGATTTTTTTCCAGCATGTAAGATTTTAAGACTTCCAATTCAACCTTCAATTTGCAGCAATTCAGTCCTTTCTGATTGCGAGGATTTTTTTTGCTGTTGTGTGAAATGATGTTGATTCTGAGCGAAGGCCACGAATGTGGTGAATAATTGTTGTATTTTGCCTCTTGGTAGCTTGAAACCAATGTGGATTTTGAGTTTTTGTCTGTCTTGTTTGTGTAGGATTTGTTGTCTTCTCTCAGGAACCACTCGAAAATTTGATTTTCTCCTTTCGTTGCTTGATATGAGATTGAACCACTGGCAGTATAGAATAACCATTGCATATGGGATTAGGGTTTTGGTTTTTCGCTTTAAGGGAATTAGAAAACCTTGTGATCAATTTTTTGTATGTGGTTCGGTGAGGATCAAAGAGCAAACATGAAGACACATGTTTGAAAGAGAGCGGGCTACGTCTTCAAATATTGATAACTACTCTACACTCAATAGTGAACACAATTGGGAGGATCTATGTATCAAGTTAAAGAAATCAGCAAACATGCATTTGCAATAACCATAACTAATCAAGGGAGGGTCCGAATTCCAGTCCGATTTTTGTAGATGTTTTATCATAGATTTGCTAATGCAACGCAAGTTTTGTTGTGTACATCTAATCGGTTGGTGTCGGAGAACATGAAAAAAGAACCACATTATACCTAGGCATGCCGAAGTCGACTGTTTGCGAGCTCCTCGAGCAAATCCTCGTGGTAGTGAAGAGCATCGTGTAGGATAATCTGCAGTTTGCCATCTGGTCTTCGAATTGGGCTTGGGTCGCTCCGAAATTGTGCTCCGAAAGTTTCCCCGAACCGGTGGTTCTCCGGATCTGTGGCGTTGTTTTCTCTTGAAGAAACTCAGGAGCGGGTTCAAGGTGTGGTATCCTTCATTTCTTTCTATCCGTTTGTTGTTAAGGCCGCACCAACCTCAAATGCTTGTCGTTTTCTTACAATTTTAGGGCAAAATCTGAAGCTCACATGGTTGAAACGCCTTCTATCTTTGCTTATTTTCAGTAGGGTTGAAGATTTGATTTTGCAAGTTGAGGGTTGAAGGTTCGTCAATGTGTTCCATGTCTTTCCCATTTGGGTTTAATTTTTTTGCTGAATTGTGCTTATTCGAGCCTAGCTTATTTTCGATGAAGGGTTTAGGGTTGAAGTGGATACAAAAGTATGCAAGGTTGTGGATGAGGGTTGAAGATCTCAGATCCTAGTGGAAGTTGAGTGTGGAACATTTGATGGTTCAGGGTCACTGAAATCATCTCCACAAATCATTTCATTTCATTGAGAATTGCAAGCTAAGGGTTTGCAAATTGAGGGTTGCAAGTTAAGGGTTGCAACGTTTTTCATTTGTCGTGCCTTGCCAGTGTACATAATGGCGAAGCCATGTGAAGTGCTGACATAAATTCTCATATCTTCTATTTCTGTTGTAATTTCAGCTATACTAGAGGTAAGGCATGCCAAAACGAGTTTGGCACCCAATGAACCAATATGGAATGTCCCGGATTCAAGCCTCCGCATTGATTCCAAGCATGCACCCTAAACTTACCGAACATGGAAAGTCTTGCATGCAAAGCAACCAACTCCCTACTAAACTGGGATTTAGTTAACGGATAACTCTACTGCTCTTCATGTATCACCAAAATTGTGTCGGGACGAATATGTCGGATGAGGCTTTTAGCAATAAAATATAAAAACAATTAGGCATTTAGGGCATAGTAAAGTCTACAATTAAATGGGCTTAGGGCTCATATGCAATTAGGTCACACACAGTTCCTCAAGATTTGGGTTACTCTTTGTGAGTATTGGTTTCAACCACATAGATTGCCAAAAACTCACAAAATACATGTTTTAATGTCCATTTAGGGGTTGGGTATGTAGTGTGTGTTGTTTTGAAGTAAGCTGGAATCCCAACTGCAATTAGGGCCATACTTTGCTTTTTTGAAACCCTTGTGATCAAAGTTGTTCTCAATATGCAACCTCACCCAACCTTCTAACTTAAGTAATATGGCAAATGAGGCTTTTACAAAGAAAAGAAAATTAGGCATTCAGGGGCGACCCCACATGCTTGCAATGTAAGCAGTCTAGGGGTTTGAGTCGCATGCAGTTCCTCGTGGATTTTGATTAGTCATTATGTTAGTATTAGTTTCAACTTGTACGTAGAGTTTCAACAAACTCACAGAATATGATTCTAATATCAATTTGGGGGTTTGAGGGTGTAGTGTTGTTTTGACATAAGCTGGAATCCCAACTTTTATCAAGGCAGAACATTTTTTTTTCTTCTGCTGACTTCTTACTCTGCCTCATTGCATTACCACTGTAATTAGGGGAAAACATTATTGTTTGCTTACATCTAACTCTGGGTTGTTGAATTACAACTGTAATCATGGAAATAAAAATAACCTAAGAGAAAGTGTGCTAATCAGCAATTCCATCAGTTTGCATATGTGCTTGAAGGCAGGCTGTGTAACCACTCGCTAACACATCTTACTGTAAACTTTGACTATTTATAGGTACTATTATTTGTAAATTGTGTTTTGTTGTTGAATCACTCGAACAAAATTGTCATAAAAGCCACAGGGGCAAGCACCTGGTCAGTTCTTCATCCTCAAAAACATGGGAATTCTTGCACTTTGATGTGATTGATATATATATATATATATATGTATGTATATCTATATGGTTTTGGATATCTCAAGGCTCAGGATTAATCATTGAATAATGTATGCAGGCCTTTCATGGTCTGCTATATGTAAATGGTGTGTAGTAAGGTGTGGATCTAAGAATGAACACCAAAAAGACATTTGTTCAAAAGGGATTGGAGTATATGCTTAAAATTTGTTAATTATTCTTGGCTCAATAGTCAACATAATCGGGAGTGCCTACTTGGTTGTTTTATGGCTCTAGCACTTTTGACCTTGAAAAATCATAGCAGCATGGTCTTGTTGGTCGCGACATGGTCTGACAACATGGTTTTGTTGGTCGCGACATCCGCAAAAGCAGAGGACGTTCATTGGAGTGTTGTCAGTAGCGTCTTCATCTAGCCAGGTTTGGAGCGATGTTCACTGGTAGTCACAAGTTTTGTTTTTTTGGAGGGGTTGTTTTGGTGAGGAGGTCGTAACAACATATGTTCTTCCGTGCCTTCCCAAAGCCATCGATGTTCAGGTTTTGCATAGCAGAACTTGTATAGAGGGAAGTCATTTGAAAGACTTCGTGCTTATTTCATAAAACTTGCAGCACATCGTTTTTTGTATTCCCTTTTCTCTAATGCATGATAAATCTCAGTTTCCATGTCATGAAGTTAATTCCATTGCAAGGATTTTGCTTTCTTAGCCATAATCGTTTTGATTATGGCTTCATTGTGCACATTCTTCGACACCGTTATTGTATGAAATTCAAGTGTATGTTTGTATTCAGTCAATGATTACATGATTACTGATTCGTCTCTTCCTATAGATGCATCATATGTAGCTACATGTGTGTGCATTCATTTTATTGTCACATACATAGGTGGAAGGTACGAATTGAACCATGAATACGTGAATATATGACGTCTCTGCCAATGGCACGCTTATGTTCCTACAGGCTGAAAACCCATGTCAGCCATCACGGGAGCTCCAACAATCTATTTCTAAGTCTGCGTTATCTTTTCTGTCAAATTCAATGTCACGGACAATGTTTTACGAAATGGCTAAACGGTACCCTATTAACGACTTCCTCCAATCTTTGTTGTCATGTGATTGTGTTGTAATTGTCCCGCAAATTATGTTACGGGGCTTGTTTTGAAATTGTTCCCGACATGTCGGGCAATCGTACATGATAAAATTTCGTATGTCGCAAATGCCCATCGTAGGCCACCATCGATTTCCTTTGGAAATCCAAAAGTTTGATCAGCGTTTAAATGTCTTTGTTGGTAAATGTGCATTTCCCCTATCCATTGTTTGATTTGATGCCCTGCAATGCATTTTCTGGTCTTTCCATTCCTCTCTAATCTTTTGAGTTTCCCTTCTTCCAACGTGAAAAACTCGCTTCTTCGTATGACCTCTCTTTGTTCGCTTCGCATAAGTGTCCCCACTTTGATTTCTCCATGGGTCAGATATTCAATTAGCGGCGTTCTCCAATCGTTGTAGGTTTCCCTATAAGGTATCGCACTTTCCGAGGTACTAGGTTCGTGGGGGCCTCCCTCCGTGGGCAGCTCGTCCCCTTTTCCACGACAACCGGTACACAATGTAATGAACAACGAGAGATCTTATGCTATGGTGGGCCACCAATATGGCTCTCATAAAATTAGTTGCAGGGTGGCATTAACTGAGTAATGCCGATTTTCTCGTATATGGAAAACCTTTATGTAACTCCTCACGTATTTCCCAGGCATGCATCTTTTGATGACGTTGTTGTGGAAGATGCGATGTAATTCCCCTTCTTTTAGTATAAAGAATTTCTACGATAAGCTATCAATTGCTTCTCTTCTCGCTTTCCCATTTGGTTCCATGGGTCAAATATTGGACATATGGAGTTGTCCAATCGGGGTCTATCCCTCCTGTCAAATTTTCTCCGGCTTTCAAAGGCTCGATTGGTAGTAAGTCATCGTGGTCTTCGGTATCGGGTGGAGAGAAGGTGTCGTGCATCTCTCCTTTGTTTACAATCTTACACACTGGGCATTCTTGGCAATATGCCAAAACATCCCTCCTACGTGTAGGCCACCAGTATGGTGTGCGTAGAATATACTGCCATGTGGTAGTAAGATTGAAATGTGTACCTTCGTGTTCATGGGCTTCACTTATAATTTCTTCGATGATGTCACCGGCTACACACTCATGTATTTTGCCGGAGATATTGATTCGCTTGAGTTTTTCGTTGTCTAAAACGAATGGTTCACTTAGTTGTCGGATTTTGTCCTGCTCTTGTGGGGTAGCTAGAGCTTACAACAGTCTTCCGTGGGTAAGGTACTCAATGAAAGGCGCTCACCAATCTTCAAAGGGTTGCACATGAACCATAAACAGGCTTGCATCTGGAAATTGATCTTTCACTCCTGAGGGTTCTTCTCCGCTTTCAATTCTGGATCGATGATCAACCATTATGTGTCTTCTACCAGGTTTGCAGACCACTTCAAAGTCATATTCTTGAAGTAAAAGCATCCATCTCACAATTCGTCCAGATACTACTAGTCGGTTGACCAGGTAAAGTAAAGTCTAATGGTCTACGTAGAAAACCACATGATTGGCCAAAAGATAGTGTCTGAATTTACCTACTGAGTAAATCATTGCCAAAGCTTCTCGTTCTATGGTGCTGTAATTCCTTTTTGCGTTGTTAAGAAGTTTGCTTGCATAATATATCAGAGAGTCTCTATCTCCATGTATGTTTTGTGCTAAAACTGCCCCAATGGCTATGTTGGAGGCATCACAATGCACATGAAACTCCATTGTCCAATTGGTGTTATCAATATGGGTGTGGTTGTAAGTCTTTCTTTACTTCTTTGTCAGCCACAAACCCCCACCCTTTTGCGTCTGTAGTCCGAGTGGGAGTCTATGGCTCACATATCTTGTAGACTCTTGGACTCAAGAACTCCATGGTCATGCTCCAATGAATTCAAACACCAAACACACTCTTTTTATTAACCCCACATAGCATTAGTATTGAGAAATACAATGCACTAATGATGGGCTTACATCAAGCCTACTCTAGAATTTACTTCCTATCCTAATCACCCATTGATCTATGTGGCATCCTCCTAATTAACCTAACTCCTATTCCCCTAAGGTGCCTCCCCAAACACTAAGGGGGGGTTGATTAGAAATGTCTCACTAGGCCTCCGAGCCCTATTCCCACCTCGGACCTAGCATTCAACCCAACTTCATTCCAGGGTCATGTCCTCAAAAATCAAGCCTGGATCCTTATTTCTGGTACCCTGGCTTAGCCTCAGTCCGCATCTCAGTGCCTGCTTCCACCCCAAATACTTGTCTTGGTGCCCTGGCTCAAGTCTAAATCCTCCTCTTCTCCCCTGGCTTCGCCTGCGGCAACAGCATTTCGGTGACATTCAACCTGAATCCTCACCTTCTCTCTCCTCTCGGCCTGAATCTCCAGCAGTTCGGTGCAGTTAACCTGAACCTGAATCCGCACCTTCTCTCCCTTGGCTCAGGAGCCAGCCTCTCCCTCTTCAGCCTCTGCTCCAGAGTTTTGCCCTTCCTGTCTTTCGAGCCTCGAGAGCCTGATCTGTTGGCCAAAAATCGCTGGGCTCAAGTCCCCCCCGAGAAGGTCAACCCTTCCCTAAAACTGCACCTAACCTAATCTAAAATGAACACCAAACCTGGGCCAAACAATTCTTCCGCATAATCCCACTCAAAAATCTAACCTAACTAACTTACATACTAACTTAACCATTCACTAACAACCCCAATTCCAATGCGATACACACTAAACACTTCAAACTAAATTTTAAGTAAAACACAAAAGCTTCACGCTTTTTAGAATTTTGAGTAATTGAAGAAAATGCAAAAGCAACCGTCAATTGAACTTTTGAGGTTAACACCTCATGTGGGCACCATATTGGGCTCACGTTCTTCAAATGCCTCTTGGCAAGATTTGGTCCAAATGTACTTCTCCCTTTTCTTCAAAAGTAGGTAAAGGGGTCTAGTGATTTCTGCGTACATCGAAATGAATTTCCGGTGATAGGTAGCTTGTCTTAAGAAGCTCGGATTCCCCGTATTGTGGTGGGTGGAGGTAATTTTCCTATCACGTCCACCTTTTTAGGGTCCACCAACAAGCCTTCTTGGCAAACCACATGTCCTAGGAGTCTCCCTGAATTGACACAGAAAAAACATTTCTCTGGGTTCAAGCTTACTCCATTTTCGCGGCATTTAATGAGGCATTTTTTCAAATGTTCAATATGGTCTTCCTTAGTTCCATATACTATGAAATCATCTAGGAAAACCTTCATGAATTTGTCAAGGTAATCCGCAAATATTTTCATCATACCTCTTTGGAAGGTGGCTGGTGCACACATCAATCCAAAGGGCATTACTCGGTACGCGAATGTTCCGTATTCGGTGATGAAGGAAGTTTTTAAATTGGTTTTCCAGCGCAATCATTATCTGGTTATATCCACTGTACCCGTCCATCAACGTGTACATTTCGTGTCCCGCGACTGCTTCCAAAATGGATTCTGTAAACGGTAGAGGAAAAGGATCTACCTTGGTGACTGCATTTAACTTTCGATAGTCAACACATACTCGGAGTTTCCCATTATTTTTGGGTACAATCACAATCGGTGACAACCATTCCGTTTTATCAACGGGGTATATAAACCTCGCTTCCAAGTATTTATCGATTTCCTCTTTTACTTTGGCTGCATAATTGGGGTTCATCCTATAACGCATTTGCCTCATTGGCCTTGCTTCAAGTTGCAATTCAATCTTATGTTTGCACACATATGGGGGTATTCCTTTCATGTCCTTGTACGTAAATGCAAACACATCTTTGAATTGTAGCAAAAGATCTTTTACTTTCGCTTCGTATTCATCCAGATCCTTAGTTATTTTGACTAACTTAGGATCTAACACTATATTCGTTAATTGGAGACTTTTGAAAGTCTCAAAATGAAATACGCCCATAGTTTGGGATGCCAATATTATGAGCATGCGGAACATTGGGAACATCGGGAACATCGGGAACATGACGGTTTGCAACTTCGCATGCAAAGAATATGCACAACACTCAAAATAGTAAGTCTTTAAATCATAATCAAAACATGAACTATAAGTGGAAAATAACAATCGAATCCCAAAAACAAATGCTTTTATGTCCTTATAAAGTTTAGGATGCGCATCCCATATATAAGGGTCTTATGGAATTGGATGGCACATCCCAAACGTATGTATAAATTTGATACTATCCGCAATAAAACCAAGTCTACAAAGTGCCCCTATTTTCCACATTAATTCCAACCTACGTTATGTTTCCCCATCTCCATCTTCCGCTTCATATCCATTATCGGCATCATTTTCCGCAGCTGCAATACGTACCAAGTTGTCTTTGGCAAAATCTATATGTTTTTGGGGGATGGTCATTGTTTCCGATTTAGAACCTTTGCGCGGCTTCCAAGCACAAAGGATGGTATCCGTGTTTATCCAAACCGGTCCGTACGCAGAGTCCACTGTCCACATGAAACCTTTTTTGGTGTCCCAACCTAAATAGGTGCGGAGCACGTTCTGGTCTTTGGTGCTCGGACGGCAATATTCCACTTCAATTTGACGAAAGTTGGGGCTAGTTCTAACAAAATTGGGTGAAGACAATGCTTTCACCAACCAAATTGGTTTGGGGTGCTCCTCATCTCCTGCTCGTACGAGGACCATATAACCCTCGTGGCAATCAACACCCATACGAAACGACGGAGCCGGACGATTGCGCGCAGGGCCAACGTAATGCTCGTCCATTGCAAACTCTTCACGGACGTCTCCATTGCTAAAGAACATAGCATCGGACTCCACAACTGTCAAACGACTTTGTGGCCAAAATCCTTGTGTCAAAGTCGTACGGGTGTCGACACCAACGGTCATCAAGGCTGAGCGTATGCGATCCCAATACGCGATCAACGGCTCATGAGTATCCCCAACACGTCTGGTGATGTCTTCTTCACACAACTCTTTCCAATACTCAATGAACCCGGATATGCCTTTTATGATTTCCGGCCCATTCCTCATGGGATCGGGTTTGCAAGGCTTTGGTTCCCCATCCGGAAGCAAACATTTCCCATCCTTGTCTTGACGCCACACGAATATACCATCCTCCGGGCCCCAATTTGGAGATGTGCACAAAAGCTTGAACTGCATGGCGGGGACACCATCATCCCTCATATAGAAGCGGAATTGTTGTGCTTTGGTATGTCCCACCAGACGGTCCACTCCCTTCAACATGTATGGCTTGATGAAGGCCTTGAAATTTGGTATTTCTTCAATCATGTGCGGGATCACCGGCACATTGTCCAAATCCATGTATGATTTCATGAGAAATGGTATGGTGGGAAAATCCTCTTCATGCAACTTCATGCTCCAACGGCCAAATGAGGCATCAATATCGTCGTGCGTGTGCCCCACCATCAAGAAAGACACAAACACCTCTTTGAAGATGCCTTTTGCCACGAGCATCGACCAAAAACAAAACACGTATCGGCATTTGTTGTCTTTAGCACAATTATCAAGTTGAACGTGGAGAGTTGGAGGCAAGGGTTTTGCAATAATGGGTTCTCCGGGTGGTTCCGGCAATGAAGACATACAAACCTCCTTCCCTTGTAGCACTGCCTCATAAAGGGGTGTCGTTCCACAACCATCGAAAAGGGCACGGGAAGAGTGTACCGGTGGCTTTTCGAGATCGCGCAATAGTTTTGCAAATGAACCGTCCGTGTGGTTGGCATCGCTAGGGTAAAAATCCAAACCATAATGGGCATATTTGACATCCACATGTCCATGGGCGATCATACCTAAGAAAAACAAACGATGCGTGAACAACAAAAATATGAAATAACTACACACCGGATGGATGGAGTTGGTCATTTGGAAAACAAACCCAATGCAAATCGGAGATCCTTTCAACACACATGTGGAATTCTATACGAACCTGTGACAGCTACAGGCAACTTGAAGAGACCATCCGTGGCCTTTATTTTGCGTGCATAACAAGGACATGCGGTCTTCGCATGGTCCATTTTATCATGAATCACTGTTAGAACCTCCGCGGGCCTCATTATGGATAGTGCACGGTTCTTGTAGTAATCTTGACGATGTGCCTCCTGGTTGTTGACATGCTCAATGTATTTTCTCTGGTGTCTAGTATGGGATTCAGTGCCTATAGGGTGGGCGTCTCGAAGACCTTTGTATTTCTCACACGCCGTACACCTAGCGAACTTGTCCCCAGGTCTTTTCAAAATGTATTCCGCAAACTGTTGGTTTTTAATTACACTCAACTTGGACAACGAAATGGGCCCACATCCCGCGATGCGACCCACTTCGTTGATGTCCGTTAAGATGTTCTTCCATTTCGTGCCCGTGGGCAACACCATTTGAACAACTTTCTCACCTGATGACAATGTCCTCGTCTTGTGGGGCATTGCATCGGCCAATGGCACTATGATGGTGGAGAGGGTCGCGGATGCTTGGAGTGTCGCCTCCCTAGGTTTCTTTGTGCCAGAGTTGCCATGAAATCGAGATCGGCGACCCAACAAAGAATACTTCCGAAACCTATAGAAGTCAGCCTTGGAGACCGCATGGATGATATACCACGCTGTGCAACAAACGTCCACATTCTCAAGGGTCACGACCTTACGGCCATGGGTATCAATGTGCAAATTTCTGTGGACCTCGAGTTTCTTTGCCGACCGCATACGAAAATCCGCAAGCCACATCTCTTGACGAAGAGACCGAATTTTTTCGCGTGGAAAAAATTGGCAACATTTCATCGTGCAACAATCCTTTCCAGAAACGAGACGGATAGAATCGTCTCCCAAGATGCGATCCCGCCGTCTCTCCGTATCTCCGCGAGACACGCGACTTGAATCGTATTTACGTAGGCCTTTGCGAGGACGAATTGTGCCCAACAAAGCTAACTGCGTTTGCTTGTGCCGCCGTCCATGATCCCACAAGCTTACTTCTTCATGGAGAACCCTACGAAGGGGCCATCGACGCAAGGAAAATCTCCACGTCAATGGGACCTCACACGGTGCCAAGGAATTCAAGATGCACACGCCCACATCATCGAAACCAAGGGGGTTGACAACAACACATTCACGGGGATCGAAGTTTCTACATATGCCATCTGCCACCGGGACACCAAGCTCGTTTAGTAGAACAACATCTAGGCCCACCCATTCCTCCCTCCCGAAACCAGCACATAGAGGAATGTCATCATGGTCATCCCCAGAATGTGGAGATTGTTCGTGGAATTCGAAAGATTCATGGGAGGAGGTATACACAGACACGCCCACCCCGTTCGTCCCGTCATTAGTGTCCGCAGACGGGGACGAGAGGTCACATTCAATATCGGAGGACGATGCATTCGTCGAAAACTCAAATGCACTATCTCCATCATCCACTGCCATCACACCTAAACAAACAACCATGTCATGACCAACCACACAACGGATGTCACGCATACAAAAACGGATGCCACGCATACAAGAACGGATGCCAAGCATACAAGAGCGCACAATATCTGTAAATACATGGCCCGAACTTCGCAAACAACCCATGCTACTATTGGAGTGTCTAAATACGAACAGCTGTATGTTCCTGGCCATACTCTGTCAACTACAACATGGACCATCGCCATTGTGGTGTTTCAGGCCGTTCATTCATAAAAGAAATGTCATCCTGTGTATTGGACGAAATGGATAAGTGTGCGACAAAACAACGTCAAGTCGTCCAACCTACAATAGCATATTTTCGAACCCCCGTTCGTATATATCTACCATTAGGTGTATTTTCATAAATGTATCTAGAGGGATGTAGTGCTGCGCAGAACATACTCTCAGGTGGTATTTACGAACGCACGTTCGTAAACTCAAGGCCATCGTTCGAAAGGGAGTTCGTAAATATGCCATTGAAGTATTTACGAACGCCCGTTCGTATATCACTGACATAGGGTGCCTAGGCATAGCCATATGTATACTATCTCCACATGCTATACTGGTACACATGCGTGTACAACATCCGAACGTCCGTTCGTAAACTCCTGAGTGGCATATTTACGAAATCCATTTCGTATATCAATGATATATTCAGCATATGCATCGCCATACGTATCTGGACATGGTGTTGGTGTGGACCACACGCAGGTGCATTTACGAACGGACGTTCGTAAACTCCCGACCATCATTGTCTGAACTAGTGACAAATGCGTGTGCGACATACGAACGTCCGTTCGTAAATCCTTTGATGGCATATTTACGAACGGGCGTTCGTATATCTCTGCCATATTGTCAGTGCATAAATGTGTAGGAGGGATGTCACTGGATGCGCAGACCGTAATCCTCGGTGGTCTTTACGAACGTCCGTTCGTAAACTCAAGACCATCCTGTGTCTGATCAACCTCCAGTGCGTGCTCTAGCTTTACGAACGTGCGTTCGTATCTCTTCCGTATTGTTTGTTTGCATAAATGCCTAGAGGGATGTCGCTATATGCGCAGACATCATCCATGGTGGATTTACGAACGCACGTTCGTAAACAGAGGACCCTCCTATGTCTGATCCAATTACAAATGCGTGGACTTAAGCTTTACGAACGTGCGTTCGTATCTCTGACCTATTGTTTGTCTGCATGAATGTCTGGATGTCGCTGTTTGCGCAGACATAATCCCAGGTGTATTTACGAACGCACGTTCGTAAATACTGTCGGCCATCCTATGATCCACCCACTAAAGCGTGCTCCATCTTTACGAACGTGCGTTCGTAAATCTCCGGTATTAACGGCGGTATATGCGGTGACTGTACGTTGTCTTGTACCTGGGGAGTGTACGCTTGATGCGCAGGAGAATGGGGTGAGCACGCTCCGTGGGGTCTCTAGGGCGCACACTTGGCGTCTGCCGCAAAAAAGAGCTCTGTTATGGGGGGGAAGAGCTTTAAGTACTTCTCTGGAGTGGTTCAAGGGCCCTTGGATGCTATTTAAAAAGCGGATTCCCGCCGCCTACTTTGACCTAACAATATGCCATTCTATCCATGCGGAACATACATGACCCTATGTATGGAACATGAATGGCATGCACGCAACATATTCAAAATATGTACATTGGTTATACACCTTACTTGTTACCAAGGTCTGCCGAAAAAAAATTATAATTTTTATATGTATATATATGTGTATATATAAATGTGTATATATATATATATATATGTGTGTGTGTGTGTGTGTGTGTGTGTAAATATATATGTATATATGTGTGTGTGTGTATATATACATGTGTATATATATATGTATTGTAATAGTTAATGTAATCTAAATATGATGATGGTTAAGATAGAATAAATGATCTGCAACCAAGGTGTGAAGTACAAGTTTTTTGTCAATTAATATTGTTACCTATTATATATTACCAAGGTCTAAGTGAGATATATATATAGAGACAATGAGGTAAGAGTGGGTAAAAATTGATTGTGGAGGCCCTTAAACTTGTAGGTATAATCATATGATTCACATCAAAACATGCCCGTAATACGCTCACAAAGTGCGTGAACACCAATAAAAGGCAGGTTTATCCATTATTATAATGGCTTGTAAGGTAGATTAAGGATATGAATTCAAATCATACCTAGATTAAATGTGGGTTTTATTTCAGATGCCACCCTAGCTGTGGAAAGAGTGAATTAATCCGGCATGTGTGGAAAGGTTTAATTACTTTGGAATCGTGCATAAGATAGAGTAAGCATATGGATTGAAACCATACCTAGGTGGAGCCACACTTATAATTGTGTGTTTTGCATCCCACGAGAAGTATGTGCATAGCTAAAAATGTTGATTTAAACTAGTCTTAACATATGCATGTTATAATAAGGTCATGGATTGTGTGATCAATCAATTTGCACTTAACACTATTGAAGATTTAGGGATGTAGGGTTTAGGGTTTGGGGTTAGTGTTTAGGGTTTGTGGAAGTTGTGCATGTCTAGTAGTTAATACAATAGATTAGTACACACACAAACAACATTGACCTATCAAAAACCCATATCGCACTAATGCCCCCTTCCCACCTGACTTTAGGTAACACTAAAAGTTGGTTCTAACAACCCGGCCTTCACATCATCGACATTATGTATTGCCGAGCCTAGTTTGCAAATGATGTGGCATGGCTTAAAAGTGGAGGTCTTAAGCCTCAAGCACCAACCCTCCCATCGGTACCTAAACATGAGGCAATAATCTAGGACGTTTAAAAGTGGCGCCTCCCATCCTTGTCATTGGTTTTTTTTATTCTTAGCTATGAGGGCACAAGGAGCTCCGTTAACAAAAACCATTGGTCAGTTAGGTGAGTGGCAAGGCATTTGGGGATGGGACAAAAACTGCCCAGCAATCCTTGCTTGGTAGATAAAACAATGAAGATGTGTGAAAGGTAATTAGAGAAAACCTGCTTGAAAGTCTCCAAAGCAAGTTCTTGTAGGTGCATTGGGATAGCCGTATGCCTCCGCTATAAGGGAGGGATCTTTACCCGTTTCCTGGGAAATACTTTTAGTCTTAGCTAAAGTCAAGTGGGAAGGGGGCATAACTTGTTAATTTATGTGTAGTTCACATTTGATGCTAGCCAAACATTCGACCACATGGCTCAAATGTGCTAGTTCAAGTTGGCACCTAATTAAATGAATTGACGACCTTTTGGAAATTGAATTTTCATCCACCTCTTGTAAGAAAAGGACACCGCCTCCTGCCAATCTCAAATTGGGTTCTTTTTTAACCTAGTAATTATTTGAGGAACCATCGAACAACATGAAAGATGTCTCATTCATGAAAACACTATATTTCAAAAGACCATATCAACATCCTTGGGGTTGAATTCTTCTTCGAATCCCTACTAAATGACGTGCATTGTTCACTACGATTTTATTATCGGTTCCCTATTTAAAAGATGTTTACAAGGAATCCGAATGTAGATGTACTAAGGGGATGCACCAATCAAAATTCATGTATTTATACTAAGTTCTTATGGTTAAGGTGATAAACGCATCCACTACATATACATATTACAAAGCATGATTATGTCATGCCTTTCTTATACATCCAATCCCATCCCATCCCCCAATGTCCCCGTCCCCATGCCCACCTCCCATCGCATCCCATCCCCCCCATCCCCCCATCCCATCCCCCATCACCCTCTCATCCCGGCCCCCCCAGTGGGGGGAGGCCACGTGTCAACGGCGGGAAAACCCTAGCGGCGGCGGCTACCTCCCCGCGCCCCCTCAGCTCTCCTCCTCATTGTCATTTGGAGCAGAGAGAGAGGAGCGGAGCGCCGAGCAGATGTGGAGCGAAGCTCTTGCGTTTTTTCCTCTCGTCTTTTAATAGTATTGTGCGTGCGTGTGTTGAGAGATATTAGTTTTGTTGGCGCGAGTTTCAAGAGTTTAGGGCAAAGTGCTTATGTTACAAGCTTGAGAGTTGCAAGGTTTTGCGTAGCAAGCTTCAGACTGTAAAGCGAAAGAGTTACAAGGTTGAGAGTTGCAGGGTTTTGAGTAGCAAGCTTGAGAGTGTAAAGCGGAAGAGTTACAAGCTTGAGAGTTGCAGGTTTCAAGTAGCAAGCTTGAGAGTGTAAAGCGCAGTACAAGGTTGAGAGTTGCAGGTTTCAAGTAGCAAGCTTGAGTGTAAAGCGCAAGAAGTACAAGGTTGAGAGTTGCAAGGTTTGGAGCAGCAAGCTTGAGTCACAAACTTCAGAGTTGCAAGGTTGGAAGTTGCATGTACATCAGAGTAGTTGCTAGGGTTTGTATATAACTTGCGAGGGCTTAAGTGTGAGGAAGGTGCAAGGGTGCATTTCAAAGTATACATTTGTGAGGTTCTCAGGGTTTTCCAGTAAGGGTGGAAGATCATGTTTTTGGTGTAGAACATTTCAATGTGAGTACAGTAATCCTTCTGAACTCTTCCCTCACATTTTGAGTTTGATCATTGTTGAGATACATGTGTTTTGTTATATGTATGATGAGCTTTGGCCTGTTCTGTATGCAAGTTAAGCTATGATCCTCATTCTGAATTCCTCATCACATTCTGAAACTCAATTTTGTTTGAATCTATTCATTTCTGCAGTTTCATTATTCTGACCATGCGTTGCAGGCACGAATGCAAGCATTGCTCAGCCCAATCGAGCAGCAATTGGTACACGTATCCGTGCACATATATATATACGTATATATACGTATACGTATACGTATATTTATACACAATATTTCCAATAAACACAAAAGATGACCCATTTACGAACGAGCGTTCGTAAATGGGTAGACGGCGTTCAACACAACCCCTGTTTACGAACGCACGTTCGTAAACAACCGTATCCAAAACCCAGTGCCTCATATTTACGAACGTGCGTTCGTAAACATATGTACCCAAAAACCAGTGCCTCATGTTTACGAACGTGCGTTCGTAAACAACCGTACCCAAAATCCAGTGCCTCATTTTCACGAACGTACGTTCGTAAACATTTATACAAACTGGGGGCTCAATATTTACGAACGCTCGTTCGTAAATATATAGCTAAAATGCGAACATTAACAAATAACATCAACATGCTGCATTTCCAAATAACCTTCGATAATATGCATCACGTAAGACGCATACATGAGCAAACAAATACAAGTACAATACTTTACGAACGAGCGTTCGTAAAGTAGTAAACTTAATTAACCGCCTTGAAAATCACAATCATTTATGAACGCTCGTTCGTAAATCTCCTAAAAATCTGCTGGAACACTTGATTGAATACAATTTATGACGATCATAAATACTCCACAGATCCTAGTCAGATCCTACCCACATGCCAATCGGTAATGTTACGAACGAACGTTCGTAAAACGATCCTAACTGTTTTGTTATGGTGCAGATGGCCAGATCAAGCAGAAGCGCAATTGACCTGTTCGCCGTGCCCATTGATCCCCTCCCAGAGTCCGTTGCGGACTCAAACGGTAACGCGAATTATGTCCCAAAAGAGGATTTCATAGGGGAGTGGACGGCAATACCAACAAAAATGGAAGACGGTATTTTCGCGCTCCGTTTCACCTACGAGCTGGAAACAAAGCCAGACCAGCCAGAACAGTGGGTGCAGATGAAGACGTGGGAGATAGAATCCATAGAGGCCCAGGGAGATTATGTTATCTTGGACATGAAGAACAAGAAAGACCACATCAATCTCCTGTTGCATTACTTGAAGTACTCCTTCTCTTACGTCTACGCGTGCTTGAATGTTGCACCAGATGCAAAGCACTTCAACCTGGAGGATCTATTCTCAAAGTACATCCTCAGCCAATTTTGGACTGCCAGGAAATTGACTGCACTGGCATTGAACATCTCCAAGTACAACAGTGCGGTCGCGGAGGCCAACAAGAAAAAGAAAAGTCCGAAAAAACCATCTGCATCAGGGGCAGGAGGTTCCAGGAACGCACCCAGGCCAGTGCCTTCCGCGAGCAGGTTGCCGGAGGGGCCAAGCAGACAATCCACGCCATCCAAAAGGTCGAGGGACGACTTGGAGAGGTCGGGAGTGACCGAAGCCGCTGAGGTTAGCTCGCCGCCAGTTATGCCCACCCCTTTGAAGAAAGGAGAGAACCCGGACGCGACGAAGGCGACCCGTATCCTGAGAGAGTTCAACAACTACTCGAAGGATTGCTGGCCCATGGGGCGCCACTTCACCTTCAACGTGGACTGCTTCAAGTGCGAGAAATCCCCCAACAAGTGGGTGGTTAGGTCTCGCGAGAGCGAGGGCGTGAAGTGGCAGATCAACAATCTCATGAACAACGTGAAGTAGGATAGGCAGACTGTCTGTGTCATGCCCAAGGGTTTAACTTCTCGTCCCATGGAGAGGGATTGGCCCCGAATCCAGAATGGCAAGTTCTGGATTATCGATGGTCAGCACAGCTTGGAGGCGTCGCAAATCATCCTCAAGGACGATAACTTCCAACACGAGCTCAAGGCGGAGCTGCGGTACTGGAAGGCGTTCTTGGTGTGGTCGGACGACTGGGATAAGCTCCGGAAAATATCGACAATACCTGAATTCCGGAAACAAGATCAAGGCTTTTGAGGCGTCCTGGGCGGCAAACATAGTGGCTGCGAGAGACGTATGGGTCGCCCTCGGGTGTCCGCCAAAAGAGAGGGAGAACGCCAAAAGCCAGTCTCCACAGTGGAAGGTGAGTTTACGAACGAGCGTTCGTAAAGTGTGGGCTGCAATTAGTTTCTCCCAACTCGCAATTAGGCATCAATTGCATTTTCGGAAACTCGTGAAATTACGAACGTGCGTTCGTATTTAATTTACAACACTGATCCTTGTTCGTGTATTGCAGGCGTTTTGTGACGCGATGGTGGACAAATTCTCCTCCATCGACATGAAGTCCACCACCACGAAATCAGTCCTGGAGCTCAAGGGCGAGCTCCGCCTGATTTGCTGCAACAACAACACTTGGGATTTGTGGACCCACTTTTTCGACGCTCACAGCTCGGGCGATCTGGTCAACCCCGACACTGAAGAGAAATACAACGTCGACAAGAGCGCGGAAGCCCCTCCACTATTGAGGGAATTTTTCAGGGCATTGCAAGGACTCACAGAGTCGGAGCTGCAGCGATGTGCGGTCCACCTTCTTGGGAATACAGTGGGAAGGACCATCCCGTATTCCAAGATTTTTTTGAAGAGACCAAAGCACAAGCCCGGCACGTACTCCATCAAGGAGTGGTGCGACCAAAGGAAGCTCAAGACTGCTGCGATCCGGGAGTTGAGTGGGCTCTTGCCGGAGATGCAACTCTTCCATGCCGACGGCGACGTCAATTGGGCAAATTGGAAGGGTTTCAAGGTGCAGTACAACATAAACGGCGCATCGATGCACAGTTTGGTAAAGGAGCACGTCGCTGTCTTGAAGCTAAAGGGAAATAAAAGAACAAAGAAAACAGAGACGGAACCTGTGGAGCTGCAGCGGTACATCTCCTTCTTGGAGAGGAAGAGGAACGCCACATTTGAGGGGGTGGCAAGATTTTGCGTGGTGACAACGGGGCTGGAGAGGACCTCGTTCTCCAAGTGGGACGGAACCATCAGCAGGGCTGAGGTGAGGGAGGACCGAAGGGGGTGCCCCTTCGCACTCATCGATTTTAGGGGTATCCCGGGTGCCGCAAGGCAGGGTGCGAAGGGAGTGCCGTTCTACAACCCCTTCATGGCCAAATTCATGGAGTACAGATCTCCGGCCATGAGGGAGCCACACGTGTGGCTATGGATTGTGGAACAGGAGAAGGCCTCCGTCGTCACGGAGCTGTACGAGGACACCATCAAGTTTGAGTACAGCATCTTCCACAGCACGTATGTCCCTGCGAAGACGGAAGGGATCGTGGCCATCAACGAGGCCAGGGGCAACAAGCAGGTGGGAGCGGTGAGCCTCATCTTCTTGACCTTGAATACGGCAAGGCATGGGCGCGCGCCTATCAAGGCCAACAACACCTTCAAGAAGATCTACAGCATTCCACACCCCCCTCCCAAAGATCTCTTCCAGGAGACGCTGTACACGGTCTTCCCCGCCTTGGAGCTCAGGATGGAGTTCTACATCTCCGTCCTCCAAGCCCTGGCCACGAATGGCAAGACGGTCTACAACGTGTGTGGAGGCAGCAAATTCATGTATGCTGCAATGGTAAGATCTCATTTACGAACGCTCGTTCGTAAATGCCATTTTCTGAGGCATCTTTGAAATTCAACTATTTTTGTTGTAATGTATACTACTCGGCTCATAGGGTTGATGTTTACGAACGCACGTTCGTATATGGCTAACCGATTTCCTTCTGTGTCTCAGATGTTGGGCCTGTGCGTCAACAGTTACGTTGACGCCATAGACGAGGAGGACTACAAGGTCCACAGGTCGAAGGCGTCGACCATGGATTTGGGCGACATAACCGCCACGAGGACGGACGTCAGCGTGTCCGCCAACGAGGGCGTGCCCGTGATGGAGGTAGAAGAGGATGAGCCGGCCCCATCCGTCAACGTGGACTCCATCATCCGGTCCTTCGACATCCCCCCGCTTCAAATAATGGCCCCGTCGGGTAATCCATCCGACGCGCAGGGCACTCCCGGTGGTTATACGGGATCGTCGGCGGGGGCAACACAAGACGTCCTCCCCACGCGCGTCTCTGGCGCGGACCCCTTCGGCACGCCTGGCGGGTGTTCAACGTCGGTATCCCCAAGACCAAGGCTGCAGGTGCCCAAAATGGAGAACCTGGATGTGCTGGACCAGCGCTCCCGTCCATCGTTGGACCACTTCCGCAACACGCGACGGAGGATGAAAAAGACCCCGTACGTGGAGTTGCCCGAGGGAGTAGTCATCGAGGTCTCCGACGAGGACGAGGGGGACATGGAGATCATGGTTGAGTTGGGGGTGGAGTTCGACAAGAACAAGGGGGTCAAGGAGGAGGCTCTCTCTGTCGCCGAGCTCAACGCCAAGCTCGAGCAGAAGATGAAGGAGGACATGGCGGCCGCTGCAGCAGAAAATGCCAGGAAGATGTCCGTCATTCAGGAGGAGCTAAGGGCCTCCAACGCCAAGACGGACGCAATCTTGAAGATGCTGAGCAAGATGCAGAGCTTTGCGGCTCCTCCACAGCCAGCGTACCCCTTCCCTCCTGGGTACCCATCCGGCCAATACCCCCCACATCTCCCTTATGCTGGAGGACCGTCCTTCCCGGCTCCACCCCACCCGACGCCGGTGGGGACTCCTCCACTCCCGCCGGCCACCACCATCACCCATGATGCCGTCGCGGTGGCCATCCAAGAGGACGAGGATTTACGAACGCTCGTTCGTGAATCTGCAGGTCCGGCAGTCCTCACCCCTCCCCCGTCAAGGGTAGGACTGCCTTCACAGACGGACACAACCTCTTTCGCGGTCGTCCAGAGGGGAGTAGGTAGGGAGGGCGATGACACTGCGCAACACACTGACATGGTCATTGTGAGGGAAATGCAGGCGAGCCCGAATGACACGGCAGGGGTCCAAAGAATGGAGGTCGAGGACAGCCCTGACCGTCAGCCCTCCGCGTACATGGAGGATGTAAATATGGAGGCACTCGACCTGGGGGGCGACAACCACGAAGTGGAGCCCATTCAACAGACCCAGGTGTCCCAGGCAGAGCGAGCGGACGATGTCATGGAGATGGAGGCGTCTGCGGCGGTGGAGGTTACGAACGAGCGTTTGTTAATCGCTGAGGAGGGAGCGGCTCCTCGGTCCAGTGCCGGTGCCCCTCCCCCCGATGACGAGGTAACTCTATTCTGAGAATGCCACATGCTTTTACGAACGCTCGTTCGTAACCCTTCTAACCGCATGCGTTGTGTTTTGGCGCGTTCTCTCCATCGACATCCAAGACCTGCTCGAGCTTTTTTTGCGTGCTCCCTTAGGTCGATAAATTTTGTAGAACACGGCATAATGTTGCCTTAGGAACATGTGATGAATTATCACCTGAGAAATTGTACATATTCATCGAATTAATACATATGCAAAAGAGATTTGCATCCATGCCTCCCAAAATTTGTTTCGTCTCGCATTCCTTTTGTATTGTATGTTCATGTGCGTTCATTTCGATCCTTGTAATACACATTCGTTCACGAACGGACGTTCATAAAAGGGTGCGACCCCGTTTCCACCTTCACGAACGACCGCTCGTGAATGTTCATCAAGCCGCGCTCACGAACGAGCGTTCGTAAATGATGCGCCATGCCACTGTCGGCCTTCATTCACGAACGCTCGTTCGTGAATACACCCTTCCACATTTTCATTGCGCTGCTATTATCGCTCTTCGTCCTTCCCTCATAATGCATCTTCATGTTTCACTTCATGTTCTTGATAATCTCATTACTTTATCATAGCATTAAACTAGTCGAATTGTTAATCACAGGACCCCCCGGAGATAAATCGCAACCCCTCGGCCAGAGGACTTGAGACCCGAAACAAACCGTTCATAGTTTTTGACCTCAACGGGGTGTTGTGTCACACCCAACACATCCCCAGGGTCCCCACACATCCCTTCCGTCATCCCGACGAGAGGGACTACGACGGCGAGCTCGACACCCTCATTAACCGCAAGGCTGTCCGCGCCCGTCCCGGCTTGCGAGACTTCTTTCGTGAGGTGCTCGACTTGGCTCACGTCGTCGTGTGGAGCTCTATGGTCGTCGAGAACACGGAGCCCATCGTCGACTTCCTCTTCCGTGACCTACCCAGCCCTTGCCTCGTCCTCGGCCAAGAGGCATGCGATGAGCTGCTTGACGAGAAGGGACTGCCGGTTTCCAAGTTCGGCGGTCGAGGCGGAGGGCAACAATTCCTCAAGGTCCTCAGGTCTAGACTTTGGCGAGGCGTCCCCCCGCTCGAGGGGGTCCCCCACGGGTGGTGGCCAACTCCGGAGAACACCCTCCTCATCGACGACAGCCCCACCAAGAGCGTTCTCAACCCCCCCGGCAACGTCGTCTTCCCCGACCCTTGGACCGGCGATAGGAAGGACACATTTTTGGTAGATAGGCTAGCACCTTACCTTAGAAGGCTTGTGCTCCACACCGGGAGCGTCCCGGATTTTGTTAGGTCCAATCCCATCGGCAACGCGGCACTCAGCCCCCGCGATAGTGTATATAAGAGCATCCTTCGGCTCGCTAAATTCAGTAAATTGATTTGAAATTTCTCCTTGCACGTGTTTGTGTCCTTGTGTTTCACTTATCTAATGCTTTCTTCCATGTTTGGATGTCTTTTATTTGTTGCCCATAGTCTGCCCCCCTATGTGACACCCGTGTTCTCAACGGCACTCCCCGTCCCCCCTCGTCCCCTGGCTCCCCCTCCCGCGGCGTGTCGGATTTCCAGATCCCCTCCCTCTACCATTTCTCGGCGGTGGACGCAGCCTCGGCCGTGGATTACTCCCTGGACGTCGGCATCGACGACGGCGTTGTGAACAGCCCGCCCCCAAGAGTTGCCTCCCGCGCGTACGCCCCGTCGCCCTCTCCCCTCTCCAAGGAGAAGCGAACGCTCGTTCGGCTAGGGCGTTTGTCGCCCTCGAGCGACGACGGCGTCGCTCGTCGTGGCCCGAGCCGTCGTCTCCGCATGGAAACTCCCCGGTGCAACCCCTCCCCTGCTGTCACCGCTCCTCCTGCCACAAAGCCATCCACCATCGTGGGCCCTCCATGCCCTCATTCCCCACCGTCATCCAACAATCCCCCTTCTCAATCGTCTCCGGATGCTCCCCTCGACGCCCCCGCAGTGCCCATCTTGCCCCGCGCCGACGTCCCCAAATCCAAGGTGCCCTTCTTCGTCCCCCCCTTGTTCACCGTTGTTTTCCTTATCTTGCATCCGCGTGACGAGAACTTTACGAATGCCCATCCCAAACCTCCCTCACTATTTTCCCCACTCCATTCTTATTCTTATTTTCCCATGGCGTTGTTTCGCAGGCGGCTCCCCGCTCGCTTGGTGGCCGGACTTCCTCGACTTCTTCCTTGGATAGGCACGCCCTCAAGGCCGCATCTTCCGAGTCCGATCGTTGTTTGGCCCTCCGGAGAAGTGCAAGGCATTCCCTCTCGCAAACGCACTCGTATTCCACTTACAATACCACTTCGTACAATTCGGGAGCACGTCCAAATATATGGAAGAACGACACATATTCCGGGCAAGTCTACAAAAATGGCTACAGCCGCGGGCCGGAGAATTTCAAAGCCATGGAGGCCGCAAAAAACAAGGACACGGCCGCTAAAAAAAATAGTGTGACGTACAAGTGTGACTAGAAACGTCCACGTGGTTCCTAAATGCATGTAGGGGTAGAACGTAGAGTATGGTTATTTATTCTATTTGAAGACTTTAATGGTATTTCCATTATATTTGAATTTCAAACCCATTTAATAGATTCAATTTCCAATCATTTTCCGCATCATCCCTTCCATTGGCAACAATTTCTCATATCATACGCATTTGTTTTCATGTATGCTTTACATTTTTGCTCATTTGATGCATTTATGTCGAATAATTGTTCCCAAAATTATCAATATGGGATTTTTATGTTCTCATTACTAGACCAAATTCGAAAAGCACGTTCTTGAATAGTCTCAAAATCATCAAAAAGTCTCCGATTAACGAATATAGTGTTATCTTCAAGGGTTCCTAAGTTCAAGCCTTTGACCAAGTCTTCATCTTCAACGGTCCATCCCGCTATCTTCTTTCCTTTGACTGCCTCCGCGGCAGGAGTGGAGTCTACCGTTATATCCCCTTCCTTCATCTTGTAGAATTGGTCAAGGTATACGGGCTTTTCCTCCATGGCATTTTGTTCCTTCTTGGTTGCTTTCCTAGGCCGAGGTTTGTCTTGTTCACTTGCGTCGGTTCTAGGTCTTCCTGGTTTCTTGGGGGTATCAACCCCTATGGTGTTGCAGTTTGGTTCTTGTAATTTCTTCAAAAAATTTAAATCGAAATCTTCCATAGGTAATAACTCTGGAAATGCCTCGTAGACTATCGTTTCTTCCTCGTCGGATAGTCCCATTTCCCAATCGTAGTTTTCCCAATGCAAGGGTCTCTTTGCAGGTGGTAGTGCTGGGGTTCTTTGGGTGGTTATCTCCACCTTGTTACCCTTCTGTGTCAATGTCAATTTGTGGAGGGGCCAATCATGTTGTGTTTGGGCCTCTTTCAACCATGGTCTTCCCAATAACAGGGAATAACTATCTTCAGTACTTACCATGTCAATAACGGTGAGCGTTGTCCTGATAACGATTCCGCCGACATCCAGGCGTACGTCTCGGATGATTCCTTTGGGCATGACCTTTCTTTGGTCAGCCATCTTTATGGTAAACGGTGCGGGCTCTATCTTCTTGAGTCCCAATTTCTTCCTCAATGCGTCCGTGATAATGTTTACTCCTGATCCACCATCAATTAATGCGTTCGGAATCCTTTTGTTCTTGACAATTATTGATATCATGGGCATTTCTTCGTCAAATGCCTTTGTTGTTACTTGGTATGTAGAGGGTGGTTTTGCCAACTCTTCTTCCTGGCTGGTAAGTGCAGCCATCACTTGCTTTTTGCAATAAGGGGCTATTTCCAGCAACTGCCCTATTGAAATGTTTGCTCTTGTGTGATTCATCACATTCTCTAAAATTTTGTTTACCCTTTCCTGGGTCTTCATTGGGACGTTCCCTTTCTTGGGGCTCCGATTTGTGGGCTCTTCTGGCCTTTTTTTTTCTTCTTCTGGGTACCAAGGTGCGAACTCCTCTGGCATGGGTAGAGCTTCGCCCTCTTCTTCCTGTATCTCTTTGATTGATTTACTCACCTCCCGATGGACTTCTCTATCTGCTTTCTATTCTTCGCTATTGGCTCCTATTGGCCTTTCTTCAATCTCGTCATCTTCATCGTTGTGTTTGTCTTGCTCAAACATGTCATCCCTTTCATCATTAGAGTCTTCTTCTCCCTTTTCATTTTGGTGGTCTTCTTGCTCCTCTGAGTTGCCACTACTCATATCATCATTGTCATCATCATCACTCTCGTCACTCTCACTATCTTCCTTGCCTTCATCGGCTACAGCCCGCTGGGCTCTTGTCATCACACACACTGCAAGGGATATCGTATTGGCCCTTATTGCTGGTTTCGCATTCCTGAAACCCTCTAACTCTTGCTGATGTTTAATAAAATGTGGACATTCCGGCTTTCGGTGTCCCTTTTGATGACAGTAAAAATACTCGTCGGGGTTGCCATCTCGCTGAAGTCCGCCAGTGAACCCAGTTCTATGCACTGCCTTGGTGTTGGTGCTATCCATCAAGCTTCTGGTATATTCATACTTGTCATGGTTGATAGGTCCTTTGGGACCTCCTCGATAGGGGTATCCATCTTCCCTCCGGTAATCTTGGCTTTTGTAGGGGTAATATCCTTCCCTTCTAAAATCATCTTTGTAGTTGTCATTGGGCCTGTAGTAGGGCCGATCATCTCTGCGATATTCATTTCCCCGGTAGGGACCTCCCGCCTCCTGCCGGTAATCCCTCCCCCTATATGGGGATCTCCCATCTCCTTGGAACTCTACTCTCGGTTCAAACCGAACCCTTCTATCACTCATTCCTCGTCTAGGAGTTATTGCTCCTGGCCTTCGATTGGTTTGGGGTTGTATTTGATTTACCCCATACCTTCTATCCCGGGGTCTCCAAGATTCATGCCTTTCATAAACACATTCGCTTGTGTTGTGTGTTAGGCTGTTGCAATTGGTGCATTGCTTCATTTGACACTCTTGAACGTAATGTCCCTCATTCCAACATCTCCGACAATTGATGCCCGTTCGAAATTTTCTGCTTCCCAAAGCTAATCCTTCAATCTCTTCCCTGAGAGTTTTGATGTCTTCCTTGGTTGAGTCATTCTTTTTATCTTTTGACTTCCTTTTCTTCTTCTTCCGTTCTTCTTTTGAATCATCACTTGATTCACTTTCATCGAAGAGTCTTCCTTTCCTCATCTGGCCTAGCTCTAATTTTTGGGCTGAGGCCTTGGCTTCTTCTAAATCATCGGTCGGCATTAGATCAATATGTTTGGCGTATTCCTTTCTGAGGCCATTAAGGAACCATGCCTTTTGAAATGATTACTGGGTTGGGGGTTGATCTTCGATGATTCCACCCTTACCTTTTCATAAAACTCTCCAATCGTTTCATCTTTCTTCTGTTTGAGGGATCCTAGACTTTCAATTACTTCTCACTCCGATTTCTTTGTTTTAAATCTCATCAGAAAAGCATCTCCTAGAGTTGGCCAATCCGGAAAATGGTTTGGGCCGAACTGCGAATGCCATTCCAAAGCTCGCTTCTTTAAGGTAACCGGAAATAGTTGCAATTTGATTGCGTCTGTATCTTCCTGGTTGGCAAGACAAACATTGTTAAATTCTTGCATATAAGTGTCCGGATCAGTTTTACCTTTGTAGGTCGGTAAGGGAACCTTTGTTCTTCGGGGTTGTGTGGCCGTGTTGGCTGGGTTGGGTGAGTTGTTGCTATTTGCTGGTGGTGGGCTGACTTTGGGGTTATTTCCAAGGTTTTGGAATTGCTTAAATCTCTCTTCAAATTTTCTTCTTAGTTCATCAAACTCCTCTTGATTGATAGGTTTCTTCATTCCTTTGTCCGTGTTGTTTTGGGTGCTCCCTCCGAAGAAGCCGGAGTCTTCGTAGCTGAATTGTTTTTCAAAATTCCTTTTCAATCCTTCCCAATTCCTTTGGTTGAGAAGGTCTTCCATGGTTGTGTTTCTTTGATGGGTTTTACTTTTGTCTTGATTGTCTTGAGTTACGCTTACTGGAGTGTGTGTACCAGTGTTTCCTTTTGTACCTTTTGTTCTCAAAACATAAGTCCCAAGAGGGGTACCTATTATTAAATCATCATCATATTCTTCGCTTTCTTCTTGGTTCAAGTTTTCTTCATTCAAGTCTTCATGTCCTTTGCTCGTTTCACCATTACCTCCTCCTTCACTTTGGCTCCTATTGTGAATAGGTTTAGAAGTGTGGGAACCTACTGCCGGTGGTTCAAAATCATATCTACTATCTTCATTTCCTGTAGTTCTTTGTCGCGTACGCCTAGCGTACCTCTCTTCTGTCTCTCTCTTGAGTTGCTCAGTCCATCTTATGCGGTCCTCTCTAGAATGCATGCACTCCACATGCTTCTTCTCTGCCTCCAGTTCTCTAGGGGTTGGTGATGTACTTCTCGTATTAGATGTATCCTCATGATCAACCATGTATACTACTGAGAGTGTTTCGGGATCATGATCTTGGCCGGCACTCTTGGCTCTGTCGCCTCAATGCACCCGTACTTCACCTGTTTGCCTATGGATGATCACTTTGGATAATGATGTTCAATGTCTTGTTTCTTTGTTCATGCTTCTATTCTGAATCATGGTTTTCTACACTACCATTCAAACCACCATATAGAGGTAAAAATATCTTTCTAACATATAAGTCATACAACAAGCCTTCCTGTTTGTAATGGTATCCACGATGTCGGGTTGCTCCTAGCACATGAGCTCTAATTCCTTCCTTTGCGTTGTTCCATACATTGGAGAATATTAATGCTTGCAATTCTTCTGGTAACTCATCAATGTTTCTTTCAAATTGAGACCGGTACGTAAAACCTATTTTTTTTCCTTAAATAGTTGCCATATTTTATCTTCGTAAGTATTTTGCATATTCCACATTAAATCGTGAAATTTCTTGGTTCCTTCCCATCTCCTTAAAGCTGACTTACTTGTGTCGTACTTTGGATATTCCCAGGGCCACTTACCTATGGCCGCATTGTCCTGTTGTTTTAAATTCTATTCCTCACCTTCTCTATCAAGGTACACAATAAACCCTCGAAGGTTGAATTGTTCAAGTCTTCGCTGCACAGTTCTTTCTACACGACTTTGTTTTCGTGGTCCAAATATTTCTGCCGACTCGCGTTCCTCATCTATATTTTGTTGAAGTCTTCCACACCATACGTGGTACATGTTCTCCATTCATTTCTGCCATCCAACTTGTCCCAATATCTTATGTTTGTAATTAGATACATTAATTTAGGTAGGTGTAACATCCATGTGGCAAAGTCCCCAGAATGGTCGCCAAAATATTGAGGCCATCTTCAACCCTCAACCTTAGACGGTGTAACCCGTTGCTGAACCGGTTTACATGGAAATCACTCCCACCAAAATTAGATTCTTCTAGGTTTCCATTATGTTTGAAGGTGGTTGTATTCTACATAAGTTCTTAATTTTGTATATTAGTTTTGGTATGAACTCTTAAGAGTCGCTAAGGGATAAATGACCTAGTTCACCAGTTTATGTTCTCCTAAAACCTAATGTCGAGGTTAAGTGTCTTAAAGAAAAACTCCATTCTTGTAGACAATATCTTTCATAGTTTGAATGCTTAGCCCCGTTCCTATCCTCTCAATTATTCTAAGAATGTTTTATTAAGAGAGTATGTAGCTTCGATAAATCTCAAGCATACTTCCTCACTAATGCAAGTTCATTCATGGTATTCAAGTATAAGAATTTCTTCAATCATTCATCATGAATTCTTCCATCAAAGTGTTTGTTCCATTTTCTATTCAAATTCTCATTCCTCTAAATTTTATGCCATTATTGAGAATTCCCTTTAATTGGTAAGGTAAGATTATTGAGATGAAATCTTAATCTTGCTTGAGCTTCATGTGGTGATTGATGTGGCCCATTTGTCGATCACTTCCTTTGTCCTTGATATGATGATGATTTCTACCTTGCACATCACCTTGTACTTTGATCCACAATTTTAACTCCAAGGCTTAGGTTATTCGTGGTATGAACTTGGATCTCCCTTTCTTTTTTTCCGTTTTGTGCACTCAATTGGATTTTGGAACACAATCCTCTTCGAAATTTAATCTTGTAGCAAGCCTTTCAAAGTGTTAGTTTCTAAAGTCCTTCCTCTTTTGATGTCCGCTAAATTTAGATAAGTCCATAATTTATTTTCTCCAATATTTCTAAGTTCCAAAATTGGATTATGGCCTTGAATCTCTAAGTTCTCCAAATTATCAATCTTCCGATGCCTTCAAAATTACCTTCGTCCTTAAAAGGTCTTCGTTCTTCAAAAGGATCTTCTTCAATTAGTCTTCGGCTTCGAAATGCCTTAGTCTTCAAAACAATCTTCTTTAAGTCTCGAAGTCCTTCGGTCTTGAAGACTTTGAAAGTTTTGAAAAGTCTTCGAGAGTCTTCAAAAATCTTCGCGATGCTCACGTTGAATAGGCCGTGCTTGAATAAGGTGCTTTAGGACCCCTTTGTGCCCCTTTATATAGGTTTCAAAATCTATTGATTTGTTGAAAGGACGGTTAGGTCCTAGTCCCCTAATGCCACATGTACAAATCAGCTATTTTTAGCCTGAAATGTAGATGTAGTCTAATTTTAACCAGCCGGATCTATTTATAATAGCAACCACGTGCTAAATTTATATGTACTTATGAGGTGGATTTGTTGTCATTCATTTGATTTCCTAGATGTGCCGTGTGGATACGGTTTCCTTCCGCATGCTCCGTTCATTCAAAATACCAATATTCATTGCCGGTGGTTGAAATAGTTATGTTCATCCAAGGGATTCTCATCCCTTGGATATGTCTTTCATTAACATCCCCCCAAAGACATCATTCATGTTCACTAATTCCTACCCTAATGGGTAACTAAGTGTTCACTAGTTACTATTTCCAATTTACTAGTGTGCTCACTTCCCATCCTAAAAGGTAACTACGTACTCATTAGTTCCACCTACTCACTAAATGCGGCCGTTCCCTAGGTGCTAAGTCTTGTTCCCGCCGGCTTAATGTCCGTTCCCGGCTCCACGTCCGTTCTCGGCCAAGTTCCCTAAGTACTAAGCCCTAACGGCTCGAGGCCCACTCCTGGCCCCACGTCGTCGCCATCCACGTGGCCGGCTCCCGTCGCTTACTGGTTGCTCCGTACCCGGCTCGGTGCCCGGCTCTGTACCTGGCTTGGTACCCGGCCTACTCGCAGATACCACCGTCCTCGTCGCTCTCGCTTTCGTCCTTCTCCCCCTCGGCTGCTCGCCTTCGTAGCCTTCATTCGCCCCTCGCTCGGCTCAGATCTCTCTCTCTCCTTTTCTCTGTTGATTCTGGGTGGGTGCACAGTATGTATAGATAGGTTCAACTTGTCTAAAGTAGTTTTTTGATATGTTCAAATAGTTGTGTATGGATTGGACTTGGACCCTCTCGGATCCGAAAGGGTCTTGGGGTGGGACATTAAGAGTAGATTTGACTTCAAGGTTGTAAAGCTTGTATGTGTAAATAGGTTCAAATTGTGTGAAGTATTTTTTTTGATATGTTCAAATAGTTGTGTATGGATTGGACTTGGACCCTCTCGGATCCGAGAGGGTCTTTAAGTTGGACATTAAGACCAGATTTGATTTCATACTTGTGAGGCTTGTATGTATAGATAGGTCCAACTTGTGTGAAGTAGTTTTTTTGATATGTTCAAATAGTTGTGTATGCATTGGACTTGGAACCTCTTGGATCCGAATTGCTCTTGGGGTGGGACATTAGCAGCAGATTTGACTTCAAGGTTGTGAAGCTTGTATGTGTAAATAGGTTCAACTTGTGTGAAGTAGTTTTTTTGATATGTTCAAATAGTTGAGTATGCATTGGACTTGGACCGTCTTGGATCCGAGAGGGTCTTAGGGTGGGACATTAGGAGCAGATTTGATTTCAAGGTTGTGAAGTTTGTATGTGTAGATAGGTTCAACTGTTGTGAAGTAGTTTTTCTAATATGTTCAAATAGTTGTGTGTGCATTGGATTTGGAACCTCTTGGATCTGAATTGCTTTTGGGGTGGGACATTAGCACCACATTTGACTTCCAGGTTGTGAAGTTTTTATATGTAGATAGGTCCAACTTGTGTGAAGTAGTTTGTTTGATATGTTCAAATAGTTGTGTATGCATTGGATTTGGACCCTCTCGGATCCGAGAAGCTCTTGGGGTGGGACATTAGGACCAGATTTGATTTCAAGGTTGTAAAGCTTGTATGTGTAGATAGGTTCAACTTGTGTGAAGTAGTTTTTTTGATATGTTCAAATAGTTGTGTATGGATTGGACTTGGACCCTGTTAGGTCCGAGAGGGTCTTGGGGTGGGACATTAGGACCACATTTGTCTTCAAGGTTGTGAAGCTTGTATGTGTGGATAGGTTCAACTTGTGTGAAGTAATTCTTTTGATATGTTCAAATAGTTGTGTATGGATTGGACTTGGACCCTCTCGGATCCGAGTTGCTCTTGGGGTGGGACATTAGGACCAGATTTGACTTCAAGGTTGTGAAGCTTGTATGTGTAGATAGGTTCAACTTGTGTGAAGTAGTTTTCTTGATATGTTCAAATAGTTGTGTATGCATTGGACTTGGAACCTCTCGGATCCGAGTTGCTCTTGGGGTGGGACATTAAGATCAGATTTGACTTCAAGCTTGTGAAGCTTGTATGTGTAGATAGGTTCAACTTGTGTGAAGTAGTTTTTTTGATATGTTCAAATAGTTGTGTATGGATTGGACTTGGACCCTCTCAAATCCGAGAGGGTCTTGGGGTGGACATTAGGAGGAGATTTGATTTCAAGGTTGTGAAGCTTGTATGTGTAGATAGCTTCAACTTGTGTGAAGTAGTTTTTTTGATATGTTCAAATAGTTGTGTATGGATTGGACTTGCACCATGTTGCGTCCGAGAAGGTTTTGGGGTTGGACATTAGGAGCAGGTTTGATTTCAAGGTTGTGAAGCTTGTATGTGTAGATAGGTTCAACTTGTGTGAAATAGTTCTTTTGATATGTTCAAATAGTTGTGTATGGACTGGATTTGGACCATGTTGGGTCCGAGAGGGTCTTGGGGTTGGACATTAGGACCATATTTGAAATCATGGTTGTGAGGCTTGTATGTATAGATACGTTCGACTTGTGTGAAGTAGTTTTTTCGATATGTTCAAATAGTTGTGTTTGCATTGGACATGGAACCTCTTGGATCCGAATTGCTCTTGGGGTGGGACATTAGCACCATATTTGACTTCAAGGTAGTGAAGCATATATGTGTTGATAGGTTCAACTTGTGTGAAGTAGTTTTTTTGATATTTTCAAATAGTTGTGTACGCATTGGACTTGGACCCTCTCCAATCCGAGAGGGCCTTGGGGTGGGACATTAGGAGCAGATTTGAATTCATGGTTGTCAAGCTTGTATGTGTAGATAGGTTCAACTTGTGTGAAGTCACTATAAGAAACCGGCGTTTTTGCTCCTGTTTAAAAAAAAACACGTGACGTTCTGGAAGACGTCACGTGTTAATCAGAAACATGCGACGTTTCCGAAAAAACATAGATTTCTGGACGAGATTTCAGTTCGTGTCACCGAAAACAATGCAAAAAATTTTAGAAAACATTTTAATGTCACTTGCAACGTGACATGTCCTCATCGACGTTCAACAGAACAATAGATGTTGTTTTGGTGACGTCACCAGGAACGCTGGTTGTCCACGTCAGCAGCTTTGTTTGGGAGCACTTCGGGCAGCGACTGCGCAGTGCTAGGGGGGCTGCCCAACAGTGAGAAATGTTGAAGAAGGGGCAGGTGCTTCCTGTAGGCTTAAAAAAATGTGGACACTTTTTGATGACAAGTGTTGAATTAAAAATACCTCGTACGGACTGCTGCATCGTAGAATTCATGAAGTAAATTTCTATGTCTGAAATTAATATATATTTTTTACTTTGAACCTCATGAAGTGATGAACATGGTAAATAAGAAGAAAAAAGAAAAGGTGATATATAACTTCAAAATTTCATCTAAGTGGGCCTTTCATATTATGAAGCCATTTTTGTGGCCCAAAAAATTTGGCCATTGAATTGGGAGCACCTATTGCCCACCTTATAATTGTAAAATACATAAAGAGACTAGTACTTTTCTAAGAAGTTGGCAATTGCAAAAAATATCAATTTCAATTTTCGTGGTTTTCATTACATCATATCCATTTTATGTTCCAAAATTTCAAAAACTGCATATTTAATTAAATTATTCAATCATATATTGCTAACAGCACAGACATTCATGAATTCTAAATTATTTTAATTGTCCCATGATATCCTCGGACATGCTTTCGAACGTTTCTAATGTCCATGACAACATTGCGGTTGACAATTGCAGTGCTGTATGTGTTGGAAATGAGCAGCCCCACTATGTTCTATCTACTTCTTCTTGCGTACGAGCCTCCGGTGCTGCTACAACATACGTACCACCTTCGTTGGCCACTTCTATGTCTGTCTCTACCTCCAACGCTACAGGTTGAAGCCCCACAAAGTCGTCATCATTACCCACTTGAATCATTGAAGGTATTGGTGAATCGTCCTAAATTTCTCCACGTCTGCCTCTGACATTAGTACGACATATGACCTTCCACCCAGGCTTTTGAGGGTCATCTGCAAAAAAAACTTGTTGACAGTGCATGGGAAATGCAAAGGAATCCGCATGCACCTTGCCATCCATATGGTTGAAATTCGCGATGGCAAAGCCATAGCGATCTCGTTCAACATGAGGAAAGCGACTGGAAGTGCTACCTCGGACCCAATCACACACAAGCACAGTTGTGCAATGATTTCGATAGTCAAGCTCCAATATCTCTTCAATGTACCCCACATAATCATGAGTTCTCTGAATAGGACGGCCATTGCAAAGACCCCATCAAAGTTGACATGTGAATGAGGCTACCACACAAGAGTCCCGTGTAACAAGTGCAGTTTTAGCACGGCGAACGCGGAGATGCATGCCAAAAGCATACATATGCCGATATGATGTGGCGAATTGCTCCGGAGGTTTGCCGTACTGTACTATGTCATTGTCAACAGCTTTTCCTGCTGCTATCAAGGCCTTCACACGTGCGCTCAACCACAAAGTGAAAGGTGCCAAGTCTTTAAGCTCATCTGGATATCGAACTGCCATTGATGGATGCCGCCGGCAAAAATTTCGACGATATGTTTCTCTCTATTCCCAGCGCTCGCATCTGGCAGTTGTGTACTCCCTACACATCATTTTCTTCAACATTAGTTCCCGTACAATTCCGTGCTCTATGCTATGCTTCTTTGGAAACATATGGCTACATGTTCAACATCTGTCTGCGTAGCACTGTTGCATGCGGCATTGAACTGTGTCAGGAATGATGTCATGTAAGATGTTGCGCAAGATGTTCTCATAGATGTCTTTTATGACAAGCACAGGTTGTCGTCAAATACGACTGCAAAGCTTGGGACGCCAGTCCTGCATGTCCATGACATCCGTTTGCAGTGTAGATTGTGATAGGCGTCTGACTGTAAGAAGCACAATTGCAGGTCTAAGCAGTAGCAAACTGAGGAGAAGATTGGAGAGCTCACTGACGCCACGGCTTTAGGCACACGGCATTGTCAAGTACAAAGGCGTGAACCAAGCTTCTGAATTCATTTGACATCGCCCGCCTGTGCTATGAATTCGATGGAAGAATCTCATCTGTCATCGTTGCGTCTTCATCTGGGTCCCATACACGATGCACAGTCCCCTTGTACTTATGCATGTACTCCGTACAAAAACCAAGTGTCTCATCCATTCGATAGCCCTCCGCAATGCTACCCTCTGGATGTGCATAGGTTTGAACATAATCTTTTAGGGTTTTCATGTACCGCTCAATCGGATACATCCAACGGCAATGAACAGGACCGCATAGAAATAACTATTGTACCAGGTGTACGGGTAGATGTGACATGATGTTCAAGAATGTGGGTGGGAATTCCTTCTCCAGAACACAACTGGCCATCACGACATCGCGCATCATGTCGTCCCGGTCATCCACCCGAACTTCTTTGGCACACATTTTCTGGAAAACTCTACTCATTTTGATGATGGCTGCACGCACGTTCTCATCGAGTAAATTCCGTATGGCCACCGGTAAGATCTGTTGTCAATGTTTGAGCACAAAGTCAGCCCCTGCCAAATGTCTTCATTTAATGTTCATGGATAAATACAAAAATTGCTAGCATCCTTGTTAAGTACTGTATGAAGTATGCATTCTGGGAGAGCACATGATGAAAATCGTTGAGGATGTTATTCAAGTCGGTCTACGTATAGATGTGAACGAACTTTTACTCTGTTGCTAGTGACATTAATATAGACATGAGTGCAAGCACATGCTACGTGGCTTCGACGTCCGAATAAACGCTCACATGTCACATGAAATGTCTTCTTGCATGTCTTTAGTGACGAAGAGGAAACATAGAAGCGTCTTACCTGCTGCATTAGAACATGGTAGTCATGGGTTTTCATATATTGCAGTTTCCCATCCATTAGGCGCTTGTGAATGCTTCCCACATAGTTTGAAGGTGTCCGAATATTGGAAATTATAGCCACAAACTCCTTCCTTTCATGGGGCTTGAACACGTACGGTGCCTGCGGCATGTAGTACTCATCTTGTCGTCGGCGTAATACTTGAAGCCAAATCTCTTCACGGATGCCTATTTCTTGGGCATCAATTCTACTTCCAGGACTGTCATTCATACCCCACAAAGTCTTGACTATGTTCTCACACAAATTCTTCTCACAGTGCATTGGATCCAATACATGCCTTTCTAGCAAGTGCTGCACAATCAAGCAGTACAAATTGTTAGTATTTCTGCAGAAGATCTGCCTCTGACTACTGCTACAATATGCAAGACATATTTGACATGCTGTTATACTTGTACACCCCATGGCCTAAACTTCAGGACGTACTTGTTTGGCCAAACTAACCCCGCGCGTTTGCTGTGACAACTCAGAAGACATGCGGGAGAACAACAGAACTTGCGTTTTCGCTGACATGCAGTACGTCATGCAGTGTTGTAATAATCTCGTCAAGTAACAGTGCTGAGGCTAACTACCTGCACATACTTCCTAGAGTGCATTGCATACCTGCCAGTAATCCAATTCAAACAAAGCATTGAGCCTCTTCACGCCCGTCACATGGACAGGATCAGCAGGCCCATTTTCCTTGCCACCCATGTCAAGATATGATTGGCGCCATGCTGCATGTCGAATTATATCTTGTCATGTTTGTACTCTAGGAATGCAACGATGCTCAGCTTTACCATTGAATCGAGTGTTTCGTCGATAAGGATGATGTCTGGGCAAGTAACGACGAATGCCACCATACACAATTTTGGAACCCTTCACTTGCCCATTTGGAAGAACATCTCCGGTCTTTGCCATTCTTGCATCTGTGTCTTGTCCACACTGTGGACATCCTTTGTACCCCTTACAGCAGAGTCCTGATATCAAACCATAAGCCGGAAAATTAGATATGGTCCACAAAAGTATAGCTCACATCTGAAAAGATCGATACCCTTCTGTTTGTGAGAAATCCAGAGCACGAACTCCACTCCACAATTCCTTCAACTCCTTCAGTAGTGGACGTATGAAGATGTCAAGTCCACTCGAAGTAGGGGAATGCTTCCCTGAAATCAAAATGCATAATGAAATGAAAAACTTCTTCGTTACAAACCAGGGCTCCAAGTTGTAGATTAAAATAAGCACGGCCCATGTAGACCAGTTAGTGTTGTTCAACTTGAAGGGATTGACACCGTCCAGTGCGAGCGCAAGTCGCAGATTCCTCATTTCACCTCCAAAGTTGTCAAAGACAACGTCACTGTCCACGTGTTTCCATGCTGGATTGTCAACCACCGAACGCATGACGCTGTCACTGCTAACATGTTTTGTGTACCCAGTTAACATGTTCGCAATTTCAGGCGACCTCCACATGCGTCTCAAATGTGGAATGAGTGGAAAATGCCTGATGACCTTCCTCGGAACACTCGCGCTGCCATCCGTCCACCGTGATGTATTACATTTAGGGCAACTCTGCAATGCTTCATGCTCATCTTCATACAATATGCATCCATGTGGGAAGCATGGATACTGTTATACGTGAGGCCTGAGTGCCTGATGGTCTTCCGTGCTTCGTAATGGTTCGTCGGCATTTTGTTTCCCTTCGGAAACAAATCAGCTGATAAGAAGCGGAATAGCTCATCAGTGTATTTATTGCTAACACGGAAAATAGAGCACATGTTCATGATGGTGATCGTAGCTGACACAATGCTTGTTTTGGAGCTCGGATACACGGGAGTGGTGGCTTGCGTGTACAACTCCTCCATGCCATCCACAGTGTCATCGGCAACATCATCATCGTCTGCATCCCCTTATAAGCCGTTCGCTTCTTCGTGCAAAGCATCCCCTCTACTGAAGGCCTCCATCACCTGCCGCTGCACTTCATGGTATTCATCAAGAGGTGCATCAATGTCTTCATTCCGGGTTGCATCATTCCCTTCTTCTGCGCAGACGTTAGCGGTGTTGGAATTGATGTCTTCAGGGACATCTGCTATGACATCATCATCATAAGCAACATCTTCAACCCACATCCCTCCTGCCGGGTAGCCTTCCAAGGGATCCCCACCCAATAAGAAACTTTTGAAAAATGGATCCCGACCCGCATGTGAGTGGTGTTGGCATATCACTTGTATGCTTTTGCGGTGTCCTCCTTTGCAATTCCGATAGGGACATCTATAGGAGCGCACATTCTTCTCAATTGCTACTCTCAGTTCTGTGTGCAATATTAAATCGGCCATGGGGATGTGCCTTAGTGTGCGTCCATCATCCGTGAAGCGAATAGTGGCACGCTGCACAGTACGTGCAGATTTCATGCGCGTGGCCATGTTCACATCACATGGGCAAATGACAAAGTGGGCACTTCAGTCCTCTAGCCTGCAATTACTTTCCCACATCAGTGCACGATGTTAGAAGGTAGCTTCGTTCCCTTCATAGAGAGATCATACGCAACAAATTATGATGCAGACGCCTACAATGTCCATCCTTCATTCATGGAATTTATTTTGAATATCTACAAATTCAAAGACAGCCACTTAGGCCACTTGCTTCTGGCTTCTTATTCTTATGTGGCAGTCACTTGCCTCTTTGTGAAGTGGAAAGCTCGTCATCTGTACAGACAATTGCAGAGACGTCACGGACGTCAACCTAAAAAACAGCAGTGATGTCACCACAGACGTCCAAGTGAATGTCTGTACAGACGAGCCAGATTTGTTCCTGGTCAATCACTTATACATTGTGCTCTTTATTATTGGTGAGAAACTGCAAGAAACTCATGTTACTTATATGTTGTTACTCTCGTAGCTCGCTGGTGGTGTTCTCGTTTGCTTTGAAATTAACATCATATAAATTTTTCGTTGGGTCCTAAAACATTCTTGGCCTACGACTGTATGTGAAGGACTCATGGAGTCTGTACTTTTCAGGAAGAACGTCAAAGTTCCTTAAGTTTGTTTCCTTCGACAGCGAAATACTGCACCAGAACACGAAATGACATGACCACCAACATGTGTGCGTCATATACTACGTTGCCAGAAATGTCACGATGAACGGGCATCCATACGGCAATCATTCGGAGTTACCGCGTCTCTCCCACGAATGAGTAAATAAAAAGTATTGTAGAAGAAAATACAGCCACAATGTTAGGGTTCGGAGAATGCATAATCAGCATGCACCTCAGTAACTGCAGGTGGGCAACCACGTACCTTAGATTATGGACCTGGAATTGAACGCCGCATGTGAAAAGCAAGGTCGGGTTGTTCGATTTGCAGAAGTTGACATGCCGTCAGCAAAACTAAATGTGGCGGAAGCAAAGGCGGTTGGAATTCTGCACAATCTGGTTGGCGTTGCTTCGCGTCGCTCACCTCCAAAGAGTTCCACGAAGAATATTTTTGTATGTATCGAGGGTGGCCAAACTTCCATTCAGTTGCAAACACGGGAGGTGCCATCTCCACGCGGCGACGCAGGAAACACATGTGGAGCCAAGGAGGCCACCGTGGATCCGTGGAAGCAGGTGAGGTTACTTAATTTTGGTGTTTTTTTTGGGTTACCATTCTTTGGGGAATTGCGAGACGGCGGAGGCAGAAAGTGAATGAGGTTCGGCTGCTGCGCCGCCGCCACTCCTGCGGCGACCTCCTCAAGCACAGCGGTGATAGGGCCCGGACGAGTGGTTATAGGGTGCACCCACCAATAATGAACTCCATTATGACCTGCTCTCCCACCACCGTCATTCCCCTGTGTTGGTTGCGCACGTCTTCAACAATGTTTCCACCACGGTACAGGTTGTGGGCTCTCACTGGAAATCCTCAGTCGCTCCGTGAGTTCGTAGTTCCTATGTCGGGTTTTCTTTTCCGATGAAATATGCACTTGGGTTTTTGAAATCGGGTTGATTTGGCCCATGAACTGCGACTCTTGCGCAATTTCCTGAATTTCGCTCGTGGGACATGGGGATTGAACTTCCGCTCCTCAGGCGGCCCCTTCTGCTTCCTCTTCTGCATTGCACACTTCCTTCATGCTGCCTTTGTGCTTCACGCATGCTGAGATGTGGTGTTCATGTGCAGGACGCACAATTTTTTGTTCACCACAGGGCCAACATGACAAGAGCAAACCCTGGAAGGAGGAAGCCAGCGGCAATTGCGGCGGCTGACGAAGAAGCATGACCACCACCCCGTTTGCGGCAGGAGAGCGACCGACGGTCCAAGCCGCGGCATGACATTTGTCTGGGGCCGGATGGTCGAAGGCAGGGCGCCACAATGGGATGCTCACCACCCACCAAGAGAAGGAGGCAAGTCGTGGAGCCGAGCGAAGAAGAAGATGACGAAATTGAAGACGAGGACGCTACAGATGAAGAGGAGGACGATAACGGCGGCGGATTGAGGGAGCAATCCTGGAGGTAAAGCCCCGTACTGGTCACAGTCTTGTCTTGCGAAGCGCGTGACGAAGATTTCCTGTTGTCGTCGATGACGTTCTGAAAAGCACATCACGTTGCGATGTTGTGTGCGCGGTGACGTTCTGTGAGACGGGATTTTGTGAGTACGTCAGGATCGATGTCTTCAATGACGTTGGCATGTTCAATTCGTGACACGGCGGACGTCATGAATGACATCTCCATGAAGGGTAGCACTAACATTTCACAAATTGTTTGTGGCAGTAGAGGGTATGGCATAGGCGATGGAGAGGAAGACTCCGGTGGTGATGCCCAGGGTACTGTTGAAGTTGTGCAAGCCGGTGCCAAGAGGAAATCCAAAGCAACCATGCTGAGGAAGAAATTGATTGAAGTGGACAAGAATGGAAAGCCTTTTGGAGCAATGAGGAAAAGTTTGACGAAGGATGTGGTGAAATATGCAAAGTCACTTGATCCTAAGACGGGTTGGGAGGGGCAACCCAAGGATTTGAAGAAAACATTATTCGGAAGATTGTACGTAGGTGCGGTCGGAATACTTCCCAGTCTATGAATGCGCTAGTTTGTTGAGTCCTGTTGTTTGGTCTTTCACTTAAAAACTACTGTTTCAATAACTGTGTTGTTGTTCATGTCGTCCTCGATGTCTTCAGTGACGTTCGAGGAAGTCTTCAGTGACGTTTGTATATGTTTTAAGTGACGTTAATGGTGACGTATTTGTGGCATTATTAATTGAAGCTTGCAACAATCACGTGCATTTGTTTACTTTTGAACTGTGTGGTTTTCCGAAGAGCAGGTGAGCACATTTTGCCAATGTTTTTTGTTTTTGGTGTCAAATGTATGGAGCATTGTAGTTCCTAATTCTATTGAAACTAACTAGTCGAACTATTTTTCAGATTGGGAGACATGCAGCCAGTCCTACAAGATAAGTGAGAGATTCCTGGGTCCCATCATCACCAAGTCTCTCATAACTTTCCGCTTCAAATTGAACCAGATGATTGACAATGGTGAGGACAAACCCGATGATTTCAATGACACGTGGTGGAAGGGACTAATGGATACTCGGGCTACTGAACAATCTCAAGCGAAGTCGGCACACATGCGAGCGATTTCGAAGGGTAAGGGCACAGGCTCCACGCAAGTGAAGGCCGTCGAAAGGCAAGTGGTTTCTCGTTTGGTGAGTCCATCCACAACTTTTCCACTCCTGCTAGTATTGTTTTCTGTGACATCCACTTAATGCCTTCAAGTCACTTGTCATGTCAAGGAACATGTTGGTGACAACATGCTCGAAGACGACACTATTTCTTTCATAGTGTGTTTTCTTCTTGTTTATATGTTAATCACTTTAATGTGGGAATGCAGACCATGTATTTGGGTCGTCCTCCATTAGATGCTGAGATCGATGATGGAGTGGCGAAGGAGTTGAAGAGAATCAGTGAAGAGAAATCAAAACCCCGCAAGGATTTCGGGGTGGAGTTACAGGACTTGGGGTCACGTATGACGGAAGTGGAGGGCTCCATGGGTCGACTGGAATCATCACAAGTGCGTATACAAGAAATGTTGAAAGAGCTCCTTGGCGGAAAACAAGGTAAAGATACTATATGGGTACTGGATGTCGGCGAACCTTCTTCATGTGCACAGGCGGTGGAAAGAACTGAGGCGCTGGCGAAAGAAGGACTCGCAGATGCAACGGTGCAGAAGGACTTGGGCATTGCAGTGGACAAGGCCGGCACAATTACGATGGGCGTCTCTTCTCCTGACACTGGTGACGTTCCTCATGATACTACCGCTGTTCAGGGAGACATTGCAGGGGACGTCGTCGGCGCAAACGAATACATTTTGGAGAGTGAAGATCCTGCTGCTACTGCCTTGGACTTAGTCGCAGGAGGTTCGAAGGCACCTGATGCAGATGTCACACGTGAAGAAAAAGAAGTCCAGGAAGACGAAGACGATGCCTGGCAATCGCCGACCTCTGGCGCAATTGAAGTTCAGGATCCACTTCCTCTAGTAGAAGGCCGGAGATCCAGTCCCACGGTAATACTTCACCACAACTGAGGTTGTTAATTTCATTATGTTCGCTCTTCCTTTTTGCAAGTACCCTTGTTGAAGATGCTCACTTGTTGTTGTGAATGACGTCACTGAAAACAGAGGATGACGTGCAACATGTTCATGTGTGATGTCATAGACAATGTCTTAACCACAAAGAGTATTTGTGCTTTGTGACGTGTAGCCCGTGACAGCATAGCTTTTTTTTGCCCTTTTCAGAGGGACGTTGAAGCGTTTGGTGACTCATCATGTAGAGCTCGTCGCGACACGAAGACAACTTCCACTTCTTCGGAGAAGGTCATAAAGGCAACAGCAAAGGCTAGCATCACGAAGGCAGGACCAAAGGCGGCCACAGTCACCAGGTCCGTGCAAGCTTCCTCAAAGGTGAGTACCAGTATTTGGAATTGAGCCCCCTCTCGTTTACAAAGGTAATTCGAATAAATCTTTTAAAATTGGGATCATATGGCCTTGTCATTATTTAAAACATGTCCACAAATATTGTAATGCTTTATGTGGATGCTGTTGGAGTGATGCAGCCGTCCATTGCCAAGCGATCACCAGCTTCAAAGAAGTAATGTTCGTTCGTCATGATACTGGCCACCATGTCACTGACAAAGTGTTTTTCTTGGTCGCGACATCCGCAAAATCAGAGGACGTTCATTGGAGTGTTCTCATCAGCATCTTTGTCTGGCCAAGTTTGGTGCGATGGTCACTGGTAGTCACAAGTTTTGTTTTCTTGGAGGGGGGGTGTTTTGGTGAGGAGGTCGTAACACCATATGTTCTTCCTTGCCCTCCCAAAGCCATCGATAGGGTTTAGGGGTTTAGTGCATAGGAGAACTTGTATAGAGGGAAGTCATTTGAAAGACTTCGTGCTTATTTCAGAAAACTTGGAGCACATCATTTTTTGTATTTCCTTATCTCTAATGCATGATTTCCATGTCTTAGGAAAATGAATGAGCTAGATGAAAGTTTTGTGTCCACTGAGACTAAGAAAAAGAGGAGACGGTCAGGGTTTAGATATTCTAGCAAGGAAGTTCTTCAGCGCTCAAGAGTACAACGGGAGATTGGAAGAATACAAGTGGAGTCGGTTACAAAAGCATTAGCATTTCCGATGGAGATTGTTGACAGTGTCCATCATGACTCTGCACTTAGATCGTCCATTCCTTGATAGTGTTGAGGAACATGATGGTGACGGAAATGAGGTGCCATGTGGTCATGTTAGCATTTTTCGTATAAGCAATGTAATGGTAAGAAGTATGTAGAAGTGTATGTAGAAGTTGGTTATTCTGTCCAGGTAAACTAGTATTGATCTGATCCCATACTATTTGTTGAACCAACGATTTAAATTTTTAATTTTGTTATATATTAATTTGGTAAGAACCAATGTGAGCTATTTTATGAGAGCTATTTTTTATAAGATCTATTTTATAAGAGCTATTTTATGAGAGCTATTTTATGAGAACTATTTTTATAAGAACCATTTTATGAGAGCTATTTTATGAGAGGACATTAATGGGATTTCCTTTCCATATCACACTTAGAGTAACGAATCTCCTCCAGAGACGCATGTATCTCTAGGGTTTCAATCCCCATCAGTGCATTGGCGAGCCTACAGGTGCGGAGGAAGTGCGCTCTCTTCAAGGGTGCGGATGATGACTTGAGCGGGCGAGAAGATCGGCGAGCGCTGGAGGTTCCCTCACCACCCTTCTAGTAAAACTTTCGGCTGTAGGTCGCGTGCTTCAGCGCCATCCGTTTTTGGGGCTAGTTGATTCGGCAGGTGAGTTGTTAGGATTTCGACTTCCATGACCACTGTCCTGCTGTCTTAATCAATCAACACCCTTTGTGGGATCTAGGTTAGCGCACAGTTCGGTTCATCCCGCACTTGGAGCCCACTTGGAGCCCTCAACCAAGCAACCCCGGCGGCTTACCTATTTAAAATTTGAGAATAGGTCGAGGGTGTTACACACCCGATGCCTCTAATCATTCGCTTTACCTGAGGGAAACTTCACGAGCTTCAACTAGCCTGAGGGAAACTTCGGAAGGAACAAGGTAGTAGATGGTTCGATTGGTTTTTCGCCCCTATACCCAAGTCGACGTCAGTATCGCTACGAGCATTTCGCCCTGCTCAAGCATACTTCACCATCTTTCGGGTCCCAGCAGGTATGCTCACACTCAAACCTTTCACAGAAGATCACGGTCGGTCGATGGTGCTCCCCTTTGTTACCGGGGGATCCCACCTATCAGGTTCCTTGCGCCCACCGGCTCGCATACATGTCAGACTCCGTTAGACTCCGTGACACCATGCTCGAGCCACAAACAACGTCCGGGGCAGTGGTTGAGATAACCTCGGCGCCGAGGGCTCTCAGTCCATCTCCTTGGACGCTATCGGCGGCAGTGTGCCAACCCCTCCCTCCCAGTCTGATTTTAAACCCAGTGTCGCCCGGGGAAGGTCGTAGGTTGAGTTTACTGATAAACTTGCGAGTTTACTGATAAACTTGCAGAAATAAAAAAATCTCTACTCCTTCGTAGACAGGATATAACATAAGCAGGCCTTCAACGGACTTTTCTATGTACACCCACTTACCATGGAGAAGAAGCTTGGCAATCTCATCAGGACTCAGACAATAGAGGAAGCCGACAATCACTTAATGAGTTGCAGCAAATGCAAATGGTTGGCAAGGATGGACGTGTTACGAGCTTCTCGGGTCCTCTGCCTGGAAATGTGAATACTGTCCAAAGAGAGAGCCGTCAGCACTCCTTTTCGGACGTGGTTATAGCACTGGGTAAAGGGAGCCCGGCTTCAAGGGCTTACAACCGAGCTTTTGGCAAGATTCTAGGTCAAAAAAACCCCTCCTCGCCTGGGCAGGATCCTTCCCCCACCGTAAGTTTCTTGATGAAGTGTTGTGCTGATAAGATGTGGTTGATTGTAGGGTAGGGCAAAAACAAGCAAATTGTTGTGATGTTTGAAACATTCTCTCTGAAACAGTAAGGTTTTTGGTATGCGACATTCTTCAGTTTCTTCTTGGCTCGCCTGCAATGGGCTAATGAAAGAAGATTCTAGTCATTGCCAAAATGTGTGTTGATGAAGAAACGTATATGGCTTTTCAAAACTCTCTGTTGGGTTTCTTGCATTATCCATTTGTATGCGTATATTTCATCGGTTGACAGACATTCGACCCTCTTATCAATCCTCACGGCAATTGTTCTTTAACAATTCTTTCCATATTGAAATAACTGACCATCAATTGAGTTACAGGGATTTCTATATTCTTTCGAACCTCTCTTGTTCTTGATGTGAATGAAAATAGCATAGAAAAAGAGATTCATCATCTGTCTGGCTTTGGAGTTTCTTGGGGCAGGCACAAAGGTAGCTCTCAAATTTTTGTTGTCACATTAATCTGTTAGATACACATGATATGCTTTGCATGTGGTGACCTCAAATCAAGTTCAATAAAGATAGTTATGCCAATGTGGAGGACTTCTGGCTTATGAAAAGCTTAGAACCTGCCACACAAGCATAGCAGACATCAGGTGTGATTCTTCAACAGCTCTCTCGTACCTTGCAATTCCTCCATATTGAAACACGTTACATTGAAACATAGTTCCAGTCCTGTGTCAGTGAATTGTGCAATAATTTGAACCTCCAGAAGTACGTTACAATCCAGTTGTGAGCTTCGGATCAGGATGCACCCAGTTCATGTAGCTCAAGTCAAATCGTTCACAATAGTTTCAGATCTGTCATGGAATTTGCCCATTTTCTCGATCACAACTTGTTGACATTAGGGACACTAGAGGTAGTAGGTTTTGTGTGCTGTGCATGTGTAGACTGCTAGTAATGTTTGTGTTGGAATTTTACACATTCCTCATCCATTCTGCCAAAATGTCTGCTCATTAAATTACTGTTGACTTAACTTGATTAATGAAAGTGTCAGCCACGTTTTCTCGAATTGTTTATAAGAACACAGTGCAGATTTTGCCAGTCCCCAGAAAGTTCGTAACGGTCACTTAAGTTAGTTTCGCTAGAATCTAGTTTCGTCTGCCCGTCTGCATTGTCTGGTGAAGTATTCAATATTCTAAAATGCCTTCACCCTTAGGACTACATTCTTGATAATACAGTATTGGTTAACCTCCATTTCACAGTCCCCCCCATTTCCTTTCTTCGTAATTTCGTGGATCATTTCATATGCAGGCCTCCTTGTATCCATGCTCGAGTGGTTCTGTTATGGCGAGATTTAAGGTCATTTAACAACGATACCCATAAGAACTTTGAAGATCGGCTGTAGACCTAATTTACAACACTTGCAAACATAAATTACAGTTCACGGACCTTAGAGCAAATATAACAGCTTCTTTTTGAGGACCCTATTGTCTCTAACAAGTATCATCCTTGGTGGGAGAATTTTTCTTTGGCTAAAACATATTACCAACACAAGATTCTTCCACTAACAATGAAGCAACTTGGTAGTCTGTTTCTACTCCTGGAAGGCACCTGAGTTGATTCTGCAGTAGCCATTTCAGTTAGTTATCATCGATGGATCGCAGTAATTAGGGTCTGCATCGGTAGTAACTTTCACATGTATCTTGGGGTGAATTTATTATGCAATTACATTCGGTTGTCAACCATCTGGATATGATTGTGACAATGATGTACTGATGAAAAGTGTGCTATTTCCTTCTTTGTTGACAAACACGCACAAGGATACGGGACAACCCATTGCCCGTGCAGTTTGAACAGGATAGAGAAGACCGCAAGGCCAAGAAGGAGGCTAAAAAGGAAACCAAGCGGTTGGCTAAAGAGGCAGAGAAAGGTGTCCACTACATTTAACTGTTGACATGATGTTTCGTATAACATGATCTGAATTTTCTTAACAAGTAGCTCAAAAATTTATTGCATCTGCAGATACATGACTACAAATGATGGTGTCCGTCAAAGAACAGTTTTGGAAGAGGTGAGTATGACCTGCATATGACAAATCTTCATTGTGTTGTACTATACTTTTCATGAAGCCAGTTTACTTTAACAATCTGGAAAAAGGTGTATTTCGGAAATTTACTGATACTGCTCTCCGTGCATGTGTCGGTCATAATTTCTTCATCTTTGTGCATGTAATTATTAATTTGGATTTAAGGAAAAATTTGGGAGTCCCATGCGAGCACCAGCAAACTACCTTATTGAAGCTTCTGTTCTTGTTTTGTGATAATGGTTGCTTAATCTTCTAGTCAACAAACTCATATATTTTCAATTGGTCGAAGAGTAGGGTGATGGAGTCGAACATATGTTGTGTTATGTAAGAAGGCATAAATTCAAATTCAGAGTTATTAATTGATGGCTATGTTCTGCACATTTTATATGTGGGCTTGTAAGCATGCATATTATCCACTTGTTTTGTGTTTATTTCTAAACTACTGTTTTGCTTTCTCATGAAATTGCGGAGATTGATGTGCTCTGTTCACATACCTCGTCGTATTAGGTTTGTGGCGATATGCTCTCTCACATTACCTCTTTTCTGGGTATTGTAACGACTTTTTTGCGGTTTTTTTGACGCGACTTCGTTTGATAATGAGCCATGATGGGGCTTGCCTATTAAATGTCCAAAATCTTGTGCATAGCAATCTTTAATTTCAAATTTCATGCACTAAAACTTGACTTGTCAAGGTTATTATCTTTGGTTGCACCTTGTGGAGTTATTTTCATATTCAAAAGTGAGTGAATAATAATTCCTCCAATAATCAGAAGTAGTCATTTGGCATAAGTTCATTGCTCTATGTCACATTGCAAATGTTTGAGTTGGTTGGGGTTTATTATGTTGGTCTTTGGATTTAATGCAGTTCAACATTAAAGTAACATCATTCAAGTTCATAATCTGACTCACTGGGAGTTCAACATTTTTGGGTTGTGTATGCTTCGGTGTGGAGATGGTGGTGAAAAAAAACATTCTTTTGTACTTCATCAACAACCCTTTGGTGCAGTAATTCACATTTCTTGTTCCAATTTGGGGTGACTTGGGATGCTTATGCTCTGTGACTTGGGTTTGATAGATTAGGGATTATTAAGCGTTTTCAAGACTCAGAGTTTCCACACTAACCTTTCAATTCATTCTGCAACTTTCCAGTTTCTGATGTGTCCGTTCATGATTCTTTGCATAATTTTAGCAGGTGAATTTGGCCTTTAAGTAGTGGAAGCTCTCTAGGGCTGTTGTTGAGGATATCTTAAGCATGACATTGGAAGTTCTCAACAACAGTAAGCATTTCATTGCTCTTGTGAAACGTCTTAGTTCTCAATTTAGAGTGGTTACAAGAAGCTTCACATGAATGGAAAAACTTGTCCATGCCAATAAAATAGCTTGGTCTAGAAATAAACACCGCTTGAAAATTGTTCAACATATATGAGCTTCCCAGTTCAGTCACCTTTGGTTTTAATTACTCATGAACTGTCCTAAACTTCACCAAAAAGTGTGCCAGATTGCCACTTGGAGTAAAATGTGCATGTTTTGCTAGACTGCATTCTTTTAATACACAGTTGGTGGAAATGTTTTCAAATCCACATCATTTTTATTACATCCAAGTGCTTAGGAGTGTTATTTAGCGCAGTCTCCTATTTTTCTTTGCTCTCCTGTATCAGTGAAGATTGATAAGAGTTTTTAACAATCATGGAACTACACTCCATGAAGGCTATCTAGGTGGTTCTTTTTTATTTCCTGGTGCCCAAGAGAGCTGAGAGTTTTCTGTCTTTCTTTGTACCAACCTTCAAACTTGGCATGTCCCCTTCCTCTTATTTCAGATTGTTTTAAAAATTCTATTTGCAGATATTGATATTTAATAATTCTTTGGTGATTCATAAAGTGCTTTGCACAAAATCATATAACTATGTGGGCATTACTTGCAGCTAACGAAGGATAGCAGTAGTCTCAAGAGAAGATACGAGGATGGAAACCTGCAGTTCAAGGATTGTTCACTGTCTTCTATAGCATATACTGAACGGTTTTTATGGGTTCAACATTTGGATCTTAGCAATAATCATTTGCGATCTGTCCATGGTACGCGCTTTTCACAGTTGTGAGGAGTCTGTAGGAATGACATATATGTAGAACCAGTGTACATATTCAGATTTTGCCTTGTTTTGATGTTTAGACATGTAGTGGTAGAGTTGAGTAGTGTTAAAATATTGTATGTTGTAAGACTCACCTTTGCTGGTGTTCTCTTGGTGGTAGAATGTTAGAACCTAACCCCCTATGAGCAGGTAAAACAAGTGGGTATTCTCATTATGTCTACATATATTCACTCACACTTATTTACTTATGAATCTCTTGGAACAGGTTTGGATGCATTGCAGCTATTGGTGTGTTTGACCCTAAGTTACAACCATATTGGCAGTGTGGCTGCTCTTGCACCATTGAGAGAACTCCCACAATTACAAGATGTTGATGTTTCATGCAACGATATAGGAATGCATCCTGTGGATTCTTGCAGATTCTTGTTTCCGTTTCTTGCAGATTCTTGTTTCTGTTGTGCATGAGCTGCTGCACCTGCGATGTGAGGTTCAACTGATTATTAATTAGTCAATGCAGACTAGGTGATAGGGGCAAGAAATTTGACTGGTTTAGACCCGAATTTGAGAGTTTCAAGCTTGTGAGTATCATAAGCTGTTAATGGATGTTTCATACTGGCATGTGAATTTTCTCAATTAGCAAATAATCCTTCTATGTTTGGATGATCAGGGTTGTGAGATAACCTGGGTGCAATGAGGTTGCTACAGATATAATAGTTAGGAGGAGCCTCCAAGCGTATCCAGTTGTACACTATTGTAATTGTTTTCCCTGTGTTTAAATACTAGCAGATATGTGGAGCATCTGATGTACATTGGCCCTTCAAATGCACTGAGAAGAGAGCCTTGGATATCCATTTTGTAGGGAATAGCTGGTAGGTACCGAGTCTGAATTGTTAATATTAGTCTATTTTAAGACCAATCGACACTCTGTTAGTTCAGTCATCTGTAACGATTGTCATAAATCAGGTGGCACACAAGCAGAGGTTTGAGGTACAATGATGTTATCAATGTTGGCGGTAGTGGTGGTGATGCATAAGCCAGCTAGAAGTTTGTACAAAAAGAAATGCAGAAAGTAGCTTGTATCACTAATTGTATATACTGGAGGTGGTACATCCTCTTTCATTTACTACTCATTCTGTATGCCAGATTTTGTTGTCCATGTAAGCCTAGCTTTTCCGTATTACAATAGATATCTTTGTAAATTTGTGACTTATGTCATGTTATTATGTTGTTGTAGGAGAACTATTATGATGACATTTTAGGCTGCTACTTATGGTACAGATTACTTGTGCAATTGTGTTGGGAATGCTTTGTCAAGTCCAGTCATTTAGAATATCATCTGGCTTTCTGATTGTTGTAGAGAATCATCATCACATACTTTGCCATCGCCGTTGTAGTTCAAAAGTGAATAATACAAGTGCAAGCTTCGCTTGTGGATATCAACCATCGTCGAAATCCGTCAAAAACATTTCCTGAAACTCCACATGGAAACAGTAAATGCGTTTATATCTTTTGACTTTGTTGTTTTCATGGCAGTGACACTATATAGTAGATGAGATTCCAAGACCCCTTAAGAGGGTATTAACAAATTTTGAGCCTTTGTTTTTCAGAACTTGAGATTTGTAACACACTAAAGCAGAGATAATGTGTCTTAACTTCTGTTCACTTTTTATTGCACAGAGGCTACCAATTGTAGTTGATGTTGTTTTGATTATTCTGGCATCGACCTCGTAGTTTTCCTGGTTGACGTGGTCTGGAGATGAGTTACTAATCCTCTGCAATGTTACTAATTCAGTGCTTCATTTTTCTTATTACAGGTACATGCAATGAATATTAGTGAGGATGAGGTAGAGGATGCCTTACTCAAGCTCAATGAAGAGGAGTTGTGCAACCAGCAAAAGGCAAACTCCATACAGTGTGTCGAAGCCATGAGATTATCACCAAAGGAGGCCTCCAGGTTTGACATACCCCTATGTCGAATGATTTATATGCCATTGGTCCGTCCAACTCTTGTCCAAGACATCAAAAGGATGGAGGTTGAGTTCATCCATGGATATAGGCCTGGAGCATCCGTGTTCTATGTGTCTACCACCAATGAGAACGGGGAAAAGAGGCTTGTGAAGGACGTGGACACTAGTATCTGGGGCCCTCACTGGACCTTAGTTAATGATGAGTTTGAGGCCAAATTGGCCTCAGACCCTCATCTGAAGTTCCTATGTGGTCGTATGTTCTTCATTTCTGATGGGAACCACCGTTTCAAGGCATGGACATGATACATTGACCGGCTTCATAGTCATGATCGAGAGTGGCATTACTCCGTGGACAGCATCTGCCTCGACACCAAGGGCAAGGTGGCCCTCTTGATGAATGCCATGCACAACATCAACAAGTAATTTCCTATACTACAATTGTGGAAGTTCTAATATTCTAAAATTGCTTGTTTCTTACTATCGTTGTGCACGTATAGGTCCAATGAACACTCTCATGTGAAGATCAGCATGGTCCACACACTATACTGTGTGAAGTCTGTCGGATGCATGCCACTTGTGAGCCTCAAGATTTGGCTCATTGAGGAGGAGTATAGGAGGTGTTTAAATAGCCCCCACATCGATAAGACTTGGTATGCTCTTACAACGGATGTCTTCGTTGTACTTCTCTTCATGGTAATATTCTTATTGACTCATGATATTGATTTTTTTTCCTAATTATATGCATCATGACTTTTGATTTCTTGATCATGCAAACTAATGTTAGTCACTCAATGCCAATTCCAGCAAGAGATTGGGGAGGCCTCTGATGATGCTGCAAAAAAATATTATGATGAAACACCTAAGGAAGATAAGAGCGACGCCGGTGTAACTACTGCAATGAGGGTTGCAGCCAGGCTCAAGCATCAATCATTTAAGGGCCAATTCTTTAAGTATCTTTTGATTGCCAGCCCAAAGTTCGGTGATAAGTTCCTTGAAGAGGTTGGTTTTCCTCTCATGACTCTTTTGGAAGTTGTTTATGTTTAAAGACTATCTTATATGAACTTCTCCGGCCTTATTGTAGATCACGAAGCATTGGGGCAACAACGAGAAGCCAGAGATGTCTCTAGAGAAGTTACAGCTGATTGCAACGGCTTGTGTAGCTCTTCAGTTTAAAGTCAAGTGGCTTCAGCATTGGAATTCCAGTATTCACTCCCGTCAGGCAGTCCACTTCTCTCGTAAAGGATTCAATAAAAAGGACTTCGAGGGTTGGTTAAACAAAGCATCATTTTGGATTGGGGTAAGGACTCAAGCTTCGTATTGATTTTTTTTCACTCACCTCATTTCATATCCAGAGATTAAGCTTTGTTGACATTGAAAATTTTAACCATGTGGCATTTCTTTCTTCTACTGCAGCTTGAAGAGGGTGCTGTGGATATGTTCTCGAAAAGTGTGAATGAGGACGGCCTGGTAATTGACATGGATGTTGTTCAAAAGCCCAGGTCCATCTCACAGTATATTGAAGCCTGGCATAATCAAGTTTGGGAGTATGGATTCGTTGGCTTCTTTAGGGGCAAAGAATCCTACACTAAGACAAAGGCATTTGAGGACCAGAAGCAAACAGACCTTACTGTGAAGCGAGTCGTGTATAGGTATTAATTCAATACATAATTGGGATGTGTTTCTTATATTCAATTGATTTGTAATATATGCCTAACTTCTTTTCCATGGTTTTTTCTTCATCAGATACTTCAAGAGGGAGCTCCTTCCATTGGGTGCCATAGAGGAGCCCCACCTTCCTCAGTATTTGAGCTCTTGGGTAAACAAAAACTCTGTTCAGTGCATGTACAATGCTTGGTTGGTACGCTTTTGGTCAATTGCACATCTTAGGGCATGTTGTTGGTACATTGAATGTGGGAAGAGTTTTTTCCCAGTTGAAGAGGAGGATGCAAAGAAGGCTTGTGATGAAGCTGACGACATTGTTACACACCAAGGTGAGTGCAAGAGGATGAGGTAGAGGTGGACATCTCTTTGCTTCCCGAGAAAGAGAAGATCAAGATTCTGAACCAGAGAGCAAAGGATGAGGTAAGGGCCAAGGCTAAGGTTGATAGAGAAGCCCAGAAGGCCAAGGACAAAGCAGTGAAGCATGCAGAAAGGCAGCTCAAGAAAGTTGGGCGATCAAAAAATTCCCACGCAAGTGATGCTTCCTCTCCAGCACTTGTGTTGCCAGAGGCTTCCACTGGATCTATGTCACAGAATCCTCGCAAGCGGGATTCCTCTTTTGTACAGCTCTCAACTTCTAGATTGCAGCAGTGTACATCACCGGCCTTCCAGGATTGCAGAGGAGGGACTTTGCATCTTGATGAGCTTTTCCTATGTACATCTCTGAATACCGTTATATCTTATTTTGAGGAGCATCATGCTTTCCCGAAGGAATGGTTGGAAATGCAAACCTTTTTTTAGAAGGTATTCTCCGTTTCTTGTTTTTTATTGCTTCATGATGTCATTGTTGTAGTATTTAAATGACTATCATTCTAATTGTCCAATGTTATGTGCAGCACAAATCTGACAAGGCCCGTGCCTTCAGAGGTGTTCGAGACGCCAAAGCTGGGGTTGATCTTATGATCATGGACATTCTTGAAGGTCTACCTGTTCCAACGGTCGCCTCTCCTACCTCATCTGATCCTGAGTGGAACAAACCTCCGGATAGGTTTGTAAAGACGGTTTTTGAGATTGCTAGTGGATTGGTTCATGACAACGGGGTGCTCTCCTGTTTCATGCAGATGATCTTCAGATGAGGGCGGATATTCGAGGTTGTTTGAAGGCTTACCATTTCTCACTCTTCAAGGAATTCATGGGAGTGAATCGCTTGCCCCTGACTAGTGCTAGGAACGCTTCCAAAACTGTGAGTACATCAGGCATTTTGAAGTTACATTTGTTATTCGTACTTCCTTCGTTGATCTTTTTTTTACTAATTTCATATCGTTTCATTCATTTGTAGACCCTGAAATTCTGCATTCAACTTTTTGTGAGGAGCATTCCAGGGGTACCGCCCTCTACCTTCTCCATTACGGTTGTGCCAAAGCTCGATTCCATTGGAATCAACATTGCTGATGATGACGTCCTCTTCAACTTGGTCACTAAAGACACACAACTCATGAGAGGTAGTACTCCTTGGAGAGGAGGTAGGGAGAAGGATCCTATACTTCTCCAGATGCTAATTGAGTCTACCACGCAGTTTGGTGACATAGTGTTTGATTGCACTGCGTCCACTGGTAAGGATTTCCTTCCAAAAAATTTCATTAACTTGTTTTCATTTCTTTTTCATTCATTTTTTCTTACTTCTTCTTGGATTAAGTACAGGAGCTTTTGTCCACGTTTGTCGAAAGGCTGGTCGCCATTTTGTAATTTTGGAGGCGGATCAAATGATTTTCAAGGATATTCTAGAGCCTCTCATAGTGGTCTCTTTCCCTGAGGTCTTCAAGAAGCAACGACTCGATGCTCAAAACACCTCTGAGATCTTAGTGGATGAAGAATTTCCAGACTCCTCCATTGTTGCACGTCACAGATTCAGTAAGTAAGTTTTTATCTTCTTTTGAATATAAAACTTCAGTCTTTTAGTTCAGCCTCAATGCCTCTATTTTGACCCTTTTATATACTAATCCATTCATTGACTTGTTGTGAACTCAGCTTGAGCTTGAGGAGCACAACTCTGGGTTTTGCTTTGCAAGCAGGTATATTTCAGAGCCCTGAGAAGTCATTTGCCCTCCCTATATATGTTGAAGCAATGGCACGTGCTTCTCTCAGAAGTAAACCTACTTGTGCACCACGACCTGGCCATGCAGTAGATCCTAGGGTCCTACACTATTTTGACATAGATGATGATGTTGATACTTCATTCCCTTTAAATGCCTCAGATTCCGGATGTAGTTCTAAATCTAGTGATATTTATGAACACTACAGTGATGGTAGTATGTCTTCTTAGATTTGTTGCATCTACAGTTTCTACGGGATTGCTATTTTTTGTAATTCCATTCATGTTTTGTAGTGAGACTAAAAGGGCCACTACCTTTGATTTCTATGACCGTGTCACTGTCATGTGGTGTAAGCAATTATTGAGCTGGAATTCTTCTACTTCATTTCATTGTTTTATGCTGCATTTTCCTAAAGGACTTGTTGGGTAGAAATTGTGGTATAGCATGCCTTTTTTAATATCACCAAAAGATGTTGTGGGCAAAAAAATTTCCCATTTTGATCACAGTTTATGTAGACGTCCTCCATAAAAATTGGTATTTTCTACCGCTTTGCTGTTGAAGAGCGTCTTTTGTCATCCACGGTAGTAGGTTCATTTTCCTACTACTTTCTTTGAGTACCTTCTTTTATTACAACGGTAATATATGCTACCTTCAGTATTTTAGAAAAAACCCTAAACCCATTTCCCACGGTAGTAGGTTTGCCTTGCCATGTTTGTTTAAATTTCATAAATTTGAAGACAAAATCCTTGCTCCCCGCTCCCTGGTCTCCGCTCACATACTAGCTTTTCCCAAGTCAATTCCATTGCAAGGTTTTTGCTTTCTTAGCCATAATCGTTTTGATTATGAGTTCACTGTGCACATTTTTCCCAACCGTTATTGTATGAAATTCAAGTGTATGTTTGCATTCAGTCAATGATTACTGATTCGTCTTTTCCTATAGATGCAGTAGCTACATGTATGTGCATTCATTTTATTATCGCATACATAGGTGGAAGGTACGATTTGAACCATGAATACGTGAATATATGACGTCTCTGCCAATGGCACGCTTATGTTTTTACAGGCTGGAAACCCATGTCAGCCATCACGTGAGCACCAACAATCTGTTGCTTAGTTTGCGTTATCTTTTTTGCCAAATTCAATGTCACGGACAATGTTTTACGAAATGCCTAAACCAAATAACGCGTTCAACTACATGTTAGTAAGGATGTATATGAAAACGTCTGGAAGTTGCCAAAAAAAATACACCTTGTCATCAGAAACAACCCAAACCCAATTTCGCATCATATAACGATGTTCGCTTTGATGTCACGGACGACACTCTCCATTATAAGTGACATCACTAATAACATACACCCTGTCATCATGTGCTATAAAAAAACCAATTTTGCATGAGAAGAGGATGTTCTCTTTGATGTCATTGAAAACAAGGCTCCGTTATCGTTGACGCCACTGAAAACATACCCACACGCATACTATTTTCTTAAACTGACTGACGTGGCAGTTGACGTGGAAGTGCCACGTCACTTTTTCTCTCAGCCACGTCAAAATTCGCGCCTGTCCACGTCACTTCCTTGGGCAGCCTGAAATTAAAAAAAAGGGCCTCTTCTGCCCTGAAAAAAACTGAGTTGGCACCGTTGACCCCTCCACGTGTCCCACTTTGGGGACTACAAAACACCTTGATTACACGTGACGTCATGCGAAATTGATCGTGTTCTCCTTGACGTTCAAGACAATTCTGACATGTTCCACACGTCACGAAAAAAAACAAATTTTGGATCATATCCTCGGCAACGTACTACTTGTTCAAAAGCACGTGACAGCATGTTTTGCTGAACGTCACAAAAATCACTATTTTCTTATAGTGAGTAGTTTTTTTGATATGTTGAAATAGTTGTGTATACATTGGACTTGGAACCTCTCGGATCCGAGTTGCTCTTGGGGTGGGACATTAAGATCAGATTTGACATGAAGCTTGTGAAGCTTGTATATGTAGATAGGTTCAACTTCTGTGAAATAGTTGTGTATGGACTGGATTTGGACAGTGTTGGGTCCGAGAAGGTTTTGGGGTGGGACATTAGGAGCATATTTGACTTCAGGGTTGTGAAGCTTGTATGTGTAGATAGGTTCAACTTGTGTGAAGTAGTTTTTTTGATATGTTGAAATAGTTGTGTATGCATTGGACTTGGAACCTCTCGGATCCGAGTTGCTCTTGGGGTGGAACATTAAGATCGGATTTGACTTCAAGCTTGTGAAGCTTGTATGTGTAGATAGGTTCAACTTGTGTGAAGTAGTTTTTTTGATATGTTCAAATAGTTGTTTATGGATTTAGGGTTTAGGCCCTCTCAAATCCGAGAGGGTTTTGGGGTGGGACATTAGGAGCAGATCTGATTTCAAGGTTGTGAAGCTTGTATGTGTAGATAGCTTCAACTTGTGTAAAGTAGTTTGTTTGATATGTTCAAATAGTTGTGTATGGATTGGACTTGCACCATGTTGCGTCCGAGAAGGTCTTGGGGTGGGACATAAGGAGCAGGTTTGATTTCAAGGTTGTGAAGCTTGTATGTGTAGATAGGTTCACCTGGTGTGAAATAGTTTTTTTTGATATGCTCAAATAGTTGTGTATGCATTGGACTTGGACCCTCTCGGATCCGAGTTGCTCTTGGGGTGGGACATTAAGATCGGATTTGACTTCAAGCTTGTGAAGCTTGTATGTGTAGATAGGTTCAACTTGTGTGAAATAGTTCTTTTGATATGTTCAAATAGTTGTGTATGGACTGGATTTGGACCATGTTGGGTCCGAGAAGGTCTTGGGGTGGGACATTAGGAGCAGATTTGATTTCAAGGCTGTGAAACTTGTATGTGTAGATAGGTTCAACTTGTGTGAAGTAGTTTTTTTGATATGTTCAAATAGTTGTGTATGGATTGGACTTGGACCCTCTCGGATTTGAGAGGTGGAACATTAGGACAAGATTTGACTTCAAGGTTGTCAAGCTTCTATGTGTAGACAGGTTCAACTTGTGTGAAGTAGTTTTTGTGATATGTTGAAATAGTTGTGTATGCATTGGACTTGGAACCTCTCGGATCCGAACTGCTCTTGGGGTGGGACATTAAGATCGGATTTGACTTCAAGCTTGTGAAGCTTGTATGTGTAGATAGGTTCAACTTGTGTGAAATAGTTTTTTTGATATGTTCAAATAGTTGTGTATGCATTGGACTTGCACCATGTTGCGTCCGAGAAGGTCTTGGGGTGGGACATTAGGAGCAGGTTTGATTTCAAGGTTGTCAAGCTTGTATGTGCAGATAGCTTCAACTTGTGTGAAATATTTTTTTTGATATATTCAAATAGTTGTGTATGCATTGGACTTGGACCCTCTTGGATCCGAGAGGGTCTTCGGGTGGGACATTAGGACCACATTTGATTTTAAGGTTGTGAAGCTTGTATGTGTAGATAGGTTCAACTTGTGTGAAGTAGTTTTTTGATATGTTCAAATAATTGTATATGCATTGGACTTGGACCCTCTCGGATCCGAGAGTGTCTTGGGGTGGGACGTTAGGACCACATTTGATTTCAAGGTTGTGAAGCTTGTATGTGTAGATAGGTTCAACTTGTGTGAAGTAGTTTTTTTGATATGTTCAATTAGTTGTGTATGCATTGGACTTGGACCCTCTCGGATCCGAAAGGGTCTTGGGGTGGGACATAAGGAGTTGATTTGACTTCAAGGTTGTCAAACGTGTATATGTAAATAGGTTCAACTGATGTGAAATAGTTTTTTTTTGATATGTTCAAATAGTTGTGTATGCATTGGACTTGGACCCTCTCGGATCCGAGAGGGTCTTGGGGTGGGACATTAGGAGCAGATTTGATTTCAAGGCTGTGAAGCTTGTATGTTTAGATAGGTTCAACTTGTGTGAAGTAGTATTTTTGATATGTTCAAATAGTTGTGTATGGATTGGACTTGGACCCTCTCGGATCCGAGAGGGTCTTGGGGTGGGACATTAGGAGCAGATTTGATTTCAAGGTTGTGAAGCTTGTATGTGTAGATAGGTTCAACTTGTGTGAAGTAGTTTTTTTGATATGTTCAAATAGTTGTGTATGGATTGGACTTGCACCATGATGCGTCCGAGAAGGTCTTTGGGTGGGACATTAGGGGCAGGTTTGATTTCAAGGTTGTGAAGCTTGTATGTGTAGATAGGTTCAACTGGTGTGAAATAGTTTTTTTGATATGTTCAAATAGTTGTGTATGCATTGGACTTGGACCCTCTCGGATCCGAGAGGGTCTTGGTGTCGCGCACCTGTCCATGAGGAGTGCCCACAAAACCATGGGTACAAGGGGGACCTCGGAGTGACACCCGGGACTTGTGGCGCTATGAGTGGTTGTGCCCAAGTGATCCTAGTGTGGGTGAGGGCCCCGGACATTGAGAATGCCTCCCACCCACAAAGACTAGGAGTCATAAAGGTAAGGTCATTAGCTATGAGTAACTTATGGCAAGAGGATTCTAGAATGCTAAAGAACACCTCAATCGGAGGTGGGAGCTAAAAGATATGGCAATTTGAGTGGGGCACTATGCCGCGGCTTTGGGAAATGTCTACTTGGCCCCAACTCTAGGTAGAGAGACAAAAGGTTTCTTGACGGTGGCGTAGGGGTCCCGCGTAGAGTCCTAGAGGCTTATATGGGTGAGGCGGGTTTCCCGACCGAACCCCCCGGAGCATAGTTGGCAACTATGCTTCGGGTAGTTGTAGTGTTGCTTTGGCAACACAATGATCAACTCAAAAGTGGATTTCCACGGATGGAAATCCACATCTAAGGATTGGTTACCGATTAACAAAAGAGTCCCGAATGCATGTGTAGGAGGGTTTGGTGACCAAGCCACGAGCTTGGGGGTCCGCGGTATGGAAAGCTAACCGTGCACGTGTGTGGGATGTGTAGGTTAGCGCTCGTGACACTTGCTAGAGTTGGAAAGCGGACAACATAAGTGAAGGAAAACTAGCAAGGGTTGCGATATTTGGTATCAGAGCAGGGTTCCGTTTTTTGAGCTAGCACTTTGAAGGAAAGATGGCTATCAAACGTGCGGGTGACGATGGTGAGCCCGGTGGTTCTAAGAAGTTGCGATGCTCAAAACGGAACAAGGATCATGTCCAAGAGGATTTTGACCCCGCCATTGATTCTAATGACAATGGTGGGGATGATGGTGCAACGGGTGAGGAAGTAGAGGAGTCCCTCGAAAGGGGTCCCGAAAACCTTGAAGAAAATTCGGGGGCTAGACTTTCGAATGCACCCGAGAGCTTGGAAGGGGATGATGTTGGATTGAAATTCCAACTCAAAATGCTTGAGTTCATGGACTCCGTGAATCAAGAACTCAAGCGTGGTAAGGAAGAGAGGGCCCGACAAGACAAAATGATCGAGCTCCTCATGATGCAAGGTGCTAGGCCTTCTTCTTCGACAAAGAAGTTGGCCAAGGTAAACATGCCAACTACCTTCTCGGGACTTGGCAAGGCAAGAAAGGTGAATGAATTCTTGTTGGAAATGGATAACTACTACGACGTCCAAAGGCCCGAGGAGGACAATAAGGTCTCCATAGCGGTGACCTTTTTGAAAGACCATGCGCTTCAATGGTGGACTAGTAAGAAAGAACACGAGCCCAAAGTGGCGGCAAACTTGACTTGGGTTGGCTTCAAGGAGTTGCTTGTTGATAGGTTCACGCCGGAGTACCAAGAGTTGCGGGTGTTAATGGTGTTTCGCACTCCTTCCTTACTCCATTAACTAGTTCGCCGTCAGTCACGTCCAAGCCTTGCAGAAACATCTCCCAAGCTAGTCCTTCATCCTTAGAAAGCTCCTTGACATATAATCCCCTAAAACTTCCGTTTAAGGCTCGAAAATCTGCCCTGGACACTACCTACCAGTTCGCGTTTTTGGCCCAATCGGCCAACTTCCGGATGTCATTTCCACAATATAAGCTTGGATCTGGCATCTCTAACCTTCTACCAACCTATGGTAGAGTTTTCGGGTCATTATGACTACTTTCATATTTCCGACCAGCTCACGTCTTTGGTCAGATCGGCCAACTTCCGGAGGTGGTTTTCGCAAACCGAGTCCGGATCTTGCCTCTCTAACCTTCTACCAACCTATGGTACAACTTTTAGGTCATTCTAACTACTTGCTTTGGATGTCCTCCCCTGAGCGTCATGTCCGCGCATATCCACCATTCCTACTTTCTAATGCATTCCTTGATACTACATCACAAACTCTCCGATGCACCTTTTCAGTAACACACTCAACACCTACATCCTGTCAACACTAAAGACTAAGTTAGCTTACAAGAAGAGCAGTAATAAGAGAATGCCAACAATGGATCTACTCTCTAAGTCCCTCTTTCAACACTTTATTGCTTGTTTTCCAAAACTGTTGTCCGTCCGGATTGCCACACATTTTCAAGACGCTACACGTCCAAATCTAAAACTTACAAGCATACACACCTTCTCTAAGAGTCTAAGTTATCTTCGCATATGTGTACTAAGAGAGCCAAAAAGCTCTAAAACCATCCTTATATATTTCAAAACAACTACCTACTAGGTGAGTCAACTTGGTAGGTTGCCACCCTGTCAAAACGCTGCAACTAGCTGTCCTGACATGTTTTTGCCCTCTGTCCAGTTCATGACTAGTCACGGGGGGTGCACCTACACTTGCTTTATGTATACACGTGCGAGAACCCCCTATTTAATGGGGGGTATTTACCTTCCTTCATTGAATATTTTCCACCCTATAAGTAGCTAAATTTCTACTGGATGGTTTTTTCTAACACCCTATCATTATATATAAATTATAGAGTCACATAATAATAATCACACTATCTTATTTATAAGTAGTAGAAATTTTGTGTGAACAATCTGCACATACATTACCCATATAGTGCACTATGCAATGACAAATGCCAATTTGGGATGGATTTCAAGGAACATTGATGCAGTTGTCTTAAGTGTCCATATAGAGGCCACAAAAATATTAGTGTTGAGCAAGTGTTAGCAATTCTAGAGACAGGCTGAGTCATTGACACCACCAAAAAAGGCCGGAATTAGTCCTTCGGTCACCCTTTTCCAACGACAACAACAAGAGCAAGCACATGAGCACATGAGCAAGCACAAGAGCGAGCACAATGATCACAAAAGCGAGCACATGAGCGAACACAGTGAGCAAGAAACCCTAAACCGAAGCAGAGTAACCAACTAAAGGAGAAAACAAAAACCTAAGGATGGAAATGAAAAACCTAAGGATGGTACTTCCATCCAAAGGTGACTGTTTCAACAAATCCATCCACATGTTCACATACATTTTGCCTATTTCTCATCCAATGCCACTAATGGCACATGATTTATGTTGAACCTATAATTTTTTTTAAACTAAACTTTATTTTATTTATGCTACTTTACATCTAAATAATAATAAATACCACAACTTAAAACACATTGTAAATTATATATAATTCCCAAATTCAAATTTAGAGGATGCTATTGTATATCTAAAAAAATGTAAAAATTATGTGTCTTGAATAAAATCCACCCTACATTTTCTCGCACGTGGTTTTCTACATTTTCGACACTGCACCCCCCGTGTGACTAGTTGGCACACTGTCATAAAAAACGGTCAACTAGTAAAGACTCGCAATGACATTTTAATAACTTTGGACCTACAAGTCATTTTCTGACCAGCTAAGTACTAACACCAAATAATTACTACTAGTGAATAAAGTCTTCAGCAGTAAAACAGTAAAAACCAACTAGTGGACGTCCTAACAACTAGTTGTATTAAGGACAGAATTGACGTCAACTAGTAAAATGGCATTTTTTGCCTTTATGACAATCTATGAAACATAGTGCTAAATCCTACCTTAACAGTGGGAGGGAATGAACTTGGTGCAAATGAGGCACACGGGGTCTCTTAAAGTCTATGTGCACGATTTTAACGCCCAAATGAATGCCACACCTAGGATGGATGAGTTTGCTAAGAAACGCATTTTCTTAGGTGGGTTGCAAAAGTGGGTGGTGGACGCCTTGTTCAAGTTCCCGAAGCTTCCCGAGGATGTGGCGGGGATCATCAAGATTGCGGAGAGAATTGAAGCCGATGGCCCCGAAAGGAAGTCAAGCGGCCCCGCACAACAAAGCGGCTTGAGCCGAAATATGTCCCGAGGCAAAGAGCGCAAAAAGTTTGGACCATCCAACCAATACAAAGGACAAGCCGAGGGGACAACTCCCAACAAGGGTGGCTACCAAGGAGGAAAGCCACCCAATGTGGGAATCAAAGGCGGCGACATGAAGGACAAGCGGTGCCACAAATGTGGCAAATTTGGTCATTTTCAAGCGGCGTGCCCCGACAACAAGGTGAGTGTTAAGGCAAATCATGTTTGTGCCGCCGACCAAATGCTAGAAGGTGGCTTTGTGGCCAAGGCTAGTAGCCTTAAGCCAAGGCCAAGTCTTTAGTACCTTGAGGCCGAAATCCATGGTCGGAATGTCTCATGTTTGGTTGATACAGGGGCAACGCACTCCTTTATAAGCCCGAAGCTCGCGAAAGAGTTGGGCTTGCCAACGCGTAAAGCGGGTAAGCCCATCAACGTGCGGTTTGCAAAGGGCGAGCCGCATGAGACAAAGGAGGTGGCGTTGAATGTGAACTTGAAGTGTGGGACGTTTGAGTTTGTGGAGAGTTTCACACTTTGTGAAATGGATGAGGTGGACCTCATTTTGGGGGACACCTTCTTGGAGACTCACACGGTGGATGTGAGGCGCAAGCCGGTGCGGCTTGTGGTATGCCGTGATGGCAAAGAGGTGACTTTGAAGTTGACGAGGACTCCCATGGCGGGAGGAGACAAGTTGAATTTGGTCTCAATAGACCAAATGGCCAATGAGCAAATGGTGGTGGTGGTTCGAATGGAACAACTCCAAGGAACTCACGGGGAGGCTAGCAACGATGGGCCTCCCCTGAAGCACATTCGCGAGGTGTTGGGGAGGTACAAGGATGTACTCACCAACGAGTTGCCCCGAGAGTTACCGCCAACGAGAGAAGTGGATCACAAGATCGAAGTCATATCGGGGTCGGAGCCACCATCCAAGGCACCTTATCGATTGAACCAAAAGGAGTTGCTAGAATTGAAGAAGCAACTCAATGACTTGCTATCAAGGGGCTACATTAGGCCGAGCAAATCACCATATGGAGCCCCGGTGCTCTTTGTAGACAAAAAAGATGGCAAGCTACGCATGTGCATCGATTATAGGGCCTTGAATAAGGTGACTATCAGAAACAACAATTTGCTACCTCAGATTGATGATCTTTTCGACCGGTTGGCGGGGGCCAAGTATTTTAGTCGCATAGACTTAAAATCGGGGTACTACCAAATTCGAATTGCGGATGAAGATGTGGACAAGACGGCGTGCCGCACAAGGTATGGGTCTTACGAGTTCTTGGTAATGCCGTTCGGGTTGTGCAATGCACCATCGACATTCACAATCCTTATGGACACCATCTTTCGGGAGGAGATGGATGATTTTGTGATAGTCTACATCGACGACATCTTGGTGTATTCCAAGATGGCGGAGGAGCAAGCTCGGCACCTTGAGGCGGTGCTTCGAAAGCTAAGGGACAACAAGTTGTATGCCAACAGGGAGAAGAGCGACTTTGCTCGACAAGAGATTGAGGTCTTGGGCCATGTGGTGACGAGGGATGGAATGAAGCCGGACATGAAAAAGATAAGCCGGACATCCAAGAGTGGAAGCGGCCCTTGATTCAAAAAGGGTTTAGGTCATTCCTTGGCCAAGCCAACTACTACCGCCGCTTCATTCGAGATTTTTCTAAGGTTGCTAGGCCTTTGTCCGACTTGTTGAAAAGGGGGTTTGACAAGCCTTTTGAGGTGCATACGGATGCGAGTGACTTTGCGATCGGCGGAGTGTTGATGCAAGAGGGATGGCCCATTGCATATGAGAGCAAGAAGCTCGACGGTTGTCAAAGGAGATGGCCAACTCATGAAAAAGAACTCTTTGCCGTAGTGCATTGCTTGAAGACATGGCAACACTATTTGGGGTTGCACAAGACCAAGGTGTACACGGACAATGTGTCCTTGAAGTATTTCGAGATACAAGCGCAAGTGAGCGCCAAGCAATTGCGGTGGCACGATACCTTGGCGCTTATGAATGTGGATTTGATCCACAAACCGGGTCGTGACAATGTGGTGCCGGATGCACTAAGTAGACGGGAAGAGTTCCAAGCATTGAGCACGACCCAAACCTTGTGGCTAATTGTCAGCCATAAACCCCCACCCCTTTGCATCTGTAGTCGAGGTGGAGGTTCATGGCTCACATTCCCTTGCTGAACCCTTAGTGTTGGAAACCTCTTGCTAGTCCTCCGATAACTCAAAGATTAAACCCACTTTTCTTTTGTTCAACCTCACGGAGCGTTAGTATTGACAAAATACTCCCAACTGCGTTTTGGTGTTGCCCACGGGTGAACACCCGTGGGGTCTCCCAACTGCGTTTTGGGGTTGCCCACGGGTGAACACCCGTGGGGTCTCCCAACTGCAGCAGACACCCCGTCATCTAAATGGCCACAACTTTCACTCACGATGTCCGATTGAGATAATTTTTGATAATAAAAAAAGCTAACAACAAGGCCTATGACTCATCCAAATATCAAAACAATCACAAATTCCCTCTTCTAAATATGAGCTTTCAAAGTCAACTGTTCATGATTTAGGAGGCAGCTAGGGTACTTCCTTAAAACACCTATAACTTTTGTTCACTAACTCCGATTCCAACAAGCTTAGGCTTTTTGGAAAGCTAATAATGAGGGCTACACTCACTCCAAATCTTCTCCCATGGGTGAACACCCGTGGGGGTTCTCTCAACGCAGTAGACACTCTCCAACTTAAACTGCCACAACTTTCTCTCACAAGTTCCGATTAGAATAATTTTTAGTAATTTGAAAAGCTTGCCACAAGACCTATGAATCATTCAAATCTCAAAATAATTTCATGTATTGCAATTTTGATACGCTCTTACAAAGTCAGCGTTTGAAGTTTTAAGGGCAGCCTGAGACACTTTCATTCAAACTCTCATAATTTTTGCTTACTAACTCTGATTCTAACAACCTTAGGCTCTTTGGAAAGCTAACAAAGAGGGTTACATTCCTTCAAAATCTGAAGTCTAAATTACAACTTCAGAATCTACTACACTGGATTGAACGTGGCCCATCCACTTAGGGGTGTATTCACAAACACACTACCTTCTCTCAAGAGTTCTAACTCTAAGAATTCTAAGCTAAGTCCACATGAATGCTTGCTGATCTTTCTAACAAAATGAAGAGAGGAAGAGAGAGAGAGCTTTCTAACTAGAAACCGCAAGGGCTTCGCCGTGCTAACTGAAAATACGGAGAGGAGGAATGAAAGGAGAAGAGGGGGCTTTTATCACCTTTCAATCAAGGGTTGGACCCCTTCTCCCTTCCTTCAACCGAGGGGCCTGTCCCTTGATTGGTGGCAATTAAGCCCTCGGTGATAAATGGGGGGAGGCAACCGTCACCTCGTGTGGTGGCAATTAAGCCCTCAGTGGTGAATGGGGGGAGGCAACCGTCACCTCGTGTGGTGGCAATTAAGCCCTCAGTGGTGAATGGGGGGAGGCAACCGTCACCTCGTGTGGTGGCAATTAAGCCCTCGGTGGTAAATGGGGGGAGGCAACCGTCACCTCCTTCTCTTTTCTTAGCCGCTTCCGGAATTTATCTTTTTCCGCTGCCGCTTGACTTTTCTTGCTTGAATTGGTTGACCCTAACTTAACCCACCCACTTACTAACCTATAACCTTAACATTTCTGATTCGGGTAAGGGACATTTCCCTTTACCCCTTCGGCTCTAATTCCTAGTTGTCCAAGGTTTTTACCCCAAGGGTAACACACCCCTAGCTTTTGCAACCCGGAATAACCTAATCCCCAAACAATAATAACTCAATTTCTAATTCCCTTCTACAAACTTCGATTCAATCCCTTAACTCCACTTAAATCAAAATACGAAATCCACCCCCAACAAAGCATTCAACTAACTCAATCATCACTAATTTTTATATTTTTAATGTTTTAGAAATGTTAAACAAATTGTGAGCACGAATTTGGGCTCACAATAATGTACAAAAGTGAAGGCGATTTACAACGCAAGTTAAGGGAGGGGTACATCAACGACCCCGAAGCACAAAGGCTTTTAGATGAACTTCGTAAAGGCAAGGTGCTCAAGGAGGTGAAGTTGGTGGACGGATTGCTCAAGTATAAGCAAAGTCGGGTGTATGTGCCACAAGGCAAGTTGAGGCTATTGGTTTTGAAGGAAGAACATGATAGTCCCATTGCCGGCCATAGAGGAGAAAAAACCACCATAGCGGCGGTGTCAAAGAGGTACTATTGGCCGTGCATGAAGGAAGAAATTGCCCACTTTGTGAAGACTTGTGTCAAATGCCAAGTGAACCGAGCTTCTTACCAAAAGCAAGCCGACCTTTTGCAACCGTTGCCTATCCCGCCAGGGCCATGGCATAGTATGTCCATGGATTTCATCACGAGCTTGCCGGAGTCACAAAGCTACGATGCCATCTTGGCGATGGTGGATCGGTTTAGCAAGTTGGCACATATGGTGCCGACCGTGGGTACCGCAACCGTGTTGGAGACGGCGAAGCTCTTTCTCAATGCATGGTGGAGGCATCACGAGTTGCCAAGAGTGATTGTGTCGGATCGAGATCCAAAGTTTACAAGCGCATTTTGGAGGCATTTCTTTAGGAAGGTCGGAACAAAACTAACGTTTAGCACGGCCTTCCACCCCAAACGGATGGCCAAACGGAGCGTGTGAATGGAGTCTTGAACCAATACTTGAGGAATTTTGTGAATGCGGACCAACGAGATTGGGCGGACTATGTGGGACTAGCGGAGTTTAGTTACAATGCGGCCATGCACTCGGCGACCAAGCAATCGCCTTTCAAGGTGGTTTATGGAGTGGATCCGCTCCAACCTGCTGACCTAGCTCTCGAGGGGGCACATTCAACACTAGAGTTCAACCAAGATGGTGAGGACTTGGCCAAGAAGCGGGAACAAGTCTTGGAGAAAACCAAGTTGTTGTTGGAGAAAGCCCAAAAACGCTACGAAAAACAAGTCAATGCCGGAAGATGCGAAGTGGAGTATGAGGTGGGCCAAAAGGTGTTATTGAATGTAAAAAATTTCACCATGCCCGAAGGCCTCACACCAAAGTTCATGTCCAAATATGCGGGTCCTTTCTCCATTGTGGAACGAGTATTCAAGGACGTGTATAAGTTGGAGTTACCGCCCGACATCAAAGTGCATCCGACATTCCATGTGTCACTACTAAAGCCATTTAAGGAAGACACCTTGTGGCCCAATCGCAAGCAAGTGATTAGGCCACCTCCCGACCTTGTAGGAGATCATTTAGAATACGAGGTAGAGGGCATCCTCAAGTGTAGGAACCACAAGGGAAAAGGAAATGAGTACTTGGTGAAGTGGCGGGGATTCCATGAGAAAGAAGCCACTTGGGTAGCGGCAAGAGACATGGTGAATGCCAAGGAGGTAGTGGAGCACTTTGAGAAAACTAGGGCTAAAGGTTCCCATAAGAAGAAGCGTAGGCATTGATGAGGACATCAATCTTCTTTAATGGGGGAGAGATGCTAGTAGCCCACCTAGCTTGGAGGCAATGTCCTCCACAACATGTATTTGTTTTCTTGACTTGAGGCAATAAAGTTCAACTTTAGTGGTGCAAAAAGAAGAGTATGAGATGAGGTCCTAGTCTTGTACTTCTGTTTGGTTAGTGGAAGAGGGGGAATAGATATGCCAAACTAGGTTGGGTAGGCCGAGTAATTGGGGGCCATGGCTTGGAGGGGGCTTGGATAAAATCAAGAAACCTCTTAGCCATGGGTTTGTCCGGGCGGGAGCAAGGTGATGGCGCGTGCTCATAAAAGTGCAACCTACGAGCTAACGAGAGTTGGCGCATGGGAGTCATGAACCCATGTCTCGAAAGAGCAAAGTGGGAACCGAGTTGGGCGGGACTTGGCATCACCCCCGTGCGATCGAGGCATGGCTTAACAATGGAAAGCTATCTCGGAGTTGCAACCGAGACAACTTAGTGGAAGCGTTGAAGTCCAACCTAGTTGTATCAAAGTGATAGAGTTAGGCTAGTGGAGCCTAACTTGGGAGGCCCAAAAAGAGGGGCAACCCAAGTGAGTCTCAAAGTAGGTGGGTCTAGTGTAGTTTAGGTCCTTGGATAAGATGTACGGGGTTTTCCTAAACGGACCACCTAGGATCGACACCTTTGGGACTTTGCCAAATTTCATGATGCATTGTGGGGGTAGCACCCAAGGGAACCACAATGCCACACCAAGAGAGGATGGCAACTTGAGAATTGGTATGCCGACTACAAGTATAGTCGATGAGGGCATCGACTCCATTTGGTGGGGGTGAGTGTCGCACACCTCTCCATGAGGAGTGTCCGCAACACCATGGGTACAAGGGGGACCCCGGAGTGACACCCGGGACATGTGGCGCCATGAGTGGTTGTGCCCAAGTGATCCTAGTGTGGGTGAGGGCCCCGGACATTGAGAATGCCTCCCACCCACGAAGACTAGGAGTCATAAGGGTAAGGTCATTAGCTATGAGTAACTTATGGCAAGAGGATTCTAGAATGCTAAAGAACACCTCAATCGGAGGTGGGAGCTAAAAGATATGGCAATTTGAGTGGGGCACTATGCCGCGGCTATGGGAAATGTCTACTTGGCCCCAACTCTAGGTAGAGAGACAAAAGGTTTCTTGACGGTGGCGTAGGGGTCCCGCGTAGAGTCCTAGAGGCTTATATGGGTGAGGCGGGTTTCCCGACCGAACCCCCCGGAGCATAGTTGGCAACTATGCTTCGGGTAGTTGTAGTGTTGCTTTGGCAACACAATGATCAACTCAAAAGTGGATTTCCACGGATGGAAATCCACATCTAAGGATTGGTTACCGATTAACAAAAGAGTCCCGAATGCATGTGTAGGAGGGTTTGGTGACCAAGCCACGAGCTTGGGGGTCCGCGGTATGGAAAGCTAACCGTGCACGTGTGTGGGATGTGTAGGTTAGCGCTCGTGACACTTGCTAGAGTTGGAAAGCGGACAACATAAGTGAAGGAAAACTAGCAGGGTTGCGATACTTGGGGTGGGTCATTAGGAGCAGATTTGACTTCATGGTTGTGAGGTTTGTATGTATAGATAGGTTCAACTTGTGTGAAGTAGTTTTTTTCATATGTTCAAATAGTTGCGTATGGATTGGACTTAGACCCTTTCGGATCCGAAAGGATGTTGGGGTGGGACATTAAGACTAGATTTGACTTCAAGGTTGTGAACCTTGTATGTGTAGATAGGTTCAACTTGTTTGAAATAGGTTTTTGATATGTTCAAATAGTTGTGTATGGATTGGACTTGCACCATGTTGCGTCCGAGAAGATCTTGGGGTGGGACATTAGGAGCATATTTGATTTCAAGGTTGTGAAGCTTGTATGTGTAGATAGGTTCAACTTGTGTGAAGTAGTTCTTTTGATATGTTCAAATAGTTGTGTATGCATTGGACTTGGACCCTCTCGGATCTGAGAGGGTTTTGGGGTGGGACATTAGGAGCAGATTTGATTTCAAGGTTGTCAAGCTTGTATATGTAGATTGGTTCAACTTGTGTGAAGTAGTTTTTTTGATATGTTCAATTAGTTGTGTATGCATTGGACTTGGACCCTTTTGGATCCGAATTGCTCTTGGGGTGGGACATTAGGACCACATTTGACTTCAAGGTTGTGAGGCTTGTGTGTTTAGATAGGTTCAACTTGTGTGAAGTAGTTTTTTTTATATGTTCAAATAATTGTGTATGGATTGGACTTGGACCCTCTCGGATCCGAGACGGTCTTTGAGTAGGACATTAGGACCAGATTTGACTTCATGGTTGTGAGGCTTGTATGTATAGATAGGTTCAACTTGTGTGAAGTAGTTTTTTTGATATGTTGAAATAGTTGTGTATGGATTGGACTTGGAACCTCTTGGATCCGAGTTGCTCTTGGGGTGGGACATTAGGACCAGATTTGACTTCAAGGTTGTGAAGCTTGTATGTGTAGATAGGTTCAACTTGTGTGAAGTAGTTTTCTTGATATGTTCAAATAGTTGTGTATGGATTGAACTTGGACCCTCTCGGATCCGAGTTGTTCTTGGGGTGGGACATTAGGACCACATTTGACTTCAAGGTTGCGAAGCTTGTATGTGTAGATAGGTTGAACATCTGTGAGGTAGTTTGTTTGAAATGTTCAAATAGTTGTATATGGATTGGACTTGGACCCTCTCGGATTCGAGTTGCTCTTGGGGTGGGACATTAGGAGCATATTTGACTTGAAGGTAATGAAGCTTGTATGTGTAGATAGGTTCAACTTGTGTGGAGTAGTTCTTTTGATATGTTCAAATAGTTGTGTACGGATTGGACTTGGACCCTCTCGGGTCCGAGAAGGTCTTGGGGTGGGACATTAGGACCACATTTGAATTCAAGGTTGTGAAGCTTGTATGTGTAGATAGGTTCAACTTGTGTGAAGTAGTTTTTTTGATACGTTCAAGTAGTTGTGTATGGATTGGACTTGGACCCTCTCGGATTCGAGTTGCTCTTGGGGTGGGACATTAGGAGCATATTTGACTTGAAGGTAATGAAGCTTGTATGTGTAGATAGGTTCAACTTGTGTGAAGTAGTTTTTTTGATATGTTCAAGTAGTTGTGTATGGATTGGACTTGGACCCTCTCGGATCCGAGACGGTCTTGGGGTGGGTCATTAGGAGCAGATTTGACTTCATGGTTGTGAGGTTTGTATGTATAGATAGGTTCTACTTGTGTGAAGTAGTTTTTTTTGATATGTTCAAATAATTGTGTATGGATTGGACTTAGACCCTTTCGGATCCGAAAGGATGTTGGGGTGGTACATTAGGACCAGATTTGACTTCAAGGTTGTGAACCTTCTATGTGTAGATAGGTTCAACTTGTGTGAAGTAGGTTTTTTGATATGTTCAAATAGTTGTGTATGGATTGGACTTGGACCCTCTCGGATCCTAGTTGCTCTTGGGGTGGGACATTAGGACCAAATTTGACTTCAAGGTTGTGAAGCTTGTATGTGTAGATAGGTTCAACTTGTGTGAAGTAGTTTTTTGGATATGTTCAAATAGTTGTGTATGGATTGGACTTGCACCCTCTCGGATCCGAGTGGGTCTTGGTTGAGGACATTGGGACTAGATTATGACTTCATGGTTGTGAAGCTTGTATTTGTAGATAGGTTCAACTTTTGTGGTCTAGTTTGGTTGATAGTGTTGAGGTAGGACATTAGGACCATATTTTCACTTGATGTTCTAAAGCTTGTATGTGTTGAATTTTTGTAGGGATCACAATCCATGGATTTCATTCTATCAGAGGAGCCCTCAATGGAGGACGATAATGTTCCATTGGAGGTTCCTGTGGTATGAATTGGGGCATTGCTTCATCTCTTTTGTCAATAGATGTTTCATTTATTGGACTTCTTTTTTTCCTTTGTTTTTCAAACATCGCCTCGGGTTCTTGGTGTTTTCAATTATGTTGGCCACTATCTAATATTTTTGTGGTTACCCTTATAGAATGATACACCTGTTGCAACCGACTCTTTGCGTCCTCTTGATAAGTCCAACCCAGAGGAGACCGACCTCTTAATTTGGAGATCGCAAAAAGAAGACTCCAATGTTGTGATTCACCGGGTTCGAATCAAACCTCTTCTTAAGTCGCGTTTCTCTATCCCATTGTGTTGCTTGCGATGTCTTCCACTTGTTCGTCCCATCAACGAGGTTGATGTCGCTCGGTTGGAAAATGAGCTCGTCATGGGTTACCGTAACGGTGACCGAGCCTTGTATGTCTCTCCCTACAACAACCTCAATGAGGTACTCCATATCTCCGATGACATCCACGGCTCTTGGAGTTCATTATGGTAAGAGGCCAATGAGGACTTCGATGCCATGCTCCAAAATGACTCTAACCTTGCTCACCTTTCTGGCAAGATGTTCTACGTGTGGGAGGATAACCATCGTTTGACGGCTTGATGGAGGCACATTAATAAGCATCACTCGCTAGATAAAGATTGGTTTATCTCTGTTGACTGTATTGTCGTGGATCCAAGAAATTCCACCGCGGTTTTTTTGAATGCCATGAATGATATCAATTGGTAAGATCAGCTTTCTTTTCTTTGTTTCATATTTCATTGTTTCTTTTGTTTTGATTACTTTGTTTTTTAGGTCCACGGAGCACGATCATATTAAGGACAACCTCCCTGCCAAATTGCTTCGCATTTGGACATTTGGAAAAATGAAGCTTGAGGATTTCAAGGACCTCATTATTATTGACGACTACAAGATGTGCAAGTCTAAGATGGAGAATAATCCTACTTGATATCCCTTCATATTGGACGTCTTCATCAAGTTCTTGTACAAGATAATTTTTCTCTTCGCTCTTGTTTGTTTCCTTCCTCATGTTTTATGCATTTATCTTTACATACATTTTTGTTTGTTTTAAAGAGAGATATCTAATTCGACGGATAATGCTACACGATTATACCGCGAGGCCACTCCCGAGGCTCTTAGATCTACTCCTGGGATTTGGGATGCTATGACAAAAACCCAAGATAGATTGATCAAAAGTATTCGATCTCGGAGCTTTGAAATGTTTATCTCCGTCGCCCACAAGGACAACGGCGAAGACTTCTTCCAAGAGGTAGTCCATTTACCTCTTCAATTTTTATTTACTTCCACCTTTGTGTTTTTCTACTTGTGTTTTATGTATATATTTTTTTATTACACTATTCTATTTTGCAAAATACTTTAATCATTGAGCCTGACGCCTTGACAATACTTGTTGTGACTTTAAATAGGTGAGAGGATTGTGGTCTGTCACGACCACGCAATTCGCACCTTCCAAATAACAACGCCAAGTGTGCAAGGCGTGCACAACCGTTGTAAGTTCTTGCTCTCCAATGGTATAATATTTTTCAGCAGGGGAAACCTTGCAACTTTCAAAAGCCATCGGTCATCTTTTTTGTAAAAAAATTGCACCAATACCAACAATGGAGGCATCAAAAATGACCTCAAAAAATTCACCAAAAGTGGGCAAGGCTAATACGGGAGCATGTGTTAGCGCATACTTCACTTTGTCAAATGTTTCTTGGCATTCAACCGTCCAATTATACTTAGATTCATGTCGAGTTAAATTGGTAAGAAGGGTTACAAGGGTTGAATATCCTTGAATAAAATGTCTAAAATAATTACATAATCCCAAAAATGAATGCAATTGCCCAACTTCACGAGGCATAATCCATTTCATGATAGTTTCAATTTTAGCCGATCAACTTTAACGCCACCTTTGCCCACGACATGACCCAAATAATGGAGTTCGTCCTTTGCAAAGTGACATTTAGACAACTTTGCATATAATCGATGTTTATGAAGAGTTTTGAGGACTTTGCTCATGTGGGCTACATGTTTCTCTTCATTCTTCAAGAATACCAATATATCATCAAGGTACACCAAGACAAACTTAACAAGGTACTTGTGAAATTTTTTGATTCATCACACCTTGAAATGTTGCCGGTGCATTAGTCAATCCAAAGCTTAAAACTTTAAATTGATAATGGCCAAAAGGAGTTTTAAATACCGTTTTAGGGACATCCTCATCCGAAATTAATATTTGGTGATAACCTTGTGCTAAATCAAGAGACAAAAAAATTTGAATACCTGCCAATTGATCAAATAAATCATCAAGTCTAGGCAAAAAATATCTATTTTTTATTGTTTGTTTATTCAACGTGCAGTAATCGACCACCATTCTCAAAGTTCCATCCTTCCTCTGTACAAAAAAAATGGGAAATCCATAAGGCAAGGCACTAGGTTCAATCCAATTTTTTCTAAATATTCTTGTATTTGCCTCTTCACCTCTTCCAATTCTTTTGGACTTAGGTGGTAAATCGGCCTAAAAAGCGGTTTACTACCTTCCTCCAAAGGAATGGTATGAGCCATTTCTCTCTCAAGGCCACTTGGCCCACTTGACAAAGGTTCAAAAACATCTTCGAACTTCTCCAAAAATGCGGCTAAGCACCATGTGTCAACAAGTTGGGACGAGATTTCCTCATCATCAACCTTGGTCAATCGGATTAAAATGGGCATGGCCCCTTTTCTTACCACCCTTTTAAATTGCATTGCCGAGAGGCATTTTGTTGAGGATTTAGGTGCCCAATGCGTCAAAAGATTGGCTTGCAACAAAAAAAAATTCTTGCCCTTTTGAATGACATATGTTTTGGATTCATAATCCACATGTGCCTTATATTTGTTCAACCAATCATCAACAAGTATCAAATTTATGTCGTCACTAAGTTTTGTAACCACGCATGTTAGGTGACCATAATATTGTTGAACTTTGACACGCAACTTGACATATCCTTCAACTTGAACTTCCTTTCCATTTGCCAATTGCAAAACACTAGAATCCTTAACATATTGCAATCCAAAATTGTTAAGGTAGCTAGAATTGACAAAACAATCAATGGCCGCAGTGTCCAATATCACATGAGCATTAAATCCCAAAACTTGACCCAAAAATTGCATTCCAAGTCTTTTAAAGCCACCAAAAATATTCAAATATTTTGGCCTAGGTGCATCATAATAAACTTGCAATGTGAGGGGTTTGTTGTCTTTCAAGACTTGAAACTCAAGTAACAATTGCAATCCTTTCAAGGCCCTCTTTACAAACATACTCTTGTGTTTTTCAATCAAAAAACAAGCTCTTGTATCAAAAGGATGCAACCTTTTACCTTCTCCATAAGCCAATAGAAATCTTTCCATCATGAGAAAAGTCAAATCCATAAACATACATTTGCCATAGATTTTCGAGTGAAAATCCATCAAAAAATCAAGTAAACGTTTACATGAAATAGAAAATGTTTCCTTTTTATTATCCGGATATGTACAAATGAGGCTATCAAAAGAATGCTCTATCTTGGCCTTTATCAAAGAGATCAAAGAGCTATCAACAAAATTAACGCATTGTTCCTCTTTACCAACATGGAGCCCACTAGTCAATTGTTAGCGATTCAAAAATCTTTCTTGGTTTTGAACTTTGATTTCTCAGAAAATGCTCCACCATCTTTTTTCTCTCTCATGCAGTCCTTGGCTTGATGCCCTTTCTGTTTGCAAAGGAAACATTTTCCTTCACGACGAAGTGCATTCGCCTTGTAAAAATTCAATGATTTCCCATTGGACAAAGTCATGGCCTTGCCACGTGCCTTGTCCTTGCGGATGGTACCACTAAACTTAGGTGGGATCTTCCACATATCTCTGGGACAAGATTGTTCAATGGTGGCATCCATTGCTACCACATAGGTAAGCAATCGCTTAAAATCCTCCCAACGGCCTCCCTCGTTGAAGGGGTCAACAATAACTCACTCGCGGATTTTTGGTTTTAATCCACGGACAAAGCGATCAATTTTGTCGCTCACGCTCAATTCTAAGTTTGTAATTTGTGCACAAAGGAATTAGAATTCGGTGGCATAAGCCTCCACCGACCCCTTTTGTATCAAATTCTATAAGTTATTTGGGCAACCTGGTCGGGAAAGACATTCCTATAAATCCGGATCAATATTTGGCGATTTTTTTCCACAAACGGTTATCTGGCCCGACAGCCTCAAGCTCTTTGGCAAGAGTTTGCCAATGTTGGGCCACGTGCGGCTCGAGGTAAGTCCAAGCAACTTGGATTTTTTCCTCTTCAGCAACTTGACCCGCGGTTAAGTAGCGCTCCATACAGTCTAACCGTTGTAAGATATTGGACCCCGGCTTATCTTTAAAGCGCTCAAGTTCCATCAACTTAATGTGTTGGGTAAAAGCCCCTTGGGCATTCCCGCCTTGCATTCTCAAGGCACGCAATTATTCTTCAAATAAAATTTGCTTGATAGTTCCATTACCGAGTAAATTATCCAATCGATTTACCTCTTGTAAGGTAGGACCCAATCTTTCATCTACATACCTCGCAACCCGTTGTTGGAGCTCATCGATGGTTCTACACTAGCCATTTGCTCTAAATTTTGCAACTTTATGGAGGAAGTTTTGATTGAGAATTCAATCCCTACAAAGTTCAAAACAATAAATGACTTTCAATGGAATCTCATCCATGCCGAGATTCATTAAAGCTCTAATACCAATGTAATAAACTAGCCTAGCTTGAACTACTAAGAACTTTCTCTCTAGACAATCATGAGTAAGAAAAATATCTTATGACATGAACCACCCAACCACGAGATAAGATAAAGGAACCCTTACTCTTGCGCAAGAGCCCTTTATATACCTCCCCACCATGCTCGGTTGTCTTAAATTTAATTAAAATATAAGCATGTTCATTATTATCAACTATAATGAACTTTACTCTGTGTTTTTACTTTAAACTCATTTTAGACTACCATTATCTTAGTTCTAGTCAACATCTACCAATAATGGCCCATGTTACACTAAAACTCTTTGATAGCCTTGCTCACACTACTAATGGTACTATGGCTCCATAATAGCCTTGTTCACACTACTAGCGTGTTACACCATAGTAGGATTTAACTGAGAAAAAATAACTAGAGAAAATTTATTAAATTTTTACGAAAGTCTTTATTAATATAAGGAAATCTTGGAGGAGGCTCTATAAGAGGTATTGGAGGGATTACCAAATATTTTTACAAATGCTATGAATGAAAGTTTATCGCAAAACATGATGAAAAGAGAGTTAATTACTGCAGTTAACGCCATAGGCAAAGGAAAAACACCGAGGCATGATGGGTTCCCAATAGAATTTTTCTAGCGATTATGACCAACTATTAGGAGAAATTACTATCAAATGATACTTAGAGGCATGGATAATAGGGCATTTCATGAGGGGGTTACTAAAGGCCTTATAGGTTTATACCTAAAAAATTATACAATGGATTTAAACTATTGGAGATCGATTGCCCTGCTCACAATAAATTACAATTTTCTTTTGCCGAAGCCTTGCAACTTAGGCTTCAATCTATCTTGAGAGATGTGATTAGTCCCAAGCAAAAGACCTTCTTATCACTCCACTTTATATTGGACAACATTGTATTGACTCAAGAGTCTTTGCATTGGGCCAAATCATCTAAACAGTCTATGGTATTTTTGAAACTAGATTTTTCCAAAGCACATGATAAGGTATTGTGAATATTTTTATTTCAAACAATGCAAAAAATGAACATTAATGGGAAATTCATCAGCAGGGTAAAAAATTTGTTCGGGAATGCCTCAGTAGCAGTTAACAATAATGGTAGCCTGGACAACAGTTTTAAAACCAAGAGAGAGGTAAGGCAAGGTTGTCCAATTTCCCCATACATTTCTTTCATTGTAGGGGATGTGCTCACACACATAATCAAAAAACAATGGCAGAAGGGAGGCTGAAAATAATTACTCTCCCGGGGGAAAAAAAATAACAAAACATTGTCCAATATGCAAATGACTCCATGTTTATGTTTAAGGGGGACAAAAGGTACATAGATGAGTTGGTCCGCTTATTCAAAGTCTTTTATGTCGCATCCAGAATGGAAATTAACTAGGAAAAATCTTGCGCATATTGATTCAACAAGTTCATGCATGAGCCGGAATGGCTCACAAATTACAATTGGCAATGTGTAGAGGAAGGAGACTTATGCAATCTCTTAGGTGCCCCGTTTGGACTTAAACTTTGCACCCCGGATATTGACTGGTTTCTCTATAACAAAATTCCAAAAAACTTGACTATTGGAGCTAGATGAAACTCTCTTTGGCATGGAGAGTTGTCATTTGCAATCATATGTTTCTATCCATACTATGGTTTCTTCCCACGGTATGGGGGGATCCAATTAGATACCTAAGAAAATTGGAAGAGCGATCCGCAACTACCTTTGGTCAGGCAAGGAACAACTCACACGCACTAGGGTTAGTTGGAAGGAATATTGCATGAAGAAGAAATATGGTGGATTGGGGAATGGGTAGGCTTTTTTCATGAGGTTAAAATCATCCCCACTACTACATGCGTAGAAAAAAAAAGGAAAAAGAAGAAGAAATCATAATTTTTATGGTGAAAATGCCACGCTTAACTAGGACCCGGATTGGTGGTGGTGGATTGATGGGTTTCATTTCTTTAATTACACCACTAAACTTGGGAGGGTCTCGGTTATTAACAAGAACTTGGACACCATACATGTGGCAAATTAGTGGGAAGGTTATCTTCTTGGTTGCTACATGTTAAACTGGTCTCAGGTTTGGGACCTGTTTTGGTTCGGAAAGGAAGCCCCTTTACGTGGTCCATTTGGCACAAGGCGGTGGAAATCAATGAATGGAGGGCTCGCATTGTTTTGGCTTCCATTTTCAATCAATGCCCTTTTTGTCTTCCTAATATGAGTGAATCTATCAAACACAAGTTCTGGGACTATATTCAAGCTAGGAGGGCATAAAGATGGGCCACTTACATTATGCATGAACTTTGTGGGGTTAGGTCCAGCAATTATGACTGTTTTAACTAGAAACAAACCACCTTTGGGGAAAGGATTCAAAAGGGGTACGGGAAAAAAATTAGAACTTGGCACCTCCTTAAGGGCATTACACTGTGGACCATTTGGATTGAGCGTAATGACAAAGTGTTCAATCACAAACATTGGTATAAATCAAAGGTCAAGCATCACATTTGCGATGAATTCATCATCTATGCCAAGGTGGTTTGGGAACGGGTAAGCGAACAAATTAAGATTAATAGTTTTTCTGTTGCGGCCATGCTCCAAGGGTTTGCCCAAATTTGGGGGCATAAATGTGCTTTGTAGGAGGAATAATTTACATATTGAGTGGAATTGGAAGAGACAACATAGGTAGATTGTGTGGCCTTAATGGTGGGCTCTTTGGTGGTTAGGGGGTTGTCTTTGGCAAGTGGGGTGGAAGTGGTCCTTGGTTGAGTGGGCTTGGTGGGTTGTCCTTGATGGGGTTGGTTGTCATTATTCTTTATGTGGCGGTGTTTTTCATCCGAAGGGCCCCACCTCCCTTCTTTGTGGGCGCATCTTCTTGGTTTTAAATTCATTTGGTGTTGGCCATGTTGGCCTTCTATCTAAAAAATGAGAAACAATGTTACCAAAATTGACATCGACATGCATGTCTTTTTGCATCCAACACTCTTGCAAATCCCAAAGAGCGGTATCTCTCCCATCACCTTCCAATGGAACCTCATCATCATTGTGTAATGTCATGTTAATATCTCTCTCGTCCACCCTATGATCAAAAGCAATTTGTTGAGTGTTGAAGTATCTCATATTAAAGACATTGGTCATAATGTGAAGAAACACATTGAAATATATTCCATTTTGATGTTACGAGGATTTGTTATGCTCTTCCAAATGGGAACAACCTCTAACATCCATCCCTTTGGACTTCAAGAAAATTTCCATTCTTACACATATGAAACAATGTACAAGGAAGACTCACATCAATATGTTTGTTCATGTGAGTTTTTTTTCATTGATGAACCCTTTGAATAATGTTGCTATAAGACAAACTAACATGATTTTTTACACCCACCTTTCCAAATTTTGCATACCGTAGATCAATAGCAAGTTGGGCAGATTTTGCCCAATAATTAATCAATTAAAAAAAAGCTTAGGCAATTTGTAAAAACGTATTTGAAAAATTAGGCAAATATGTATATGTATGGTTATTCATTTATATAGCAATCCTACATAGAAATCCATGTAGTGTAACTTATTTTTCATTCATTCATGACTTTCAATCAAGTTTTTCAATGCGTAAAATTTCCTGATATTTAGGCATTTTGATGATTATTTTTGCTTTCATTTAAGCAATCTAGTCCAATAATTCTCAAAAAAATTAGGCTTAATTATTTTGAATTGTTTTTTATCCAACGTGCTATCTTCTAGTATTCGTCGGCCAAAGGTATCGCATGTTGAGATTCAAGTTAGATTAGATATTTTAAGTACATGACGAACAAATGATGAATATGGTGACTCAAGATGATAGTGCGGGAAAGCCGGCCTATACTATCAAGTCTAGTAGTATTAACATACAAGGAAAGAAAAAACTTCGAGAAATGAGGTAGATCACCACCCTCCAAAAGGAAAAAAAAAGCCAAGAGAAGGCATGTTCAACAAATAAAACATGGCGTGAACCCCAAAACCAATGAAAAAATAGTTGGAAAACAGAGAAAAAAATGAAAGGTATTAGAATTGAACTAATTATAGGACGACAACCCCATTGCATGGAAAAACAATATCATCATCATATTGGAAGTGAAATTAAAAGAGAAAAATAAAAAATAGAGGAGATATTTCTTGATCAAATATTGAACCAGTACAGACAATCAACCCGACAGCAGAAGAGATTTTGGCAGGTTACAATCACACAAGTCAAAAACTCGATAGTTGGATCGGGAGAGCTAACAGTATGCGAGGAGATAGTACCATCAACCACAGTGATAAGAATCACTCATTACAAGAGGCAAATTCGATGTTGAAGGTGCAACTCCAGTAGTCACAAACTCAGCTCCAACAGTCACAAAGAAAGTTAGCATCAGCATTCGAGAAGCATCAACACATTAGCAAAACCCTAAAAAATGAGACACAAGCAAAATGGAACAACCACAAATTAGGTATGGTACGCACTTTGGGAGAATTGAGCCAGTTTCGAAACAGTATTTAACAGATTCGGGAAACTCAAATCAAGCAGACTCTGGAATTTGGAGGCGAAATTGGAAAAATCACAGCAGAAATCAAAAACCTACCCATTTCGAGATCCACAGAAGCAGACCGAGTGGCAGAGTTGGTCAAAATTCAGGGTTTTGACCAGTGGGTGGCTTCTAACCCTGATGCAGAAGCCCAGACCACAACCAAAGCAATATTAGATAGAGTTACAGCGAAACTGGAGATTCAATTTCGGAAACTGAAAAATGAGTTGAGACAAGTTACCTTTGAGAGAGATGAACTTCAGAGTAAACTAGAGCAATATGAAGAGGAAAAAGAGGAACTTCTGCAATGGGAGAATTTGTTAGGCCACAACAACATTGAAGATCCAGTCAACATGATATCAGCCACAATGAAAAATTTGGCACCACCAGTCAGTATTTTCCAATACTATCAAGCATACAAACCACTAATTTTGAAGTGGAGCAGGTTACCAGATCTCACAAATCAAATTCACATTTCAGCAGAGCAGTTTCGAGCATTGTGGGCGAGGGCAAACTCGGCAGCCAGGGATCTGTTAGTTTGCATGTGGGTCTTAAAGGATCTGGTAGTTCCAAAAGGGGTGGTCGAAGTAACCACAGCTAATCCTCCTTTTATCTGAGTAGGTTTTGTATCTCAGCCCTCACTCATATAAACAAACATCACGAAGAATTCTACTCAAATGTCCAAAATCGGAATTGTTTACCTCATCTTCAACCATACGAACCAGAAACCATCAGAGAGATCCAGGAGATGGCGGACTCCAAATTTCTAGAATTCCTTTCCGCACTAGATGTTCTGGCGAGTGAAGACACTACCCTACTACATGAGGCAACTCAACATCACCAAAACCTAAGCAGAAGAATCCCAGATTCATTTCCCCAGACCTTCCACAGGATTCAGTTACAAGGGTACATTACACGACCATTGGAAGATAGAAAACACACACTTGAACAACGAAAGGTCTCTACACCCCACTCCCGAACATTACTCTATCTACCACAACTGGATCCAGGAACAATGAAAATACCGAAACGATCCTGAGGGCAGGATCTCAATCTAGGAGGGGAGTAAATGTTGAGTAACAAGTTGAAACTGTAGCAACAAGTAAAGAAAACTGGGACGAGGAGAAGGAGCGACCGAAATTGCTTAAAGAAAAGGCACAGGTACAAGGAAGAGCGGCCCAGAATGGAAGAGAACGGCTTCGGGACTCGGGAAGCTTTCGGGAAATATGAGGACGACGCGCGGCTTTAGGCGCCACTACCCACGGCCATAGGGTGACCAGCGTAAAGGGACTAGGGAATCTTAGAATTTTACTTAAGGACCATTATGTAGCATGTAAGAACTTATTATGAAGAATAAATAGGAGTATATAGGATTATGTCTACATTCTATTAGTATAATTTAGCTAAGTACAAATCATTTTGATTCAAATCAATCAATTATGTAAGATTTGGTTGATTCTTAAAAGGGATTCGTAATGTAGCTGCGGCAAGGATATAGTGGAATCTTAGAGATACGGACATTGGAGTGGCTTGACGGTTATAACCGTTTATGTTAAGTGCCATCTACAAACATCATAGATAGGTGGTTATCTAGAGAAGTGGAGATAACAACCACTCCAAAGTTAGATTTTGAGTTAGGAAGAAAAGACTATTGTGGAGGTCACCTTCAACCTACCAGCCTTAGACGGTGTAACCCGCTGCTGAACCGGTTTACATGGAAGTTACTCCCACCAAAATTAGACCTTCTTTTAGATTTCCATTACTGGTGAAGGTGTTTGCACTCATATAATCTTGTAACACTTAATACTCTTATGAATCCTCAAGGATTGATTGACCTAAGTTCTCAAGTTTATGTTTCCTGAAATCTAATGTCAAGGTTAGGTGTTCCTAAACCTTTATATGGATCTAGTAACATAATACTTTTCTTAATCAAGAATGTTGTATTAAGATCTTTTATAAATCTCTAGGGATAAAGTGTCCAAGTTGTCAAGTTTATGTTCCCCTAAACCTTAATGTTAAGGTTAAGTGTTTAAGGAAAGACATTACTCTTGCATACAATATCTTTCATGGTTTGAATGATCGTAAGAGATTCTTAATCCATTTAAGAATATGTATTGATGATAAGGTTACAATTCCTTGAAAGTCAAAACATACTCCTTCGCTAAAGTATATTCATAAGATTTCATTCCTCTACTCAATTCTTAGAGTTCACATTTATTTATATGAAATCTTTCATTCCAAATGCTTGCCCTATATCTACTCAAGTTCTTCTCCTTTGTAATTCCTAAATCATCATTTAGAGTTTATTTGGAAGATCCTTAGGAATTTCTACGTAATCATTTAGAGTCCATTTGAATGACAAGGTGTGTTTAGAGATGACATCTTGGATTGTTGCTCGATGTGGCCTAATCGACGGCCATCTCCTTTCGGTCCTCCTCTTGATGGTGAATCCAATATCTCCACCGAGTAAAGCACTTCGTACTTTTTAATCCATGATTCTCCAACTCCAATTAGCTTAGATCACTTTTCATGAAATTGCTCCGATTCCGAAAATGTTTCCTCCAAGCTCAAAATTATAGTTTCTCCAAAAGGTCCTTATCTTTTGCTATTTTTAGCCAGCCCTTGGTTTCAAACTCCTCCAAATAAAACTAGGCTTGGGTTTTGTTTTACGGCCGTACGCCTTCAAGTTCTTCTATTTGCACATTCTCCAAGTTCTTGAGGACTTTTCGAAGCCTTTTATATTTTTAGAAACTTGGATATATTTCAATCCAAGTTCGAGGATGTATTTCAATCCTTTAAACTCCGCGAGGATATATTTCAATCCTTTAAACTCCAAGCGCCACCGGTCTTGTAGTCCTCCACCTCGGATAGCTCGTGTAGAATGAGGTGAATTAGGTGCCACATGTGCCCCCTTTATATAGGTTTCAAAATCAAGGTAAATGGTGATGTGGCGGTTAGGTCTTGAAATGTTTGTATTTGCTAATTTGGGTGTTGTATGTAACTACAGTCCAAAATTAGCCCTACCAGATCTATTAATAGAACTGTCACGTGCCTAAAATAAATCTGTCTATGAGGTACATTCGGCCATGTCCTAACCGCCTAGATGTGCCATGAGTTGGTTATCATCCCTTCCCTCCATTCATCTCAAAATTGGCTCATCATTCATTGACGGTAATGGAGTTAGTTAGGTTCATCTAGAAATAGTCATCCTTAGGTCCTTTCATCCACCCTTCTACGGGTTCATCCTTTTCCCATCCTTACTATTCCTACCTACTAACCTACTAAGTGGATTCTAACCTATTAGTGTCAAAAGTTTCACTTAAATAGGTTCACTAACTTGGCTCGGCCCGTAACCCTATATTGCCTCTATTGCTGAGTAAGCCCAGTGGGTCCTACAAAAGGAAGTGGCCCAGCCCTAATTTCTCAATGCCTTCTCCTAACTTGGGCTCGCAGCCCCCTTCTAGGCTTCTGGCTCTCCGCCTGGCCCGCCACGTGTACGTTCCCAGTTTGCTCCTCGGTCCCCTCCGGCCCTCGGCCGTCTCCCAGTCACCTTGGCCTTCGGCAGGCCCTCAATCGCTTTGGATCTCACCGTTCTCCTGCTACACCAGTTGCGTTGCGCTCTCGAATCTCCCTGTCTCCGCTGGATTGTCTTCCGAGTTTGGTTTGCCCTTCCTGTATGTTTGGTTGCTGTATCTGGATCCGGAGGCTCTACATTTTATCCTCCCCTCCTCAGAAAGAGCATGTCCCTATGCTCTTGCTTGATCTGTCTGTAGGATTATGCGTGGACTGGGGGTACCAAAACGCTGTGTGGAAATGGCAATTTCCTTTTCCCTGATCACCCTCAGGACATATTCTTTGATTTGCTGGATTGTGTAGGGTCCTGGTACTTTGTGGGGGTGTTGCTCCTGTAACCATGTGTATTGTTGCACTGCTTCGTAACATATCGTTGTATCCTCGTCGGTGAGAGTCTTCAGTGCTTGGCCAAAGGTAATGGGTTGATTCTTCACGAGTTCTTTGATCTGGTGGAAGGTAGTTTTTGGGTACGACTTGAGATTCGGCAATCGGTGCAACGGCGTGTGGCTGTAGTAGTCGGCGTAGTGGCAACTAATGAATGTCAGAGTGCGAAGCACGAACCTGCCCGCATAAAAGGGTGGGGATCCCATCACCACTTCCATTACTCCTGTGGGTAATTTAATCTCCCCTGTAACCCACATAAATGCCAATGTATCCCTGGTTGTTGCATCTACCATTTGCCACATCTGTTCGAATTGGGTTCTTGAGAGGAAAGTGCCTGGTTTGATAAGCGGTACCTTACTGACCAAAAGATTTAGTCCTTTTAAGGCATGGTAATATTGCATGATAGTTGTGAAAGGAGGAACATTGGCTGTGAGTTGGTTGTAGATGGCAGCCTTGGGCAGTGTGCTAGTCCTGGGGATGTCTGCTGGGCTGAGATTGTTGAGAAGGGTGTCCGAGTTTGGATCTGGAGGGTTTTCGAAGATCCTCTCCACCGTCATCTGTAACTCATCCCGTTATTTGGTGATGTGGCGGAGTTCCTGTTGTAATTCGGCAACTGAGCGTCGCTGGAACTCGGCTGGGTTCATCATCTCCTCGATCATTGAGTAAAGTGCAGAGGTACCTGTAACGCTGCCACTTGCCTGTGGCGTCGCCTCACCCGATCTGGGTGTAACTGGACTTGTTAACTTCGATGCCAGATGTTGTTTCCAAAGCTCCTCTTCTGTGGTTGCTAAAATATCAGTCTGCCTCTGGTGCTGGAGCTATAATTCGGTGAATTGCTCTTGGGTGGCTTCCAGTTCCGCTTCTGTAGCCGCCAGCCTGTTATTCTGCCGGTTCAAGTCTTCAATAAGTTGGTCACATTTTGCTTGCTGTATTTTGTTGGTTTCTATGAGAGTGGCCAAAGCCTCCTCTGCCGTGGTCAATTGGTCCTGGAGATCGAACGACACTTCGATCTGTTCATCGTAATTCTCATTGAGAGCCGCAAGTTGGTCGGTGAGTTTTCTGATTTCCATCTGTAACAAACCCTTCTCTACTGCATGCTCATTGTCAGTGAGGGATTTTTTCTCTCTTAAGCTATGATTGAATTGATGAGTAGCTTCCTGTTGGATTTTGTGGAATTCAGTGTCCATTGTTTTAACAAATTCTGACCCAGCTTTTCTGGTAAATGTGGTCAATAGTTGCTCCAATCTGCGATGGGCAAAACAAATCTGGTTTATCATGGTGGAGGTGTCATCCGGCACCTGCCATTTCTCCGCTGACTGGAGTACCCGCCTTTTGGGAGGCTCTTCCGCTGCATCCGCGTCTCGAACTGCCTGGGCCTGGCTTTTGGAAGGGTGGGGGTAACGGTTGGTGATCCGAATGACTGCATCCATTTTTCCTTTCCATGTTTGGTCACTCAATTTTTTTTTCCTGGGAGGAGGCTCTCTTTCGGTCATGGACAACCTTGCTGGGGTGCCATACCCTGCTGTCCTTCTTTCCTACCTATCCAAAAGCTTGGCCTCATCTATAATCATGGTTAGATGAGGGCCAATGGCTGTTTTCACCACCTTGGCCTTTTCTATGCTCTGATGTCGGTGTAGGGTGATCACCTCAGCCTTGAAGTCATCAAAGAATTCCAAAGGCCAATCCACCTTCTCTCCGTTTAGTGCTGCCAACACTAAATTTGCAAAGTGGATGCTAATACTGTACTGGCCCGAGGTATTGAGGCAAAAGAATGAACTCAGAAGCCTTAAAGGCCTTTTTGACCCTGCAACTTGACAGTCTCCTACCTTCACACTCCTCTGACCATCTTGGATTGTTTCGAGGGAAGGAAACAAATCCCGCAGCTACAATTTTTCCCCTTCACCTTCCCCCTTTGGTGTTAAGTGAAAAAACTTTAGGAATAAACTTCTCCAATTTTTAGAAAATAAAGGCAACACTTCACCTTTCAGAGTGACCTGCAGTGTGTCTTCTTGAAGTGTGTTGATGGCCTCCGCAGCTCTCACTGGATGCATTACTCCCCACGGCACCTCGCACAAATTTTTTTCCAATCGGAGCTTGCGCAAGAAGGTTAGTTCTTCCTTGCTGAACTGGGTGCTCCTAAATGCTGCGTCCAGGCTAAAACTGAAGGACTCCATTGGTGTGTATGCTGTCAATCCGTGCATCAGTTTGAGGGTGGGATAATTATGTAAAAGCTTTGCACCTTGTGAAATGGCTTGAAACAAAACCTGTTGCCAGATATGCTGCTTACAAGTGGGTGGGTGTAGCTTATTGTCCTTGGGGTTGAATTTGATGGAGGCAAGAGCCTTAAGCGCTCCTGATTCGATCAAACTCAGGGCCTCACTTCGCTTTGAAGACAACTTCCCTGTCGATACTACCTTGTGGATGATGGCCATTGTGACGGGGAATTCGGTTATCTTGGAGACAGTGGGTGAGGGCGAAAAGAGAGAGAAGGTTAATTGTTACAACTGCAACTTCAGCTGAAAGGAGGGTGTTTTGAGCAGCTCCCGAGCTTCCAACCCTAAGTTCGCGGTTCTTGTTCTTGGAACAGCCACGCTGGCCTTTCTTGAGCGAGCTGGCATCTGAGGTGGCATGGTAAGTCCTCTTCTCCTTGCTTTTGGGTGTTTGCAGGTTTCTCTTAGGTTTTGGACTGATTCTTTGTCAGTGGGTTGTTACAGGTACACTATTTTTCTCAATGGGATTCGCCCTTACGGGCTTGAATTCCCATTTTCTTTGGGGTCCACTTGTTGGACCCCTCCAAATAAAACCAAATTGGAGTTGGATTTCAAATTCTTGTATTAGTTGATGATTCAGATGTGTATTTCAAATTCTTGTGTGATCAAATTCTCTCCATACTGTGGCACAGTCTTTGCATGTATATATATTGAAGTAATATTTTGAACAAAATTTTCCTTTGTTGTCTGATAGATGAACCTCGGATGGATGAATTCGTAAAAATCGTACTGGAATCAGAATTTGTGAGTCTTAAGGCAGTGGTGGGTATAATTGGTTGAGAGCCTAGTGTTTGCCAGTCTAACTGGTTTCCTGTTGACATCTTCTGTTGTCTTTGATGAAATCAGTGTAGACACTCCTTTGCAGGGATCAGTAAATTCGCTTGCCGCCCTTACTGGAACTGTTCATTTCACAAACCCAGCCGGTGCATTTGTAATTATCTGTCATTTGTAAAACTCTTGGTCATAAATCTGGTGGCCTTCACTGAATTGCCTTTAACCTTTAATTAGTCTTCATTCGTATATAGACTCGTCCTGATTCATTCACTCGCAAGATTCTCAACCCACATTCCATTCTAACCCACTAGAGGTTTTAACGGCACGCAATCAGCTTCTCTTGTCCATAAATCTTTATTAAGTCATCAAATCCTTGCATATCAGCATTCATCTTACCCATGTGAACATCATCCAACAGATTTTTCAGTCTTCATTCATAGTTGGCTACCTCATAGTAAAATTGATCCTTCAAAATGTCCTCGACCAACAGTGTCCAGACTTCATCCTAGCCAATCTACATCCATCGACTTCTAAACTTCATCCAATGTAAGTCTCAGCGTCCATCCACCTTCGCTTCCCTTCCTAAGGTTATTCCTCAAGACATCCACACTTTTCACGACTCCGTCCCGAACAATATTCATCCCCCCCATTGGGTTTCATCCAGCATTCATTCATATGGTTATACATGGTTGCTAATTTGATGTCCACCCGTGCCTGTGTTCCGCTCTTCAAGTACCGCGTGTGGTCTTTGGTTAGTTGTAGTGTTCACTTTTCAAGTAAATTATTTTCTTCGTTGCTTTGACATTTGTTGTTGTTGCATATTCAGGTTATGATTTATTTCCCATTACTTTTTATCTTGTGTGGTGATAAAAAAAAGGCTCTCGTTGGTTATTATCCCAGTGTGTCGCCCTAGGTGAGCCTTTACCTAGGGATTATTTGTTTGGTATCTTTATTTGGGAAACCGCACTTCCCTACCGCCTTTAAATTTTTAGGGGGTGGGGTATGCAGGATTTGTATTGTTTATGATTGCTACTGGAAGGGTTTGCCTTGGTTTATGCAATGCGTGTTTCTTTTGGGAGTTGACTAGGGCATGGGTTGTATTCCTCATAAGTGTTGTGGTTCCCGAATTTTCTCCTGAACTTGGTAGGGGTTCCCCTTGGGATAAGGGTTGTAATTGTATGGTATGTAGGTTGGTTTCTTTTTCTTTCCTTTGATCGTGCCTTATGAGGTTTAAGGTATCTTTCTCTTGTTGTAATTGTATGGTATGTAGGTTGGTTTTTTTCTTCTTCCTGTTGGTCATTTCTTAGGAGGTTTAAGGTATCGTTCTCTTTTTGTATTTGTATGGTATGTAGGTTGGTTTCTTTTTCCTTCCTTTGGTCATTGCTTAGGAGGTTTAAGGTATTTTCCCTTTGTTGCAATGGTTGAGCAAAATACCCTTCTATTAAGACCTGGTGTACTTCTAGGTCTTCTGCCTCCAAAGTTTCTTGGTCTTGGTAAGGCGTGGACTCGGTGTGTGAGATGGTTTCCTCACTTGGTTGAGAAAGTGTGGTAATTGGGAATTTGGTGGTACTCTTCTTCGAATGATTTTGTTTTGCCCTAATTTCCGCTTCCAAAATGTGGCATGCTAGAATTTGCAATGCATAGGCTTGAGTTGATTCTGGCTCTTGGTATGGTTTTAACTTGTTCATATTGACTCGTCCCAAACTTTCTCCGTGCAAAGTGGTGACATCCACTGATCCGTTATCATAAACTTGCTTAATCATATATGGTCCTGCCCATCGTACTTTGAACTTGCCCGGACCGGGTATTTTATGGCGGAGGTGCCATAAGATTCGTTGACCGGGGTAAAACCTTGTGTTGTGCGTAGTTGGTGGTTCCAAGTCTTTACTCCTTGGAGGATGTTTAACCTCATCCATGGCTTGGATGATCTCTTTCTTCAAAGCATCATGTTTTTTGACTTCTTTCCTTGGTGTGTTAGCTGGGACATGGTCACAAAGTTTACAATGTGTCTTCTTCTGGGGCTTGTCGTGTCGGTCCTTGCGTAACTTTTGTGTATGTCTCATATTTTCCTCGGCTTCATGTCGGGTTAAGTCCATAACCCTAAGTTGCTCCATCCTCTTTTCTAGAATGGGATGAATTTCTTTACTTCGTTTTTTATAAACATCGGGGTGAAGATAAGCCATAGGTAACAAGGCTTCTGTCCCGAATACTAATGAGAATGGAGTGTGCTTGGTCGTGACCTTATAGGCTGTCCTATAGGCCCAAAGTGTTGCATGTAACTTGGTGTCCCAATCAGTTCGATTGGCGTTTACCATTTTGGTTAAGGCAATTTTTATGACCTTGTTGGTACTTTCAGCTTGCCCGTTGCTTGGGGGTAGTAAGTCGTCGACTTCCGGTGTAGAATCATGAATTCTTGTGTGAGTACCTTGATAGTGTCATTAATGAAATGACTACCTTGGTCGCTCACAAACTCCAACGGACAGCCAAACTTTGTAATTATTTCTTCAAAGAGAAATTTGGCTGTTGACTTAGCCGTGTTATCTTTCAAAGCTCTGGCTTCCACCCACTTGGTGGTGTAATCGGTAGCTGTGATGATGTAGCGATTTTTGGTACTTTTAGCTGGTGGGTTAATTGGTCCAATGAAATCCAAACCCCATTTCTGAAATACCTCCGTGGGCATTGTAGGATGTAAGGGTTGGAGGTTGGTTGAGGTCTTTGGGCCAACCCTTTGACAAAAATCACATTGAGTGCAATAAAGATATACATCTTTCTTCATGGTGGGCCACCAATATAAGGCAGTCAAAATCTTGTGAAGAGTAATTTTGGCTGAGAAATGGCCACCAGCTATTCCCTCATGGGCTTCCGCAATGATAGCCGTCGTTACGGATCCCGCTACACATGTCCTGCATATACCATCTGGTCCTTCTTTAATCAACGTTCTATTTTGGTTGAGCATAAAAGGCCGACTGCGTATCGCGATTTGTTGTCGTTGGGCGGTCGAGGCTTCCGTGGTCAACCTCCCGTGTGTTAGGTAATCAATGAAAGGTGCTCTCCAATCCAGTTCTTCCTTTTCGTTAATTGTGATAGTCTTGCAATCAACCATGTGCTCCGGAAATTTATGGGGCCAACAAATCTGACATTCCTTGCATAAGTGGTCAATGTCCGGAGGTATTGTGGGCCACCAATAAGGTCCTAAAGTGACCTGTAAAACCATCTCATCCATTGAGAGATGGGGGTACCTTTGATGGTGAATGGTGGTCAACCATTCAATTCCCTCTTGTTGGGAGATACACAATTTTGTTTGTTCAATTGCAAAGTTCCGCTTCAACTCTCCTTCCTTTAGAAAATAACGGGGTATTTCCGCCCGTAACGTACCCAATTCCTCATGGAATGCAAAGTTGCTTAATTCCATTGGGTTTTTGAGGTGTTGAATGATTGGTTCCCTCCAATCATGTGCCTTCTGATTTTGGAAGAGGATGACCCCATAGTTCTCGATTTTGAGGCCTGGTGTTGCGGTGATCTGACAAAGTGTACATTCGTCAATGAGGTGTGTCACATCTGGAGAAATGGTCGGCCACCAATATGGGCCCTTGTATACTTGTGTGAGTACCTCTTCTCTTGTTAAGTGTGGTAGTTGATATTCATGTATCATTTTTACCCAATCCATGGCGTCCTCTTTTGTTACGCATATCTTGATCTCCCCATTGGGAAATCGATATTTCAAACCATCTTCGGTTATGAAATATGGCTTGGTGTTAAGGCTGATTAATCCCATATCTTCATGGGTGCCGATATAGTCAAATTTTCCAAGGTCCTCCAATCGTTGTGTGATTGAGTGTCTCCAATTTGGTTCAGGTGTTTTCCCTAGTGGCGCCGCATTTTGACCTTCCTCGGGTTGTGTCTCCCGGGTCTCTGTTCCTCTGCAAACTTTGCAATACCTTAGGTAGTTGCACACGTCATTTCCCCATGTTGGCCACCAATACAGCCCTGTGGCTATGGCCTTCCAAGTTTCCATGGCTGCCAAGTGGGGCTCGCTTCCTCCATGAGTCTCAGCTAGGTACCTGGGTACTTGAGTCTTCGGTATACAAATTTGGTTACCCTTTCCTCCTTTGCGTATCCGTTGCAAAGTGCCGTTGGTGAACACAAAATACTTATGGCTTTGTGTTACCGCTCTTTTTACCTCTGGTGATAAAGTTTGGTCGAAGATTTCCTCGCATGTTAGGTACTCCATGTAAGGCCGTCTCCAATCCGTAGTAGTCCTCGGTGGGTCTTTCTGGTCCAAAGGTGACGGTGTTTGCTGGTCCTTTGAGAACTCTGCTTGGTTGCTACATATCGTACATTTCCGACGGCATAAGATGTTAATGTCTGCTCTGCATGTGGGCCACCAGTATGGCCCAAACATGATTAAGGGCCCCTTCAAGTACCCGTATGTGAGGTATTCTATGAGTAATCTCCTCCAATCCTTGTTGTCATGGGCTTGTACGATGACGGACCCGCAAATAATGTTATGGAGCGGGCCTCGAAATCGTCTTCGACAGGACGGGCAGTCGTACATAATGTAGATTTGTATGTTGCACAGCCCCATCGTGGGCCACCACCGATTCCCTTGCGAGCATCGAAGCCAAATTTGCTGGTCGTCTAAGTGTCTCTGCTGGTGTACGTGCATTTTCCCTATCCAATGCTTTATTTGGTAACCAGCGATGCAGATTCTAGCCATTCCATTTTTCTCCAGTTTTCGAAGTTTTCCCTTTTCCAAAGTGAAAATTTCGCTCTCTCATATGGTTTCCCTCTGCCCTCTTTGGGTCTCCATGTCCATTTTGAAGAAACACTATAATGAATCGTTCTATACGACAAACAATATCAATACTTGAATTGAAGAACAATAGAAAGAGAGTGTCTCCTAAGATTAGAGAATTGGAGGATGCGCATCTGACACCCCCTTTGGCATTATAGTATAGTAAGGATGAAAGACCCCCAAACCAAGAAAATGATTATTGACGGGAGGCGGAAGGCTTTTTTTGGGAAATGAATATCGTAGGGATGAAAGATATTACCCTTACAATGGCCAATACCATAGAGTCAACGATGGCTATAAGAATGATTGTAAGATGGATGTGCCATAGCCCTACCGAGGCCAAGATTATTGGAAAAAAGATGGATACCTCTACCAAAGAGGTCCTAAGAGACCTATTAACTACATGCAACCTGAATATCCCTGACATATGATGGATAATACTAACAACAAGGTAGCACCAACAACCAGGTATTTTGGCTTACCACAGCAGAAAGGCAATGCTAACAAATATTATTATTATAATAATAAAAAGCACATGAATTTAGAATGCCAATTTTTTATAAGACATCAACAAAAAATGGGAAGATATTCCAACAACAATACAAAGCCCATAATAGGAGCAAATGTAGTCACCCCAAATGTGTGTCTAGTGATTAGAGCCCAAAAAATGGTAGGGATGTTAGTATGTGAGCTTGTGAGCTTGTGAGCCTGTGAGCCTTCAATTTTTCCCCAGTTATGGTTTGTAAATCTATTGGGGGCCTATGACTATGGAATTACATGTAAGGGTTGTAGAGCTCAACTACCTCCACTTGTTCCTAGGGTTGACCGCATCGTAGTGATTAATATAATCGTCCGGACTAAGATGATTAGATCTACCTATTCTATCAGTGATCCACTAGCATTTTTTTTAAGTATCCAATTATGGCTTCGTCTTGTTGATGACCGGATGTTTTTTAGAAGCTCCTCTACCTTGTATCTCTTCAAGTGGTTATCTTTTATTTAATTTTGTTCTTAATCTTTTTGTTAACTAACTTCCTTTGTGTTGTAGAGGTCTTTATGTGTCGTAGTTGTCTCTTTTAGCTCAAGTGTTACTACTTGTACTCGAGGTTGTAACTACTTCTTCACGCATGTCGAATGTCTTCATGTGTCGTAATTGTCTTCTTCTTTTCTTTGGGTTTTTCAATTGTAGTGATAGAAATCTTCTATATTTAATTCATATCAAGTTCCTTCTCCTAATTTTCTTGTGCTAGGCACCAAGTAATCTCGGATCTTTGGTATCGTTGGAGTCTCAAGTAACACTACTATGCTAAGTATCTTCTTTGGATAACTAGGTAACTTTCTTCAATTAGTCAAATAACCGTCTTCTCATATCCAAGTAATTTTCTTTAATTACTCAAGTAACCTCTCTTAAGTAGCTTTCTTCGAGTATCCAAATGGTCATAATTTCATCAAATCGCCGAGTATTGAATAACAAATAATTATTTCTTCAAGTGTCAAGTATCCAAGTATCACGTAACTTTCTTCAAGTTTCAAAGTAGTTTTCTTCAAGTATCCAAGTAACCATCTTTAATAGTCAAGTGACTTTCTTCAAGTGTTCCAAGTAGCCATCTTCAATGGTCAAATCACCTTCTTCAAGTGTTCAAATAATCTTCTTCAAGCGGCCAAATGACCGTTTTCAATGTATCCGAGCAACCTTCTACGAGTGTCCAAGTAACCTTCTCAATCGGCCAAGTAACCGCTTTGCGCTTCTTGCCAATACTCTTTCGTCTCTCTATTTCTCAAATTGTCAATCCCACAACATATTATGGTTTCGCCACTATCTCATATGTAGTCTATTTTTAGCACATTCGTAATATATCATCGTCTCAGATATAATTAGACACAATTTATTTTCAGTACAATCATTTTATAATTCAGTATTGGCTATAATTAGATATATTCTATTTTAAGATAATCACACCACATCTCAGTGTTGGCTATAATTAAACACAATATATTTTTAGTACAGATTTGATATAATTGGCTGTGTTATATTTTAGCACAATCATAATATAGACAATCAATGGTTAAAATAATATCATCATGTAATCAAATTAAAGTGAATAAAGAACTCATCGCACTTCATTCCTTGTTCATAACTTTCCATATTATATTCCAAAGACATTCAAGTTGTGAATAATTAACTTTTTAGATATTATAAGGTACATAGAGTTCATTGATACTTAGTGATAGACGCTTATATCGTAGAATAATAATATACTTATAATTGAAATGATTTGATCATGAGGTTCTTCCAATTTATCAATTATCAAGCAACTTTCTTATATTAAAAGAATTATATGATAGGAAGAATGAGAAGAATATGTGGTGGTTAGTTTTTATGCAATAGTTAGCTGTGAGCCCAATATGGTGCCCACATGTGGTGTTAACCTCAAAAGTTTCTTAAAACTTGATTTTGGCATTTCTTTAATTACTCAAAATTATAAAAAAAATGAAGCTTTTGTGTTTAAATTTAAGATTTAGTTTGAAGTGATGAACGGGTGTTGTGTTGGGATTGGAGTTAGAAGAATTGGTGGGTTGGTTAGTGTGAGCCACTCAACCCGCTCACGGTTTGAGTTTAGCCTCACTGCCTACAAAAACGAGGAAATTAGTTAATTGGAATAGTCAATATATAGATGAATATTAGATCTTGGGACATCCGCATGTGGATGCGAGTTGTCTAAGAGACTGGTATTAGGTCTAGATCAATCCGGGTTCGAATCCGGGTGGTTACATTGACCGGTGCTATCCCAAGGTTGAGCTAGTGGTAAAGCATGAATATTCTATAGGTGGATACCGAGAAGAAGTTACTACGAGCGTGTGTGTAAAACCTTCTCGATAATATTATCGTTTAGAAGTATTTTATTATTTATCCGCGTGAATTAACCAAACCACTCGCGGTTGGTTTAAGGTTCGCGGTCTAATTAACAAAGAAGTTAGTGGATAGGAATTATGTTAGGTCAATTTGTTAGAATGAAGGAAGACATCGAATGACAGTGAAGGACAATGAATGACAGCGGACGTTAGTGCACGACAACGAATGACAGCGGGCGAACGGAGACGAACGGAGGATGACGTCAAGCGGATAAGATTAGGGCGGATGAAGGCCGTTGGATCTAGGAGGGCGAACGAAGACCATTGGATCTAGGGGTTGGAGAAGGGCGGCTAGGGTAGTGGCGGCCGTGGATGCCAACCGTTGGATCTAGGAGTTTAGATCAAGGGTTAGGGTAGTGGCGGCCGTGGATGCCAACCGTTGGATCTAGGAGTTTAGATCAAGGGTTAGGATAGTGGCGGCCGTGGATGCCAACCATTGGATCTAGGGGTTTAGATCAAGGGTTAGGATGGTGACGGTCGTGGATGCCAACCATTAGATGTAGGTATGGCTTGATCTACGGTTATGAATATTTTGTGGTTGGAGGGGGTAGTCCCATGGAGAAGAGCACGGAGGCTCACTTCTCCTCTCTTGCACTAGGATCTCTCACTAGGACCTCTCTCACTTGTTACTTGTGAATTCTCTCTCTCTCTCTCTCCCTCCTCTCTATGTAGCTAGAGCAAAGAGTTGTAAAAGGATAGGAAGAGGAACGTAGGACAAAGGGGGTTTATGAACCCTATGAGTGTTGAACAAAAGGATTTTTTAACCCTATTGAAGAGTTATGTTATTGCCTAAGTTACATTAGCTTTTATATCATGAGTTAGTGGTTGTATAAGTCATTACTTCACCTCTTGTTCCATTAGTTCCAGCCTTGGTCTATGCATTAATCTCTTGCATTTTATTATGCATTAATGTTTTATATTAGGCCCTGAACTAGTGTCCTACATCACACTCTGCATTCCATTATGTATTAATCCCCTGTTTTAGGCCCTGAACTAGTGTCCTACATCACACTCTGCATTCCATTATGCATTAATCCCCTATTTTAGGCCCTAAACTAGTGTCCTGCATCACACTCTGCATTCCATTCTGCATTAATCCCCTGTTTTAGGCCTTGAACTAGTGTTTTACATCACACTCTGCATTCTATTATGCATTAATCCCCTGTTTTAGGCCCTGAACTAGTGTCCTACATCACACTCTACATTTCATTCTGCATTAATCCCCTGTTTTAGGCCCTGAACTAGTGTTTTACATCACACTCTGCATTCTATTATGCATTAATCCCCTATTTTAGGCCCTGAACTAGTGTCCTGCATCACACTCTGCATTCTATTTTGCATTAATCCCCTGTTTTAAACCCTGAACTAGTGTTCTACATCAAACTAAACATCCTACTCTCCGTTAATGACCTGTTTTAGGCCCTAAACTAGTGTTCTGCACCAACCTCTACATTCTATTCTGCATTCACCCCCTGTTTGGGCCCTGAACTAGTGTTTTGCATTATCCTCTGCATAACACTCTATGTTGGTGCTCTACATGAACGTTCTGCATTTTAAGAATTAGAAGGTCATTGCTTGGAAGGCACTAGAATAGTACACCCACCCGGCCAAACTTGTGGGATTGTTACTCACTCAGAGTGGCAATCGTCGCCACAGGGTTTCCGAAACTAAGGGGTTAGCAAACACATGTGAGCCATGGACCTCCACCTGGACCACAGACGCAAAGGGGTGGGGGTTTATAGCTGATATTAGCCATACACAATTTTGCATTGATCATTTTTTTTATAGTTGCCTTGTATGTCAACCAATCTCCTCACATCTATAGTCTCTCAATTTCAATTGTTAACCAGCGCACATAGAACCTTTCAAGTCACAATTATTTTTATAGTAATCACTTCGACATAACTCCTATCCACTCTCGTGTCTATTCTCACCCCATGTGAATACCTATGGTCTCTTAACGCTCACACAATTGCATTTCATTACCTTACAATTTCCTCATTATATGTTTGATTCCATAAGCCACTCCTTACATAAACTACCTCTTTCTAACTTATGTATCTATCTCACCTCATGTGAGTTACTATAGAACATCTCAAATTGCATTCACAGTCTCTCAACTTAACTATGTCTAAGCTAAAATTTTACTTTGCCTCTACCTTGAATAATTATGAAGAAGGTTGAGCTTGAAGCCAAAATGGTAAAGATACAAAGGACCTAGCTCTTGTGTAGCCTATCAATGTGAATAAGATAAGGTGTTCTAACTCTATTCCTAACCTCTATAGTGAAGAGAGGTGCCTAACATGTGCCTTCCTCCTATATTACTTTATCTTGTTATTTTTCTAAGAAGATGAAGATGCCTCTTCCGAAATTCTCATAAAATCCTCATTTTCTTTTATATTCAAAATGTGGTACATTAAGTTCTAAAATCTACCTATCACTATCTACATTTGGAGGGATTTCCAAGGATAATCCAAAAAGTCATTTTTTGGCCCTTGCTTACTTCCACCTCCGGTTGCCTCATCTATGTGGCCTAGGTGAGTATTAATCACCATGGCTCCCTAATCCTAAGTGGCTTATTAATCTATCAAATAATCTCATTAATATTTACTTGCCTCCTACATAGTCTATTAATCTAAATTGGCTTACTAATGGTGCCCTTTTAACTTTATGTCGTTACTAATTTACTTGTCTTTACTAATTTGGTAGCTGGCCCATTGTATGGTTAAGGTGGTCCAATACCCACCCTGGCCGATTGATGTCCGAGCTTCCTTCTCCATTTCTGATGGTTCTTCTTTCTTTGTTGTTTGAAATTTGTGGTGAACAACGGTCTATAGTCCAAATGAACAACAAAAAAATGTTGCTATGCCAATTTTGTACCAAAAAATGAAGTAATATATGTTCAAATGTTGAGATAATAATAATGTAATTGGATATAATATGTAAGCAAACTCATGTTGAAAATAGGTGTAGCATGTTAGGTGTGAACCCCCAGAGTGGTCCACCACCCCGTGGGGTCACTTTTAGTTAGAATTTTAGCATTAGAAGTTAGAATTAATAGTGAATTAGGGAAAAAATTATTTCAATTAGTATTTTGGCCCAAAAAGGGGAAGATGAATCACCGAGGACCTCGGGCCTTCACCCGTGAAAGGGAAAAAATATAGTTTAGGTAGAGTTAGTCAAATTGGAAACTAACTAGTGGTAAAATTTAGGTAAGTTAGAAAAAATAGCTAACTAAATAAGAGTCTAGTTAGCGGGAAAGAAAACGTAGCTAATGAAAGCAACTAGCTAAGAGGATTAAATTAGTAGAGGCTAGCTAAGCAAGGGTTAATTTATTAGTTAGTGTGAATCACGCAAGACAAGTGGAGGTGCTCGGCGTGAGAAGACAAATTAGCGTGAAGACTTTGAAGAAAAATAGCAAGGGGGCCACTTGCCCACTTGCCCCCTTATATTTTTGCCAACTTGATGGCGAAAATCAGAACAAATTTGAAAGATTCCCGTCGGAGCCACCTCGGCAAGGGATTGGCAATCTCAACCGGGAAAACCCCCGAGCAAAAATTTTGGAGGGGTTCGAAGGATGGAACCGGTGGCGGAGGATCCAACCTTTTTTTGAAAAGGTTTAAAAACCCCCTCTTTCCACCTTATAAACTCTCTCTTCTCTTCCAATAGATGGGCGAAGCCCTACCTTTAAGTAGTTAGAGAAAAAACCCTCAAGTTTTAGAAATTGGACGAAGCCCTACTTCAATGTAGTTAGGAAGAATCTTTATTTTGCATGTCTCTAGTAGTAAGGTATGAAGAAACTCCTCCCTACCCTCTCCTGGTTAGAATGTGTATTTTTGAACACACAAAAATTTCCTTCTTCCGTAAGGTAGATTAATATGCAATCAAATATGGAGGCAGTGCTGATCTTGGCCATTAATGGCCTAAATGCTTAGGCTAACATTTGAAACCAAAATTTCGTATTTTTTTTCTTGTAGATATTTTCTATAGCTATCTGTAGCCTATTCCCATTTGAAAATTGGTTAAGATAGCAATTAGTTATGATTTTCCAAAATTAAGGTAAAAACTATAATGTTCACATAGGCAGCGGCTGCTGGATCAGACCTGCTGACCTTATTAGAAAATCAATCAAAAAACATATATTTTTTCCAAGTAGAACTTTTGTTTTGCATTCCAAAGCTATTTAGAACATATGATTTAAGTGAGTTATGAATTAGTTATGAATTTTCAAAGGTGAGGTGCATAGTTTGAGCGTTTATAGTTGACTGTTGCATTTTAAGGAGACTGCTGGATCCATCTTGGCTCACCTTACCAATATCATATTTTTCTCTCGTAGATCATTTTAATAGCTTTCCATGGCTATTTAGAACATATGATTTGAGTGATTATGAATTAGGTATGAATTTTCAAAGGTGAGGTGCATAGTTTGAGCGTTTATAGTTGACTGCTGCATTACAGGGAGACTGTTGGATCCATCTTGGCTCACTTTACCAATATCATATTTTTCTTTGGTAGACATCCTAGTAGCTTTCCAATGTTATTTAGAACATATGATTTGAATTAGTTATGAATTAGTTATGAATTTTCAAAATTGCAATACATAGTTTGAGCAAGTCTAGTGGACTGCTGCATTACAAGGAGGTTGTTGGATCTATCCTGGGTTATTTTACAAATCTCATATTTTTCTCTTATAGCTCTTTCTGATAGCTTTCCAGAGATGTTAGAACTCTTGATTTGAGTAAGTAATGAATTAAATATGGATTTTTGAAGTTGAAGGATAGATTGAATAGACACCGTACTTTCAAACCTTGTAACTTTTACAAATCTTATCCGATTAAAGTGAATTTTAGGTCCCTAAAAAACTAATAATGTGAACTAAATGACTTAATTATAATAAGGCTAAGATTATAGTGCACTAAATTAAAGTTTAACCGCAATCAAGTTAGCTTCAAGGACAGAGAGAAGATCAACGTCCGGAAGGTGGAGTAAGGCGAGGAGGTGGCGGCTCAGCCGACATCGAGCCCAATTAAACAAGGAGCATTGAGGTAAGCCACTAATCCTAGCCTTTCATTAGGATTGGAGGGAGCACGGCTAAGGTAAGTATTTCTACACCTACTCACCTATCTCGTAAGGTTTGACCACTTGACCACCAAGGGGGTATCCAACTCCATTTTTTTTGGGGCCCCTTGGTATGTTTGTAATAGTAGCTTTGATTATTAGAAAATTTTGTAGGTGGTGAAGTCGGGTTAATCACCGACACGACCTCTCTGAATGTTGTTGATAAAAATGTGGGGTTAATGGCCCACGAATCCATTATCATATTGTTGGCCCCAAGGGTTGGAGGTGATGGCTCCAACCTTTGAAGATTGTACAACAGGTTGAACACACAGGTTGCCTTATTCCCCGGTCCCATCAAGTTGAATTTTTGTGGTCAACCATTTTAAATTAATTAATAACCAACATAATTTGTACAACCCCCGTGGACAAATACCAACCGGAAACTTAACTCGAAAGATTGATACGACCCCCTCCGGCGGCAAAGATTGGAGGGTATAAGTGTCAATCAACCTTGAAAAAACCCGCACAAGGCCTTGAAGGGTTCGGGTTAGGGCGTGCACCAAACAGGTAGGTGGTGATGCCATAAGGTTCGGGTTAGTAAGATAGGCTTTGTGTAATCCACCATAAACTAAGAAGGAATGTTGAGAGGGTGGGACTTAATCAAGGTCCCCCCGTCTAGAGAATTCAATTCATAAGAAGTAAGGGATAGATGTGGCCAATGTAAGAGATAAGGTTATTTTATTCATTAGGGTTAGGTTTCTTTGATTCCAAGGCTGGTGCGTCTGCGCGTAGACTAGAATAGATTTGGCATTAGATTAGGGAAAATTAATATAGCTTAGATAATTAACTTAGGTACTTAAAATCTAGGCACAACCTACCGAAAGGACACAACGTGATTATCAAATTCCTCCACAACCCAAAATACTCATAAAAAATCATAACATCTGGATTCTGCTTGGGCACCTATTAAGGCAGGCCACCCTCACCGAAGGACTTGTGCGGTACTTTTAGGCTCCTTCGGAGAGGGTGCCCAAAAGCACCACATTAGGATGTCTCACTATAATACACATCAATATAAAATTTGAATACATCATAACACCATCATAATGGTGACATTTACGAAGTCCAAAATACAAAAAACAACAAAAATGGGTTGTAGACATAAAGGCTAGATATAAATTGGGTTAGAGACAAAGTTTGCAAGTATTGCAAGCACTAAAATATGAATGATACCTTAGAATGATTGAGTGATGAATTTGAATGCCTTTGAAATACCTTTGCACCCTTGAAGGCGGGTTGAATGGAATCTCGAAAGGCAATATCAAAAGTGGGAGGTGTTTTAAGAAGACAATCCAAATACTACCCACAATTTTCAAAATGCATAGGATCTCAAGATTTCATGATCCCCTCTGTGAACATGCACTCTTCACTTTCTATATCAAAATAGTTAGCAAAAAAAATGGGAAATTTGAAAATGGCTTTAGTAAGGAATAGAACATATTGAAATATCTATAAAACACCCTTTGCATGGCTGGTTTGAAGTTGAATTGTTTGTCAATGTTATTATTTTTGTGAACTCCCTTATCTACAGCAAATTCACGAAAAAATGCAGTATCCCACAACGATATGTGCATTGTCTCCACGTAATCCAAAATAATGGACAAAGGGTCCATACCATCTAGAAGATAGTTGATGGACACATCCAGATCAACCACATATTATCAAAGAGTTTTTTGGTCTCAATAGCCAACTGCCATATACAAAATAAAGATCGATATTTTTCAATGATTTAAAAAAATGAAAGAAATAAAAAACAAAGAAAAAAATGAATGAACCAAAAAAATAAAATAATAATCACCTAAGCCCACCAAGTAGCTTTATGAAGCCACTTAGGAAACTCCATATCGTTCAATTTTGATTTCGGAAATTTGAGAGCCTTACAAAGAGCAGGTGAGCCGTTCCACCTCTCAAGCCACTTAATCTTCATAGAAGTGTCCACAACTGAATTTGCCAACATCCAAAAATTTCCTTGAGTCATCTCAAGACTCTCATTATGAGTTTCATAATGAGATTTTACATGCTCTAAGAATAGAGGAGTATGTTTAGGATCTGCAATAGGAAATTATTTCTTCAATTCCGCATGGGAGGTCAATCTTAGCCTATTAACAACTTTGGAAATCCATTCATCAACCGCACTTAAAATCCAATGCGCATGATCCGAGTACTTCTCATAAAATTTCCTTTGAGGAACAGCAACAACATCCCCCAACTCTTGTTACACCAAGAAAAATACATATAAAAATATGAAAAATTACACATAATAAAAAATGAGATGCAATAAAAAATATGATAGCAGAAATCCAAATGAACAACAAGAACAAAGAAAATATACAAAAAGTGGAAAAAATATGCAAGAAAAATTGATATTTTAGAGAAAATAACCTGGTATAGAAATCCATTAAGAGCCTCAACAACTGTCAGCCATAAACCCCCATTTTTTTACGTCTATGGTCCGAGTGGAGTCTATGGCTTACATGTCTTTGTTAATTCTTAGCCTCGGAAACTCCATACTCATGCTCCAATGAATTTAAATACGAAACACACTCTTTTTATTAAATCCCACAGGGCATTAGCGTTGAGAAACACTCATGCACCCATGGAGATTATAACACCACGATTACAATAACATTCATTCCCCATTCTAATCTCCCATACACTCTATGTGTTGTCCTATTAATTAACCTAGCATCCTAAGACACCCCCATTCATATTGGGGTTTTTATTAAATCCCCTTAGTCTACTAACTCCTAACTCCCCCTCTCCCTTACCAACATTCGGGAAGCCTAATGCCAACCACTTCAATGCACCCAGGAGCCTAGCTCCAACTTACACCTGGATTCCAGAGCCCTCCTTCGAGCTTGCACCCTCATTCGACACCTTTCTGGTTGCAGCTCAAACCTGGAGCTCAAATCAGGGTCGCAGCCAAATCTGAACCCACCTTGCTGGTCGAAGCTCAACTGAACTCAAATGCTGGTCAAAACTAAATCTGTATCCAGACTTTTGGTCGAAGTTCAAACTCTGAATCCCCTCTCAGGGTTGCAACTCAAACATGAATCCACACTTCTGGTCGTAGCTCAACTGAAACTCAAATGTTGTTCAAAACTAAATCTGAATCCACCCTCTTGGTCGAAGCTCAAACTCTGAAGCTCGAATTTGGGCCACCACTAAATCTTTTTGGTCGAAGTTCAAACTCTGAAGCTCGAATTTGGGCCACCGCTAAATCTGAACCCACCTTGCTGGTCGAAGCCTTACCTGATAGAAACCATGAACCCCCTTCCGAGAAGGCCAGAGCTGGAATTCTCTTCCTTGGCCGCAACCCCGAGCTTTTTTTTTCTCCGGGCCCGGAAATCCAGTCCATTACCCAGTTGTGTGTGACAGACCCACGCACTTCATGAACCCATCCAAGGCCTAAAACGAACACACCCACACCTAAAGTAGCACTTGAATTAAGTTCAAGCCACACCCTACCTAGCATTATCCCTTAACCAACTAACACAACTTAATTGTCTTTGTTTTTGTTTTTCTTTTCTTTTCTTTCTCCTAAACAAAATACCCAACTCCAATCACAACTACACAAGTTTGATGCAACTTAACTCCCGTCCACCTGTTAACTAACACAATCTCTATCAATTCTCAGCTCTTCAAGTGATTTTGGGTTAACAAGAAATGTGAACACAAAATTGGGCTCACAAAAACCAAAGTGAACCAAGTTCTATGTTTGGATTTCTGTTTGGCATCAACAAAAGGAAGGTCTTCTTTGGGAACAAGTTTTTCAAAATATGAAAATGGTTGCCTAGCAATGTTTTGAATGAGAAAAAACTTATAAACAAGATTTGTAGAAACATGGGATTTTTGGATCATTGTGAAAAAATAAAACAAACAATGATAAAATATAGAAAATGAACACCCAATAGAAATATAAACTTAAAAAATAAAAAACCAAATAAAAAGAACAAAAAAAACTAAAAATGAAGGAATTAACAATTGATTTCATGCAAGGCTGCCAACATAGTTGCATATCTCCCTTGACGTCCAAAATAATATTTTCAATAGTATAATGTCAAGTAGAATCATGTGTCTAATGTCGATTAATAATTGGACAACCCTACTTGCAAACGGTGGTTGCCGTCCCAGACCATGAACATTTTGCCAGAAAAAACTTTGATCTCTTCATCATTTTGTAATATTTTCTGAAAAATAGCATTTGCTCGCATCCAATTGTCATTCCATGATTCAATTATAGAATTTATAACATCTATTGTATTGCCCTCATTGGTATAAATGGCCACGTAAAAAATCCCATTGCTTTTTATATAACCACAAGCAACAAAATGTGCACCCATGTTCATAACATCATTTTTCAAGAAAAGCCTAACAACTAGCAATAGAACTATTCAACATAACGGAATATCAACTTTTGATTTTGCCCTTGGTTGATACCTCAACCGTTCAAGATGGAAAGAGGTGTTGATAATTTCTTTTTTTTAAAATACATACAATTGCAACCCTAATTGATCTTCAAAAAGAGGTAGAATTTATATATGGGAAGCACAAAAAGTGTCGCAACCCTTGCTAGCTTCCCTTAACTATTTTAGTTATTATTCCAACTCTAACAATATTTATGAGCGCTAACCCTTCGCGTTCCTCCATGCGAATGGTTAGCTCCCCATACCACGGACCAACCCTTTTACTCTTTCATTCGGGACTCACCCCTTAATCGGTAACCATTTTTTATATGTGGATTTCCATTCATGGAAGTCCAATCTTATGTTGATCATCACATTGCCGGAGCACCACTACCACAACCCGAGCCATACTAGGCAACTATGCCCTCACATTGGGCCAATGCCCATGGGGCCATGCCGTTTGGCCTCGGGTGGGTTTGGCCACATCTCCTCACCCATATAAGCCTCTAGGACTCTAGGCAGGGCCCTTACCCCACCGTCATATAACCTTTTGTCTCTCTCCCAACACTTGGGGCCAAGTAGACATTTTCCCTTAGTTGTTGGGGCTGGAAGCCCCTAATAGCTTCAGAACCCCATAACTTCTTCATATGATCTTTGATGCTAGCAATCGACCATTCTATTGTCATTTACATTTCACGTAGATGTTGATGGACTATTCACTTGCTTCATTCAAGCAAGTATTGAGGAAGTTATGCATGTTCAAATTTTCGTAGTCTCAAGAGCCACTCCCAGGCCACTTCTGTACCAGGGCGCTATCCCGGGACAACGCCCCACTCAAATGGCCATATCTCCTAGCTCACACATCCAATTGAGGTGTTCTTGACCATTCTAGAATTGGCATGTCATAAGCTACACATAGCTTATGGCCTTATCCTCATGCCTCTTAGTCTCCGTAGGTGGGAGGCGTTCCCAACTCCTGGGGCCCTCACCCACACTAGGATCACTTGGGCCCTCTCACCAACGGCACCACAAATCCCGGGTGTCACTCCGGGGTCTCTTTTGTGCCCATGGTGTTTTGGCCACTCCTCATGGAGAGGTACGCGACAAAAAGTGCCACCCATATGAAAAGAGAAAAAAAATTAATATGAAAGTTTACATATGAAAGAAATCACATATGCAAAGTAAAATGATATGCAAAATAAGGTGGCCGTTAAAAAATACCCTTATGGAAGAAACAAATCAAAGTAATTGTATATATATGTAAGAAATCACATATATAAAGCATAATGAAATCTAAAAATAATAGTTGTTAACGGCCACCATTATAGAAGGAAAAAAATGATGAATATGAATATTCAGATGTGAAAAATAATACATATACAAAGCAAACTGATATGCAAATAAGAACATTAAAAACGATGAATGTCAATATTTACATGTTAAAAAAATTAAATATATGCAAAAAAATATTTTAAAAAAACCGTTGATGGCCACTCTTATTGAAGGAATTTTCTTTCATGAAAGTGAGTGTGTACATGTGGAGGAGACCACATATGCAAAACAAAGTGAAATGAAAAAAAAATGGCCATTAACGGCCACCCGTATGGAAGCAATTTTTTTTATGAAAGTGAGTGTTTATATGTAGAAAAAACCACACATGCAAAACAATAAAAAAAATAGTGGCCGTTAACGGCCATCTATATGGAAGAATTTTTTTATGAAAGTGAGTTTTTATATGTAGAATAAAACTACATATGTAAAACAAATTCAAATGAAAAAATAGTGGCCGTTAACGGCGATTCTATTGGAAAAAAAGAAAATGATTCATTTGTGTGATTTTATTTCAAAGAAATCATGTTGTAAAATGGAGACTTAAACCTTAAATGTCAACGGCCACCCTAAATGTCGCAACCCTTGCTAGCTCCCCTTGTTTATCTTGATTATTTTTCCAACTCTAGCAAGGATTATGAGCGCTAACCCTTCATATTCAACCATGCAAATGGTTAGTTTTCCATGCCATGGACCTTATAGTTCATAGGAGGGGAACCAACCCTCCTACTTTATTTTTGGGATTTTCCTTTTAATTGGTAACCAATGATAACATGTGGACTTCCATCCATGGAAGTCCAATCCTGTGTTGATCATCGCGTTGCCGGAGCACCACTACCACAACCCGAGCCATACTAGGCAACTATGCCTTCACATTGGACCAATGTCCATGGAGGCCATGCCATTCGACCTCGGGTGGGTTCGGCCACACCACCTCACCCATATAAGCCTCTAGGACTCTAGGCAAGGCCCCTACCCCACCGTCATATAACTTTTTGTCTCTTTCCCAACATTTGGGGCCAGGTAGACATTTTCCCTTAGCCATTGGGGCTGGAAGCCCTTAGCAGCTTCAAAACCCCATAACTTCTTTATATGATCTTTGATGCTAACAACCGACCACTTCATCGTTATTTGCATTTCATGTAGATGCCGATGGACTACTCACTTGCCCCATTCAAGCAAGTATTGAAGAAGTTATACATGTTAAAAGCTTCGCAGTCCCGAGAGCCACTTCCAAGCCACTGCTATACCAGGGCGCTGTCCCAGTATAACGCCCCACTCAAATGGCCATATCTCCTAGCTCACACCTCTAATTGAGGTGTTCTTGAACATTCTAGAATTGGCACACCATGAACTACGCATAGCTTATGGCCTTGCCCTCCTGCCTCTTAGTCTCCGTGGGGTGGAGGCGTTTCCAACGCCCGGGGCCCTCACCCACATTAAGATCACTTGGGCCCTCTCACCAACGGCGCCTCAAGTCCCGGGTGTCACTCCGGGGTCCCCCTTGTGCCCATGGTGTTTCGGCCAGTCCTCATGGAGAGGTACGTGACACTAAATTAGATCACATAAATTGGACTAAAACGAGGGTGGCTGTTAATGGCTACCCTTTTGGAAAATAGAGAAAAAAAATGAAGTGCACCTTGATCGCTATAATTTTTAAAATTTTCATATTTATTTCCCAAAAAAATTTGTGTTTATAGATTATATCCTTTATATTGACTCCAATTTTGTTGGAATTTTTGGACATAATTTTAATTTTACATAAATCGCCAAACTCTACTGAAATTAATATGGTTAGATTTCCTCCAAAAATCTTTAATTTTTGAAGATTTTAGATCAAATTCTAAGATGATGTGATTGTTTTTTGGCTCTAAAACACATAAAATTTAATCATTTTTTTGTGCTATATGCCATTGGAATCGTATTTTTGGTGTGCACAATATGCTATATATTATATACCTTTAAATTTATTTTTATTTTAGGGTTATTTTCTTACAATTTCGTTTGTACGACCTGGCTCCATCTTCGGCTCATATGGTTGTTCTTCCTCTTCATATTGTATCACTTTCTCTCCGGCAATGTTTTTGTCATCATCTTCCTTTTTTCATCCTCCTCATTGCATCTAGAGACAATATGTGGTTGAGTTTCACATGTAGTGGTTTCATGTTCGAAGACAATTTTTTATGGCTTCACATGCTACAATATTTTTGTGCGTCAAATTTTTTTTGTGTCTAATAGGTCCACTCTTATCTTTTGAGGAACACGTCTATTCATTCTAGCCCTTGATAATTGCCTCTTACTTGAAAAACGAAAGCTATTTTTATTTTTATTTTTTTTCCTACCCTCTATTGGAGTGACCACTACGAATAATGGACAAATGATGTTCTCTTGCATCTAAACACATTTAGCTTCCCTCTCCACTATATTGTCCACTCTCAACAACATGCATTTTTCTATACTACTTCACTTCCGTTTGTGAATTTTTATATTACATGATGGTTTTCATCACTAGCCCACCTCATTGCATGATTAATAGTTGTAAAAATATAGCCGTTAATGGCTATACTTAGTTTATTTAATATTTTTAAGATATATACATGTATACATGCACATATTAGGTCAGCCTGCATCATAAATTGTTAATGCCAGTTGTAATAATGTCAGTCTTAATAATGTAATTTTAATAATGCAAATTGTAATAGTACTAGTTGTGATAGTGTCAGTACTAATAAAACCGGTTTTAATATTATCAGTTGTTATTTTGCTAATTGCCAGTTTTAATAGTACTTGTTTTAATAATTCCATTTGTAATATTGTCATTTGTAATATTGTCAATTGAAATAGTGCTACTTATAATTGTCATGCATCTCTCCATGAGGAACGCTCGCAACACCATGGGCACGAGGGGGACCTCGGAGTGACACCCAGGACTTATGGTGCCATGGTTGGGTGAGCCCAAGTGATCCTAGTGTGGGTGAGGGCCTTGGACGTCGAGAATGTTTCCCACCCACGAAGACTAGGAGTCACAAGGGTAAAGCCATTAACTACAAGTAGTTTATGGCATGCAGATTTTAGAATGCTAAAGAATACCTTAATCGGAGGTGTGAGCTAAAAGATATGGGAATTTGAGTGGGGCGCTATGACTGCAGTAACCCGGGACAACGCCCTGTGACTACAATAACCTGCCTAACTTCAAACAACCATAACTTCCTCAATACTTGCCCGAATGGGGCAAGTGAGGAGTCCATCGGCATCTATATGAAATGTAAATGATGATGGAGTGGTTGTTTGATAGCATCAAAAATTTCAAGGAGATGTTATGGCAGTCTGAAGCTGCAGGGGGGGCTTCTAGCCCCAGCGGCTAAGGAAAAATGTCTACTTGGCCCCAACTCTAGGTAGAGAGACAAAATGTTTGTTGACGGTGGCATAGGGATACTGCCTAGAGTCCTAGAGGCTTATATGGGTAAGGAGGCTTCGCCAACCGACCCCCCCGGAACATAATTGGCAACTATACTTCGGGTAGTTGTAGTGTTGCTTTGGCAACACAATGATCAACTCAAGAGTGGATTTCCATGGATGGAAATTCACATCTAACCATTGATTACCTATTAAGCAAAGAGTCTCGAATGCATGTGTAGAAGGGTTTGGTGACCAAGCCATGAGCTTGGTGGTCTGCGATATGGAGAGCTAATTGTGCACGTGTGTGGGATGTGTATGTTAGCATTCGTGACACTTGCTAGAGTTGGAAAGCAGACAAGATAAATGTATGATAGCTAGCAAGGGTTGCGACAATAATAATTGATAGTGTGTATTGTAAATCTTGTATAAATCAATAACTTCCATAATATACAAACTATGTCACATCCCTAGTTTGGCCCATTACTTGCAAATAAAAGGTTGTGTATTGTGTTGATTACAACGATTATTTTTTGTTAATATATCTTCACGTTGCATAACTTCTATTTTCAAATGATATTACAATATTTTTTTCTATACCAAATATTGTATAATATTTTATATAATACAATTTTCTTTTGTTTGGTTCAACCCCTCTAATTTCTCATTATTTATATTCACAACCTTTCCATTCGCCAATACTATCATTTGCTTCTTCTTATGTTTTTGTGTTCTTGTGGCTTGTTTGTAATTTTTTGTTATTTCTTTTAAACCTTTCCCTATGATTACTATTGTTGCAATAGGTCATGAGGTCCCATTTATTTTACCATTGGGTGCCAGAGGCTTTGTATATGTGTATGCCCATGTCTTTCATGTCTATTTTGGATTCTCCTCTCTTTTTATTATCGTAGAAAAAGAAGTGTCATGTGACTTTAATGTTCTCAAAAAATCTATTTTTTAATCAATGTCAAGTGACTTTGGGTTCTGCCTACAATCCAGCGTGCCCATTTCCCCTTGTTGACTTTTCTCCTTGTCTAGGGTATTTCGGCATGTTTTGTGGACTCATCCTCGACCAACACATGCCAAAAGAATCCTTTCTTTTTGGAACGGCAAACAAGTTCGTCAAAGTTGTAAGGCACCCACTAAATATCACCGCAATCAGTGGGAGAGTGCAAGGAATGTAATTGGAATTATTACCAGGATGAACCTCCTTCCTTACCTTAGACTTGGTGTTATTATCACGTTTTTGTCCAAGACTGCTTCTAACGAGAAAGTTTATAACATCACAGTTTATAACATCACACTTTTAGGGGTATTTGTGTAGGATAGAAGAAATTCTCCTACACAATATATGTGCAAAATTTATGGACATATGTCCGTAAATATTTAGGGGTATTTGTATAGGACAAAAATAATTCTCCTATACAATATATGTGCAAAGTTTACAGACGTGTGTCCGTAAACATTTAAGGGTATTTACATAGAACAGAAAGAATTCTCCTACACAATATATGTGCAAAATTTACGGACGTGTGTCCGTAAACATTTAGGGGTATTTGCGTAGGACGGAAAGAATTCTCCTACACAATATATGTGCAAAGTTTACGGACGTGTGTCCGTAAACATTTAGGGGTATTTTCATAGGACAGAAAGAATTCTCCTACACAATATATGTGCAAAATTTACGGACGTGTGTCCGTAAACATTTAGGGGTATTTGCGTAGGACGGAAAGAATTCTCCTACACAATATATGTGCAAAGTTTACGGACGTGTGTCCGTAAACATTTAGGGGTATTTGCATAGGACAAAAAGAAATCTCCTACACAATATATGTGCAAAGTTTATGGACGTGTGTCCGTAAACATTTAGGGGTATTTATGTAGGGCAAAATGAATTTCCCCGCACTATATATGTGCAAAGTTTACGACCGCGCGTCCGTAAACTTGACTATATTTTCTTTCAAATATTAAATTAAATTGTAATCCATCTTATTAGAATTGGTATAAGTCACACCCGGTTGGTGTATACCGAATCATTTCATTTCATAGGCTAGGATTGCCTTGGATCCAAGGCTGGTGCATTTGCGCTTAGACTAGGTTGAAGGTCTAGGTTAGAATTAGGTATGAATTGGATAGTGGAGTTTAGAACTACAATATCAAAAAGTAAGGTCCAACCTCCGGAGGTACTACGACGCATATTTAATTCCCCTCCAAAATCTAAGTACTCAACTTATACACCCACCATCCGGGTTCGGCTTGGGCACGTGCAAGTGCAGGCCATCCGCACCGAAGGGCTTGTGTGAGACTTTTAAGCTCCCTCGGAGGGGGTGCCCAAAAGCGCCACATGAACACATATTGATAGCACCTCAAGGAAAACAACTCATTGAGGATGCTAAAAAAATATTAAAGATAATTGAGAATGTGGCCCTGGAAATTTACACCACCAGAGTCAGATAGTTCTGATAGTGGGTTGTACCAAGGACCATATTTGTTCACTGCATTATATTGTTTCTATAAAGCATCTTTTTGGGGAGTTGGAATCCATATTGAACCAAACCACCTAGTTTATCCAAAAGGGTTCCGAGCGAATTTCCTTAAACTACCCCATCACCTACAAGAAAAGATTTTTGATAAAATCTGGAATAAGGGTGAGGGTTTAAATGAAATTATTATTAAAAACGGTTATCCGAGATTGAGAGTAGACCTTTAATTTATGTTTTTAATTTACATTCAACATAAATTAGAGAATTTTCCACTTAACAAATTTGGATATGATTGTTGGAATGGTGGACTTTTTACTAGCAATGAAGCTCGTTTTAATTACGGACATTTCGACCTTTGTGCTAGCATAAATATTCCAGATTTCTCCGATCCTTCACATGAAGGCGAGAATTTTATGAATTTTTCAAAATTGTGCTTGAATGGGAGAAAACGGTTTGTGAAGTTTAATAGGTAACATAGATGTTGTGCTTATATGAACATATGCAATTTCCGTACTAGAACTTGGACATGTGAAATCACATGCACAGATAGCCTCAATAATCAAGGTAGCCAACATAAAGCTAAGGAGGATCATGCCATTGCAAGAAACTATCAGAAAAAAAACTGAGAGGAAAAAAAGTTGGTTAGGGTCTATCATTAACTTACACAAGGACAATCCTAATATTGAACCAAATTCGGAGAACCAAATAGCCAAAGAAAACAAAAATCAAAAGGAAAATGTATCACCTCTTAAACCTCTAAAATTGAATTTTGGTTCAAAATCAAGAAGTTCGTAGATACAGGCAATGCAAAATCCTTCAACACCTCTTTCTCCAACATCACCTTTCTTACATTTACCACCTCAAACACCACAACTACCACCAATGGCGCAACCAATACCGCCTAATCCAAATCTTTGTATCACTAATGTTGTCCACATTCTTTATTTTCCAAGGACGGCCAAGTGTTGATCTTGATACACATATTGCTAAATTTGAAATCATTTGTGCTGCAAATGATATACCCTTGCTAAATTTCAAGAGGTTTTTGCCGCCTCTTTGCAGGAGGACGCTTTTGCATGGTACCAAAGCCAACCGCAGTTTGCGAATTGGAATGCATTGAAAAATGCCTCTTTAGCTCATTTTAGTCCACTAGGTTTTTTTAGTAGTCTAAAAGAGAAGCTACATACCATAAGAATGGGTATAAATGAACGGGTTGATAGCTATTACGGTCAGATGCAGGACATCCTACAATGCATGGGAGCCCATCAAATACCTAATAATTTTCTTATGAGTATTTTCATTGGGGGTCTCTACCCAAACACCTTGAAAACATATGTGAAGGAAGGTGGTCCGGCGACATATGCACAAGCATATGCTCGCGCCAAAATTTGGGAGGAATGTTGTTTGGAAGACAACTTGGTTATCTATACGGATAACACTTATTCAAATAATCCCATACCTCCCCATATGGGAACATTTCCCATAACTAATCAAAATCAACATTATATTACGGACACCTATCCTTCTAATGTGTTTACTACCCCAATATACACCAAACCGGCTATATTGCCATCTACGACCAACGACCCCACTATAGCCAAACATGATGATGCTATCATGAACCTTACAAAACAACTCACCGAGTTATCCGTGAAAGTCATGAGAGGAGCCCCAAAACGACCCCAAGCTACCAATGAACGTATTAATGTTTGGTGCACAAATTATAAAGGGCATGGACATTTGGCTAATGAATGTCCTACCCCCCGAGGCATTCGCATTAAATGCACATATTGTGGGGGTAACCATTCAATGAGCAAATGTTGGAATTTGAAACCCCAACGACATGTTAACCAAATTGAGGATAACAAGAATCGTCCTTGGCAAGAGGAAAGATCGAGACTAGGCCAAATTCTAATTACAACCCGAGGAGAAATTTTAATAAATGCCCAATACCTATTGATTTCTCTAACCGACCTAGTTGGGGCAAGACCAATGGACCCCCCAACTGGAACATACCACGTTACAACCCTAATGCAAGGAATTGTAATTCAAATTCCAATGACAAAAGGAAGATACCCTTCTATTACACGTGCCAAAAATTAGGTCCTAATCCAAGGAAGTTTCAAGATTATGTATCATTATGTGGAAATTGTAAAACGGCTAGTCATCCCACAAATGAGTGTCCTAATTCAAAAAATGATTACCACTCTAATGATAAAGATTGGAAGAAAGGAAAACACGTCCGAATTCAAGAGGAAAATGAAGATGGTGGATCTAGGAATATTAATTATATTCAACATACAATCCATCTAATTTTTTCATATCTTGAATCCAAAATAAATGCGGTCACTACTTGTTATAAAGAAATAGTCGAACCCTTACCTATCCCAGATGACAACAGTAATGATAATACTCTTTTGTATGAATCTCAGGTCAATTTGGATCTGGATGACCCAACTGTATTGTATCCACTTATCCACTCAAACACCTCACGAGACAATGTCTCGGTACCGGTAATGACACCACCCCCCGCATCACAACCAGTCAAGAACCCACACATTGTAAGACGCATTAAGTTACCAACGGTCTCATTAGTACCCAATCAAAAGAAAATCAATTTTTCCATTTATAAGGTGTTGAACCCTGGAAATGTGAATAAAAAATCCGTGTCTCGACAAACCCGAGTGATGGAATTAGCTAATGGGCTACAATACTATGATATTGTAAATGACTTGGATAATATAAAACCTCAAATCACCATGAGACAATTGTTGGCCATAGCTCCCCATTGTAGGGGTAGTATCACGGACCTCTCCATAAGGAGTGCCCGAAACACCATGGGCACAAAGGGGACCCTAGAGTGACACTCGGGACTTGTGGCGCCATTGGTGAAAGGGCCAAAGTGATCCTAGTGTGGGTGAGGACCCCGGGAGTTGGGAACGCCTCCTATCCATGGAGACTAAGAGGCATGAAGGTAAGGCCATAAACTATGCGTAGCTTATGGCGTGCCAATTCTAGAATGCTCAAGAACACCTCAATTGGAGGTGTGAGCTAGAAGATATGGCAATTTGAATGGGGCGATGTCCCGGGACAACACCCTGGAACAGCAGTGGCGTGGGAGTGGCTCCCGACATTGCGAAGCTTTAAACTGGCATAACTTCCTCAATACTTGGCCAAATGAGGCAAGTGAATAGTCCATCATCATCTATGTGAAACGTAGATAACGATGTAGTGGTCAATTGTGAGAATCAGAGACCATGTGAGGAAGTTATGGGGTTTTGAAGCTGCTAGGGGCTTCCAACCCCAGCGACTAAGGGAAAATGTCTACTTGGCCCCAAGTGTTGGAAGAGAGACAAAAGATTACTTGACGGTGGGGTAGGGGCCCTGCTAAGAATCCTAGAGGCTTATATGGGTGAGGTGGTGTGGCCTCACCCTTCCGAGGCTGAACGGCAAGGCCTCCATGGGTATTGGCCCAATGTGAGGGCATAGTTGCCTAGTATGGCTCGGGTTGTTGTAGTGTTGCTCCGGCAACGCAATGATCAACATAAGATTAGACTTCTAGGAATGGAAGTCCACATCTAAGAAATGGTTACCGATTAAAGGATGAGTCCCGAAAACCAAGTAGGAGGTTTGGTCCCCCTTCTATGAACGAAGAAGGTCCGCGGTATGGCGAGCTAACCATTAGCATCACGGCATGCGAAGGGTTAGCGTTTGTAACTCATGCTAGAATGGAAAAATGACCAAGATACTTAAGTAAAGCTAGCAAGGGTTGTGACAGGTAGGCTAAGTTCATCTATGATCCGAAAGTAGCCAAAGACAATGGAAATTGATGATGTTACCCTGAGTAAAGACCAAAGAGCCCCCGCGGTAGATGTTATTATTGATGGTGTGTTAATACCTGGTTTTCAGGTGGATACAAGGTTGAGTTTAACCTAATGAGTGTGGAAACCTTAAATGAATTAGGTATAACCAAAATGAATCCAACCCCCATTATTTTTCAAATGGCGGACCACACTTGCACTAAGTCATTAAGGGAATTACCCCAAGTGTCAGTAATAATTGCTAGAAAATAATATAAATTTGATTTCATCATTTTTCGAACTTTGGATGCAGTTCAGTCCATACCTGGCATCCTAGGGCATCCATGGTTAATCATTGTTCAAGCCAAAGGAGATTGGGGCAAAGGAACCTTAACCTTAGGACGAGGTTCGAAGAAAATGGTCTTACCACTGTTTCCTTCCCACTATCAAGGGGAAACCCAAGATGATGGCACAAAATTCTCTTCAAATGGTTCCGAATATGATACTAGCAATGGCCCTAGTGAGCCTATACATATTGTTAAAAGTCACCAAGATCAACCTATCTCATTAGGAATGGGAGAGTACTATTGTCCTTTAGAATAGGGAAATTCAGATAATACAATTTTTCAATGGCAAAAATTTGTTTGTAACATTGTTACCACAATTGCCCATGAGATGAATCCTCAACCCCAACCCCTTGGTCAGGGAAAACCTACCACTTATAAAAAGGGGAATTAGCTCCAACTCTCGAAGAAGATTGAGAGGACGCTATGTTTTCATCCAATACTCCAATCAAAAGCTATATAGCTAACGATGTGTGTAAAGAGATGAATTTAGGTACAGAGGAAACCCCTAAAATTATCAAGATTTATGAAAAACTTTCTAATATTGAACGGAAATATTGGTATAATTTCTTTTAAAAAAATTTAAAAATATTTGCATGGACCTATGAAGACTTACGAGGTGTACCACCGGAGGTCTGTGAACACAAAATTGTGTTGGAGGAAGGTGTTCCACTTGTGAGGTAAAGACAATATAGATCAAACCCCAAATACTTTTTATTAGTTAAAGAAGAGATTGATAAATTATTAAAAGCAAAATTCATCTACAAAGTTCTTTTCAATGAGTGGGTTTCACCAATTGTTGTAGTACCCAAAAAGAATGGCAAACTGAGAATTTACCAAGATTTTTGCAAACAAAATAGTGTCACGAGAAAGAATTACTTCCCATTTTTTTTTACTGACACTATGTTGGATGTAGTAGCGGGTCATAAAAGTTATTCTTTTATGGATGGATTCTCAGGTTATAATCAAATCCAAATTTATAAACCCCATCGCTGGTACACCACATTCACCATTGACTGGGGGACGTTTGCTTATATAGTTATATCCTTCAAATTATGTAATGCACCCGCAACCTTTCAAAGGGTTATGACCGAAGCCTTTCAAGAATATCTACACAAATTCATGGAAATATTCTTGGATGACTTTGTGGTATTTGGAACTATGGAACAACATGCCAATTGTTTGCAAAAATGCTTTGACAAATGTATGGAATGTGGTATTTCCATAAATGTTGTTAAATTTGCATTCTTAGTTCCATTTGGAAAACTGGTTGGTCACATTGTATCCAAGAGAAAGATAGCAACAGACCTAAATAAGGTATTAGCGATCATTGCCTTACCCATCCCTACTATCGTCACAGAGGTAAAGGGATTTCTAGGCCATACTAGCTATTAAAGACGATTCATTTTTTGATATGCCACTATAGCCATGCCTTTAACCAAATTACTAAAGAAAACAGAATCCCCTTAGTATGCACCTCAACCTGCACTAATGCCTTCAATACCATAAAACGTAAATTGGTGACAACTCCCATCTTAATTTCCCCAAATTGGGAGAAGGATTTCCATATATATGTAGATGCTTCCAATGTGGCAATAGGATCAGTCCTTAGTCAAAAAGACGACAAAAGACATGACCATCCAATTTACTTTGCCAGCCGTCAACTTGTCCAAGCAGAAAAAATATATTATGTGATTGAAAGAGAGGCATTGGGCATGATATTTTCCGTACAAAAATTTAGACATTATTTACTGGTTTTCCATGTAGATCATGATGCCTTGAAATTCATGGTCAATAAACCCCAATTGAGTGGCTGTATGGCCCGTTGGGTATAACTCTTACAAGAGTTTGACTTCACCGTTGAAGTCCGACTTGGTAAGAGTCACGCCAATGCAAATCATTTGTCTCATTTAAATGAAGAGTTAGCGGATGAACCTATTGATGATTCATTTCCCGATGCACAATTGTTTTTTATCGATGTTATACCCCTAGAATATGTTGAAATAATTAACTATTTACAACGTAACACTTTTTCGAAGGATTATAATGACAAACAAAAGCAACGCTTGGCCTTCAAGGCTGGACCTTACACCATTATGGCTAATATTTTATATAAACAAAGAAAGGATGGGATTCTACAAAGGTGTGTAACAAGTTCCAAAATCCCCCAAATTTTAAAGGAATGCCATGATAACCCCGCCGGTGGTCATTTTGCCGAATTGTTGGAAGCTCGAATCAATATGCTTGAAAAATTAGATGAAACCCAAATTAGGCATATTTTAACACTACCGCCATTCAAAAATGGCGTAAATCCTACTATGACAATAAAATGAAAGATAAAAAGATTAGACCTATGGATCTTGTGCTAGTTTATGATAATCAATTTCAAAAATTCCCAAGAAAAATTTGATTACATTGGCTAGGCCTTTAGAAAATGTGTGTCATCTACGCCAATGGCTCCTTTGATTTGGAGGATTTTGAAGGCAATATTTTACCTACTCAACTTAATGGAAATCGATTGAAACTGTATCGATGGTAACTGAGGGCAATCACTAAGATAAAGAGGGGAGAGGGCTTAAGAAGCCAGTACATATGAAAATTATTAAGCAAATAAGTAATATTAAGATAAAAAAAATTGATGAATTTTTTTATGAAGGATGACAATCTTATTTATTTTTAATTATTTTTTGTATTTTGAATTTTTCGAAACTTGGAAATCATAATTCTATATTATTTAGTTCCATACAAGACATTGGTCTTTGTAAAACATTTTAAATAAGTGGAATTAATAATGCAATGGACCATGGTCTAAATAAAGGCCCTAAAGAGTAATTATGATTCCAGACCAGAACCCTAGTGTGAAAGATGTCCCTTCAAAACAAAAGTGACAGTTAGGCTAAGAGCTATCAGAATGTCATTCAACTGCAGCCATAGCTGAACGCTTTGAGGAACTCAACGTTGAAGGGATTATAGTCTTGAGAAGTGAAATGCACAAGTGTACACATCGTATGAGTGGCTATGATCGAAATGGAAAGGTTGTGGTAATGCCGAGAGGAGAGTTGATTTGATGTAATCGAGGAATTACAGAGAGTGGGGAGCAACTCAAAATTTGAAAGATTGTGAAGTGAGGAAGCGACTAAGTAGCGAAGGGAGCAACTAAGAAAGAGATGACTTGTGGTGTGAGAACGTGAGGAGTGGAGCAGCGGGGAAGAACCCTTTTTTTCAGGTAAAAATCTCATTTTGAGAATTGAATTGTTCAAGAAGTAACAATTGATGTAATGAAAAAAATCTTGATGATGTTGAAATAGTTTTCTCAATACATGCATGGATGAACCCTAACTAACCTAATGGGTGATTGAAGTGTGAAACAAATTGTAACATATAAGGGAAGGAGAGGAAAAGAAGGTGTAGAATCACCAGAGAGAAAATAATTTTTTTTTTGGAGAGTTTGAGGAAAATAGAGAGGCATCCGGAATGATAAAAGTAAGGGGGTCATGATAGTGATTCAATTTCCAAAAGAGTGACCATAATGGGATGAAAGAAAGAGTGAAAGATAATTATTCAACTATCGCCAAAAAAAGGAACGATGAGGAGATTGTAGGTGAGTGTTTGGCCAATGTGTGAAAGTAGATTCTTCATGTGAAAGAATTGCTACCAATTGAATGATGAAAAATGAATTACTATATTCTTCCACTCTCAATAGAAGATTATGTAAATAGAATAAATCTCAAAGGAAAGAAATAAGAGTAGGAATGCACATTCGCATCACCGAGAAAAGAAATTTTGTACGATAAAATTGCTAAAGGAACGAAGAAAAAGATAAACCAAAAAAGTTGAAAGTTTGTTAACTTATTCTGGAACCAAGAAGAATTTTCATTGAAAGGAGTAGCAATATCAAAAGAAATTGACAATAATCAGTATGGTATATAATTTTTGTAGACATAGGAATAGTCAAACCTTTCATATGTGTCTCTTCTTATAGATGGGTCCTTGCAGACTAAAGCATAGTAACTGTTAGAATATCATTTCAGAGATCAAAAATAGCATTTGTGTATTTCCCATCCAAAAATAGATGGCTCCTCTCATTTCTATACAAGCAGTGGCCTTACCCGAGATTCCTCGTCAATTACAACAAGCAATGGCGAAAAATCGAAGTAGATAAGAGCAGGCTAGGGTGTGGGAATTTTTCTTATGGATACGTGATGTGGAAAAAGAGGTAAATGCAGCCAAGGTCATGCAGTTTGTGCACACGTATCAACTGAAGACAAAGTTTGTTTCCGTGGCGGGTGCAACAGTGGATTTTTCCACTCATGCCATTTATCATATACTAGCCTTACATGATGGTGGAATGAATTTGGAGGCTTTGCCTGCTTACAAAAAGCATAGGTTGAAGAAATCTTTGAGTATAAATTCAGGTGGAGGAAAGATGTCAAGTGGAATTTTGAGGCAACCCGATACCATTGGAAAGAATGCTTCAATTTTCATAACACCTATTTGTTGTTCAGACCCGAGGATCATAAGATGGAGCAGAAGTATATTGTGGCACCTATCCAAACGTGGGAAGGAAATGAGGTAAAGTGGGCTAAGGTGGTGCAACAACGAATGAATGAGGAAATCCAAACTCAAAAAGCACAACCGATAGCTGTGCTTTGTTTATATTCGGCTTTCTATATTTCATATTTATGTGAAGGCGTAGGAAGAAGGAACAAGAAAACACCCCCAAAACCATCATCTTCGATGATTCCAATGTCATTTCCGTCACCAACTTTGGCTAAAATAGAAGTGCAGGTGGCGATGACTAAACGTCGGATGGTTGAATTGAAGAAACCACTATCCGAGAAAAAAAATTTGGTGGAGGTGCAGGAGAAGAGTGCGGAATACCTGCATCAAATCAACCAGTTGTTGCAGGACAAGTTCAATGACCATCGGCGCTATGAAGAGTTACAAGTACAAAATACCATTCTAAAACAACAACTCGAAGAATTTTAGAAGAACCAAAGACCGGGGTTGGAATTTTTGAAGGGAAAAAATGTGGCCCACCCACTTATGGTGGACCGATCCAGCAACTCTGAGGATATGGCTATGGTCCCTTCAACATCTATAGTTCCCACGGGACCAGTACAACCTTCTCTGCCTTCCACTATGTTGCCTTTCGAAGTGTGCACCAAGCTGTGGAGTGTAGAGAAGAAAGTTATCCCCAACTTCAATTTGCACCACTTCTACATGTTTCAACGTGACATGTTCTTGGCAATGGTCAGATTGGAATTGGAGGTGTGGATCACCAAAGAGCAATTTCAATTGCTCTAGGTTTTTTTTGTGAGGTGCATGGTAGAAAATATGTTCACCAAAATTTTAGCTAGGAAACATTTAGATTGTTAGATCCCTTTGCAGCTTATGTAGTGTTAGGGGATGTAGAGGCCCGGATTTATTTGTATTATGCAAATTGCGAGGAACAACTACACATTAGATGAACCTTAGGCCGCCGAGTGGAAGAGAGACATGTAGATTGGATGGATTATGACACTTAGATGTCACAACAGCTTCATGGGCAAAATCTTGAAACCAGGGCTAGTTGGAAGAAGAATGTGGAGGAGTTACTACCGCTGGTGAGGTATGAGAAATATTTGATTCGGATTTTGGGGTGTAACCTTAAGAGGATCCATAATTGGGTGGAGCTGGAGGATTTTACAAGGTCCCATTATTTGAATATTAAAGATAGGACATTGGAATGAATTGAGCGTTATATCCAGGCTGTAGTTGCACAAAAAACATCCATGTTTTTTTATGTATGGACAAGTACAATTTGTGGTGGCCCCCCTGGTTACGTATCCCGTTTCACAAAGGCGATACTTGTACCAAAAGGTGGCACAATGGCGGATCAGAGGTATTTGGGCCATTATGAAGAGTTTTTTGACGATGGCCAGGAGAAACCCATTCCGATTTGGTCAGCACTGGCCTAGATTATCCAAGACTACGGACTTTCAAAAATGGAACAAATGGCAATGGATTTGGCATACAAACAAATTAGTGGGCCATGGTCTTTTGAACCTCCTCCAATGGTCCAAGTTTATCCCCAGTTTTGTCCATGTGCTCGTAGATACAAGTGGTCACCCACTTCGACCATATCTTTGGTGGAATATAATTGGCCGCAAATACAAAGAGCCTCGGGTTTTAATACACCAGCCCAGTGCCGGGATGCATACCAACGATTTTTTGATGAACACAAGGCGCACGAAATTCTAGTGTGTTTTCGGGCAGCACTCTTTTGTGTAGTGTTAGCGGATTGGTGCCCTTGGTGGAATTTTGCCATCAATGTGAATACGTATCACGAATCGAAACAAAAGTTTTTGATGCTTTTGAATCTCCAGTATCGGCCATCGTATTGGATTTGAATTGTAGAAGCGATGGCCATTACCCAATTCATTGAGGGGGTTCATACCTCCCTCATCAATGAATTCCCTTTTATTAGAGCTGGATTGTTTGAACGCATCCTCAAGTGGCAGAGAAAGTACAACCCACAGGCGGTGGCACAAGATGAAAACTTGCAACGGGCCATTAGCCATTTAGAAGCCAAAAAACTCGGCAACACGGGTCAAAAAATCAAGATTACATGGAAGTGGACGAAAGTGAGGAAACTGAAGGTTCTGTGAAGCGAATGCGAGTTGGCAAAGACACCAACCAGTATAGGAGGGGGCCATATGATACAAATTTTTGGATAGAATAGGTGAATTTTTTTAATTTTGATGAAGTTTAGGCGTAGAAGGGAAGTTAAAAAGCTAAAAGTAGGAAGAAAATAGGTGATTAATGACTAATTAATAGAAATGAAGAAGAAATGAAATTTTCATACTCACTAACCATATTCTAGAAAGGAAAAGTCATCTGGGCAAGGCCATAGTCACGTGATCAATTGAAAGGACTCATGAGATCTGGCTATGGAGAGGCACATCAATTGAAGAAACTAATTTTTGGGATATAGACCATAGGAAGGGGGATAAAGAAGTTCCTCTTGGGAAGAGAATCTCTTTCTCTCCAGCAACCTAGAATGTCCATAGAATGATTTTTTTTTGGATGTGAAGCCTTTGATGTGTAACAGAGATTTCTTCTTAATATAAAAATATGACGAATCTTACCCCCAAGTCTCCTTGTATGTTTTATCATGTTAATTACAAAGTTTTTTGTAAGAACAATCCATTCAATACAATTTGGATTGTGAGTGTATAGAGACTAAAGACTTTCATTAGCAGAGTATCTACGCCCTCTTGTGAAGAAAGTGGATTCTTTGTGTCGTTTTTTAATTGGAACCCAAACCAAAAACCTATCTACATGGGCTAACCATGCGTATGTGTGGGATGTGCAGGGTTAGTGGTCGTGATACTTGCTAGAATTCCAAAACAGTGAAGATATGTTAAAAGGAGCTAACAAGGGTCACGACACGTGGTATCAAGAAGAACATGGTTAAAATGACTCAAGTGAAGCATGATTGGGGTACTAGCAAAATTATCTTTCAAGATGGAGAAAAAGAAGTAATCGTGAATAGGCAATAGACCCCGATGGTACCAACCTCTAAGAGGGTGTTGGCATGGAGAAACTATGATTGGGAATTTGGACTATCCGATGAAGAAAAGGCTACGGTGTACAAAGTATTTGTAGAATTCCAACCCATAGCTAAGGTAGATTTATCTAGACTCATGGCGGGATGCTATGTCATAACTCCAATTGAAGAGACAAATGGACAAATGAGTACCCCCAAACAAGGAAAAAAGATCAAAATGACCTAAGCAAAGCCAAGAGGTGGCCGAGAATCTTAGACCTTTGAAGTTGACTAAGAAAAAAGAAGGGGACATGAAAGAGAAGCCAATATATCCCGCTCAGTTCTACAAAATGAAAAAAAATTGTGATATATAGGATGTTGACTTTAAAAGTTGTAAAAGGAAAACAAATTGTAGGATGGACAATCAAAGATGATGAGATGATCAAAGAAATTAACCTAGGAATTTAAAAAATTCGAAGATGTTAAAAGTGGGTAAGGATATAGAGAAAATATATGAAAAACAATTGATAGAGCTCCTTAAGAGTTATAAGGATGTGTTCTCATGGACATATGAAGGTATGAAGGAGATATCCCCGCACATTTGCAAACATAAAATAGAAATTGAATCCAATGCCAAACCAATCAAGCAAAATAGGTTTGACCTATGCGGCTCAAGTAAAAGAAGAAATTGACAAGTTGGTGAAAATAGGATTTGTATACCCGGTAGATAGATCTGAGTGGTTATCCCCAATAGTTATAGTACCAAAGAAAAATGGAAAGTTAAGAGTATGTGTGGACGGAAGCTTAATGCAGTAACCAAGTTGTATCCATTTCCATTACCATTCATGGAGTCCATACTCGAGACAGTAGCCAAGCACGAGATCTATTCCCTTATGGATGAATTTAGTAGCTACAACCAAATCCGGATAGCACCAAAAGATCAACTCAAGACTTGTTTCATCACCAAATGGGAAGCATTTTCATATCGAGTAATGTCCTTTGAATTGATGCGTGCATCGGCAACCTTTCATAGGGCGGTAATTCGGGGAGTTCACTGCGATAATATTAGAAAACAACGTGCAGGAAAATATAGGGTAATTTATATTCACAAAAGGAAAAACTTAGAATTTTCTTAGAAGTAATATAGGTGAGTATGTATGATAAAATTTGCATTATAAATAATATAGGCTTGATACAAATAACGCATATTTTTAAAATATTTGTAAAAATATACCGTAGGATTTAAGGATCCCAGGTTTTTTTTGAAATAGGGTGTCCTTTGTGTTCAGAGGCGGGAAGATTTTGGATGAAAAACTACGTCGCTTCAGTTGAAAAAATGGGATGAAAGATTGATGAGGGCGGATGACGGATTAGGGTTTGGGAAAAATTGGGGGAGAACGTTGTTGGAGGATTAGGTTTTGGTTGGTCTTGTGTCTGTCTGCTTCAAGCAGGATGTTGTAGTATTAACTCTATACCCTTCTACATTATTGCATGAACCCTATTTTTGCTTGCTTTGTTGTTGGTGTTTTAATTGTTTTTTTTGACACTCAGTACCGTTGTGTTTAATTGTGCGTGTAACTTGATTGAGGAACATGGGCTGATTTTGTTGTTTGAAACTGTTTATGAACACTCTTAATGTAAAACCTTGTTGTGCCTTGGATTTTGGTGACTTAGTACTTTGAATGCTCTTAAACCCTTTGGAACAAAATCAAATAATTATAATGAATATACCTAGCTTAAAATTAGAGCTTCATCAAATTTAAAAGTAATTATAGGGTCATTTAAAAAACAAGAAATTAGCAAATTATATAATAATACGGTACAAAAAATTAAGGATGGATAATTAAATACCCCTTGAATAAATACCCTTGTCACGCACGTGTATACATATATACATGTCTAGTGAACTCCCCGAGGGCGGTAATAGAAATATTTGTAAAATATTTGGACAAATTTATGAAAGTGTTTTTGGATGATTTTAGCATCTACGGAAGAATGGATGAACACCTTAGACATATAGAGTTATGTTTACAAAAATGTCAAGAAAACCAATATGAAGGGTTTGAGAAGATTTCTAGGTGCGAATACATATGACAAGAGGTTCATTTGGATGTATGCCGAGATCACGCAATCATTATACTCGTTACTCAAAATGAAAAAAAAATGAATGGACAAAGGAATGCCAACATATTTTTGATAAAGTAAATAAAATTTTGACAACAACACCAATATTTGTATGCCCGAATTGGACAATGGAGTTCCACATACATTGTGATGCATCGAATATAGCCATAGGCACGGTGTCGACAGAAAACATTCATGGAAAAGTGGATTCCCCAATCTATTATGCTAGTAGACTCTTGAATAATGCATTAAAATTTTATAATACTACTAAAATAGAAGCCTTAGCATTAGTTTATTCAGTACAAATTTTTTGTTTTTATCTTTTAGCAAATTATTTTGTCTTCTATATCGACCACCAAGCCTTGCTATTTGATTTATTGGCCAGTGGGATCAGGCGATGGATGCTCTTATTACAAGTTTACAATTTTGAAGTAGTTTATTGTCCAAGATGGATATAATAGATAGCGGCAAACCAACACAAAGAGTTGCTGATCAATTTCCAGATGTTAGTTTGTTTATGATACACATTCAATCCACGGAAGACTATAAATCACCATTTGTAAAATACCTAATCCATAGAAGATTACTTTCAAGAGACGCGAATGAAAAAAACAAAATAAAATTCAAAGACTGAGCAAACGATATGTACTAGATGAGAGGAGATTAATGAAAGATAGTCCAAATGGGCAAGTGAAGATATGCATCTCCAAAGATATCATAGAGGAAATCTGTGAACCCCTAGAGTGGTCCACCACTCTGCGGGATCACTTTTAGTTAGAATTTTGGCATTAGAAATTAAAATTGATAGAAAATTGGGGAAAAATTAGTTCAATTAGCATTTAGGCCCCAAAAAGGGAAGGTGAATTACCGAGGATTTTGGGCCTTCACCCGTGAAAAGAAAAAAATTAGTTTAAGTAGAGTTAGTCAAAATGAAAACTAACTAATGGTAGAAATTAGCTAAGTTAGGAAAAAATGCTAACTAGGCAAGAACTAGTTAGTGGGAAAAAATGTTAGCTAGTAAAACAACTAGCTAAGAGGATTAAATTAGTAAAGGCTAGCTAAACAAGGGTTAATTTATTAGTTAGTGTGGGTCATGCAAAACAAGTGGAAGTGCTCGGTATGAGAAGACAAATGATATGAAAACTTTGAAGAAAAAAATAGAAGAGGGCCACTTATCATTTGCCTCCTTGCCCCTTTGCCAACTTAATGGAATAAATTAGAAAGAGTTTGAAGGATTCCCATCGGAGCCACCTCGGCGACGGGGTGAAAATCTCAACCGGGAAAACTCTCGAACTTAAATTTCTAGTTGATTGCTATATTATAGGGAGGCTACTGGATCCATCTCAGCTTACCTTGCTAATATCATAATTTTTTCTTATAGATCTTTTTGATAGCTTTCCAATAATATTTAAAATATATGGTTTGGGTGAATAATGAATTATATATGGATTTTCAAAAGTGCAATATATAGTTTGAGCCCTTCTAGTTGACTGTTGTATTACAAGGAGGTTGTTGGATCCATCTTAACTTACCTTGCTAAATTCATTTTTTTCTTGTAGATCTTTTTGATAGTTTTCCAATGATTTATGATGAGCTCCAATCCAAATAATAACAAATTAACTATGGATTTTTGAAGTTGGAGGATCGATTGAATAAAGACCATGTTTTTAAACCTTGTAGTTTTTGCAAATTTTATCCGATTAAAGTAAATTTTAGGTTTTAGAAAACTACTAATGTGTACTAATTGAATTAATTATAATAAGGCTAAGATTATAGTGTATTAAAATGATGTTTTAACCACAACCAAGTTAGCTTCAATGAGAAAGACAAGGTCAACGTCCGGGAAATGGAGTAGGCGAAGAGATGGCAACTCGGCCTACATCGAGTCCAATCGAACGAGGAGCGTGAGAGTCATTTGTGAAAGACCATAGCCATGTGATTGGTTGTTTAAGATTTAAGAATTTGGAAAAGAGCAGGCACAATGGTTGGAAAAATGGGCTTTGATATTGCAATGACCATAGGCAGAGAGAAGCAAATCATCATTGACAACTTCGTCTCGTGAAGAGAGTAGCCTATGCCCTCGTTTGTAAGCAAGATTATAGTCTAATATAACTACGGGGTGTGAAGCCTTTGCTAATGTAAAAATGTCTTACCATAATCCAAAATTTTGAAGTTTAATTTTATTGATACGATTTTGTGGACTATAGTTTTGGTAACAATGCTCTCAATGAATGAAGTAAAGCAATGATAGAATTGGTCATGTTCCATGGAGAGTCCGGAAAAACTCAAGATATAGGGAAATTAAATGTATTTGTCTATCACCTGAATTATTTGATGCATAAGTAGGTTTAAGAATCAGTGTTTAAAATAGCAATCCTTGATCCTTGGGAAAATGTGAAGGGCAATTTGGATGTAATTGTGAGGTTGACTCTTTGAAGAAGATCTCCATAGAGCGTGATTTCCAATTAATGCGATTAATGTAGGGTGATGAGGTTACCCCGTGAACAAGGAATTCACACCTTGTGGTTTTTAGTAAAGATGTAAACCAATTAATGAAGGACAATAAATAATTGAAACTTATATGAGGATTTGAATTGTTGGAGGAATCTTGTGAAAATGATATATATATAAACTGTGAAAAAACCATTATTTTGTGGCAACGAAAATTATATTCAATAGATGAGAGCATAGTCTAATAAAACTCTTGGGATGTGAATCCTGGTTTGTCGAGAAACTTGTGAGGAATCCATTGTTTGTGTTGCACTAGGGTAAGAAAATCAATTTCTATGAATGAACATTGTCTTAGAAAACCATAGTCTTTGTGGGCAAGTCTTAATTAGAGTATACCTTAATTGTATAGGGCCACAATAGTCGTCTGGCCCAGAATGTGAATGTGTGTTTATATTTAAGACCTTCATAAAAATGAAGGGATAATCAATGCTCTAGAACAATAAGTAAGTAAATGAAATAATATCCAAGGGATATTTTATCCTAAATGACTTCTAATGTATGCAAGTCCCGGTCTTGAATGATCAAACTCAAAATAGTGGGGTCTCCTTATTACCAAACTAAACAATATTATTTGGATTATATCCCTTGAGCATACACTCTGGATACGATTTGTCATGCCCGTAGTTATAGAAAAGGCCATTATCATCACGTAAATGTTCACGCTACTACCTTAAAAGATCTATTTGAAGGGAATGGCCATAAGTTTAATGCAATCATTTGAGGAATGCAAAGCCAGGCCACTCTGAATTTATTTTATCCCCCATCGTTCAAGCATGATCCATTCTTCACTCATCTTTGTAAAGGACTTATTAGAAATGTTGCAAAGAGTGTGAAGGCTTATCGTTTAGGTTTTGGTGGACTTAGTTTGTGTTACTCGTTACTAGACTTTTGTAAATTGTAATAGTTCATTTTATATAATCAATGCGATGTTTTTTATGTTAACTAAAAAAATTGGAACCATTAAATTGAACATTTTCAACCAGGATAAATTAATTAAAAGTTAATCTAGGGATGTTTTGGTCATCCATCCTAATTTATTTTGGCCTATAGTGCTTGGATTACTTACAGTAATGATATTTTGCTTAAACACGTCAGGATGATAGTCCCACTACCACGTTAAAAATAAAAGTAAAGTAAGGCACCAACCAACCCGTGGGGTTGAACTACTGTATTTTGTGATACACTAAGTTATCATTTAATTAAAGAGAGACTATGGACTAAATCAAGGTGCCCCTGCCTTGGGTTTATGAGATTATGGATTATTCAAAAGATTATTGATGAGCCGTAACCCCTTGTATTGCCAAATCATAATAAAGAGCGATGTTACTGACAAGCGGTGGGTGTGAAAGAGAGACCAAGCAATTGTATGTACTGCATTGAGTGACCTTCATACGCCATCTTCTAATTTAATAAAATATTAAAACTTACTTAAGAGGTTGTTTTCCTTGCAATTATCATTCAACCTCATTTTCAAGTCATTGTGATCTATCAATTAATCTAATAGTGACACTTAGAGTTCAATATGACACTCATTTAGTCTTTTTTGTGCGGTTTTCTTAATTGGAACCCAATCCAAAAACATGTCTATAGAATCTATGACATTTTGTATGATTAAAACAACCATCTATGGTCAATAATTGTTTTCCCCCATCAAACTACACCCTTATTGTATGGTTATTGAACCCAATTGGCACATGGTTTGGAACCCCAAAACAATGGCATATTTATACAATTTACTTCATCCATCCCAACACAATAAGAATAAAATGGATTCATTCTTACAAAATTATGTAGAAAACAACTAATGAACTGCCTACTTTTTGATATGGATTGGTTGAACCACAAATGTAGGTCATGTTGTTTACCAAAAGTGTTCTTCATTTCTCCCACTTGGATGCATCTTCAAAACGTTTCCAACATCCATGCCATCTTCCATGAATACCACATCTCTATTTTTTATGATTTTTTAGGTTTACAAACACATTAGCCTATAGGTCTTAGTCCCTTCATAATAATCCAAAAACAAACATTTTGTCCCCTTTACATCGAGTTACTCTTTTGTTCATCCGGTACCATTGCGTAGGCGATGCACCCAAACATATGCATATGTGCAATGCAAGGCCTCCTTCCACTTTACGCTTCCTCGGGCATAATAGAATCCAACGTCCTTGTTGGACAACAGTTTTGTGTATAAACCACATTAACCACCGCTTTCGTCCTAAATAATTTGTCAAGGTTTTTAGCATGAAGCATGTTTTTTGCCATCTTCACGATGATATAATTCTCATGCTCCACCACTTCATTTTGTTGAGGTGTATATGGGGTAGATATTTGTTTCATGATACCATGATCCTTTAAAAGTTGGTTGAATATCTTAGAAACGAATTCTCCACCATTGTCTGACTAAAACATTATGATTTTGTGCTCCGATTGCGTTTCTACGAGTACTTTCAATTTTTTGAACTTTTCAAAGCAATCCCCATTGGATTTCAACACATACAATTACACCTTTCTTGAAAATCCATCAATCAAGGTTACAAAAGATCTTGCACCACCCATGAATGTAATCCTCATGGGACCACAAACGTCGTAATGTATGACTTCCAAAGGTTTGGTTGCTCGTCTACCCCCTTCGTTCGGAAACACAATCCTATGTTGTTTGCCTTCGATGCACGTTCCCTAAAGCAACGAGGATGTGGGGCAAATTTTTTTGCCAAGGTTCATACTACTCACCATGTTTTGGAGGGTATGAGCACCCTTCACGTTCAAATGGCCAAGGCGGCGGTACGAAAGCTCGAGTGCACTATCTCCGGTTGGAGATTGCACCAAGTTGGCCGCTTCCGCTTCGTACATCTTCACAAAATTAATCTCGTACAACTTTCGTTCACATGGTGCAATCGCAATGGCTTCACGATCGCAAGATTTGACAATGCATTTGTTTAAATTAAACTAGACATTTAAACCGTTCGACACAAGTTTGCTCACCGAGAGCAAATTGACATGCAATTTGGATACATGGAGCACATTTTTTATACAAATTTGGAGTGTGGCCCGGTTTGCCATAATAGAAACAAGATTTTGCACTTTGGCGTGGAAATGAGTTGTTGTTTTTGCTTTGTTGTAATAACATCCCTACTTTGGGGTTCTTTCTCCTTGTATTTCTACATCTCATGCATCAAACACACCGTCATTTAGTCCATCGTAAGTTCATTCATTGATATCGTCTCCATGGCAATGATCAAATATTCAAACAATGCTGGCAAACTTTTGAGCAAGGTCATGAAAATGTCTTCATCTTTCTCGAGTACCTCCAAACAAACGAGTTGATCCGTGAATGCCTTGACCTTATTGACATGGTCCAACAAGTTGTCGCCCTCTTGCAATTTGCGACAAATATAGAGGATGTTGGACAAATTCTTTGTCTCGTGAATGTTACAAAGGGTCCTCCACACCTCCGCGGGTCCTTTGCAACTCTTGATGTGTGCGAGTTGGTTGTTTGCCAAGTTGAGGCCGATGATGGACATGGTCTTTTTGATGCGTCTTTGACACTTTGGAATCCAAATTTAAAGGTGGAGGTTCTTTGGATCTGTCCACAATATTCCAAAGATCCATAGATGCCAACAATATTTTGATTTTGAACTTCCCTCCGTTGAACTTGTCAATGATTCTAACGGCCTTGCTTTCAAATGATGCCATCATACACTCAGATACATGTTCAAATCATTCAAATAAGATCTTTTTCACTTCAAATGCCTTACACTCTCAAATTATTCAAATAAGATCTCGTATATCTTGTGAAAGTTCTTAAAATATTCAAATCATTCAAATAAGATCTTCTTCATCTCAAATGCCTTACACTCTCAAATCATTCAAATAAGATTTTCTACATCTCAAGAGAGTTTGAAAGACATTCAAATCACTCAAATAAGACCTCCTTCATATCAAATACCTTACACTCTCAAATCATTCAAATAATATTTTCTACACCTCAAAAAAATTCTAAGGACATTCAAATCATTCAAATAAGATCTTTTCAACTCAAATGCGCCTTACACTTTCAAGGATACTTCTCAAAAAAAATTCAAGCCTCTCAAGTCATGTGATATTGGAGTCTAAACACCTTCAAAATTCTCAAAGAGACTCTTGAATTCTCAAAATATTCAAGTCAAATGCTTTGAAGTCTAAACACTTCCACACCTCTCAAATAAGTTTCTCAACATTAAAGTCTTTCAAGTCATGTGCTATTGGAGTTTGAACACCTTCAAAGTTCTCAAAGAAACTCTTGAATTCCACGGGGGGTTCACTCCATGTCAAGTTGAACACCACATGCGGCCAAAGTTTACTACCCCTATATTACATGGAATAGATCAATTTAAAAATTATGATATTTTTTCTACATATACATAACCATTGATAATATCTTTTGTATATTTTTTTGAATTTTTTAGTCATTTTTATTTTTTGTAGTAATTATTTTAGTTCAATTTTGTGTCATTCTAGTTAGAAACAGTATGTTTTATTAAAAAAACAAATCATCAAATTTGGTTACCATTTTTTACGATGTAATAGATACCGTATATATCTACCCATGAAAAAAAATTGATAAAAGTTTGACCCATTTTGGTGATGCAACTTACCAAAAATAGATTTTTTTTGGCCGCACGTGGTGTACAACTTGACAATGGAGTGACCCCCCCGTGTTGAATTCTCAAAACATTCAAGTCAAATACTTTAAAATGTAAACACTTCCACACCTCTCAAATAAATTTCTCAACACTCAAGTTTTTCAAGTCATATACTATTGGAGTTTAAACACCTTCAAAACTCTCAAAGAAACTCTTGAACGCTCAAAACATTCAAGTCAAATGCTTTAAAGTCTAAACACCTCCAAACCTCTCAAATAAGTCTATTAACACTCAAGTCTTGCAAGTTATGTGCTATTGGAGTCTAAACACCTTCAAAGCTCTTAAAAAACCCCTTGAACACTCAAAACATTCAAGTGAAATGCTTGAAGTCTAAACACCTCCAAATCTCTCAAATAAACCTTTCAACATTAAAGAAACTCAAATCACATGCTCTTGCATCAAACATACATTCAAGCAAAAACAAAATTAAAGAAATACTTACAACAACAAAATGCGCCCTCGGACACCTCCAACGTTCCGAAGCGCCAAATCCTCAAGATCCACTCCGCAAACTCAAATGCAATTAAATCTCTAAGCATTTCACTTGCATGATGGGCCAATAACCTATTGGAATCAATAGGTAATAAGATTGCACAAACATAAACACCTATACAAAAGCATATGAACAATGTTTGGAGTGAGATAATCTCATGCTCTCCTTGCTTTGCCTTTTATTGTTTTTTTTCTTTTTATTGGTTCATACAAACAATATGGGATAAGTCTTATCCCTCTTCAAACTGGCATGGTAGCTTTATTCTAAATTTATTCTTTCTCATGTTTCTTCCATTATCTTTCTATTGACTACGAGCAATCTAATGCTCTACCCTCTACAGTGGCTACATAAGATTTGCATATTTGACCACTCCATAGACCTAACAAAACATGATAATAATAAATAGCAACCTCCACATGAAATTTGGTGCGTTTTAAACCCTCTCATGGTTTTTTAAATACATACCTAATTATTTATGTATGGACAACGTTGGATTTAAATATTGCACATCTTACACCAAATTTTGAACCAAAAATATTTTAACTCATTGGAACTAAGGTGACCAATGACCACATATGGATGCAAACATAGTAAAGTAGATTGTTGAGTGCATAATAACAAAGATGAATACCAAGATAGGAGGAGTGCCTACAGTAACCACCAACAAGTTTACGTTCACAACAATCATTATGTAGAAACAAGGCACATATCTCCAATTTCAAATTGCCACCATTTGCTAAAAATAATCCAAATTATAAACTGCAAAGTGCGTTAGAGAGATAATGAAATATATTTTACTAATATATTAGGAATTTACAAAAAAAAATTCATATGTAAATATAACATTTTTGACAAACTATCTACTATCTAGTGCTACCACCATTAGCTTTATTACAGCCTTCATACGGTGAAACATGCTAGCAAGGAGAATTTCAATCATCTCTAAAGATGCCTCTTCCCATGCCCTTTGAATGATGTTGACTAATTCTTCTTTGTTTTGCGGTAGCTCTTTCTTTTGGATAGTATCTTTCACAATCTTCCATAGGTCTTCAATGGGGTTTAAGTCAGGAGAGTTTGCGGGCCATAAAAGCTTTCTTATGCCATGTGCTTGCCTCCAATCACTTGCTACGATGCACCGGGGTACCATCTTCCATGAGTATAAGTGTCTCAAGGTGATTATGGAGGAAATAGAAGCCACTCAAATAACTTTCATAAACTACATCAACAAAGTCCTTACCTTTTGTCTATCCGGTGGGATTATAACAAGTGGGCACTTGTCAAAACCGGTGAATGCATCCCAAACCATCACTGAACTCAATATTATGACCATAACATTTGAATTAATCAAGACAACATCACCATACCATCTCAATTCATCAGCACAGAATGACCACTAGACCATATCATCACATGAAGCTATCCAAGATCATTTGAATTGAGAATTGGAGCATCAATATTTACAAATTTAAGTGAATTTTTTTCTTCTAGTTGATGTTATGCCCACAAAAATCCTAAAGAAGCAATGAATTCTTCCAATTCTACTATTTGTGCAAAGTTGCAAGCTCAAGAAACAAGACCACTAGAATTGCAACCACTCACCAAAAACACTTACACATCCACAAGCTACCACATTGCTTGAACGAAGTATGTTTTTTGTGGAAAGGTTGTTAGAGATCCATATATGAAGCTCAAACTCACAAAAATCTAAAGTGTGTTCGCTCAAGAATAATGGATGTTGTCTTCACGGTGTAGGAGTTACAAACACAACTTGGAATGCAATTAATGGAATTTGATTTTTCTTAGACACATGGCTCTAATTTGCATACTAATGACACATAGAATGTAGTTAACTTGTTTCTAAACAAATGTGTGGCAGTTTTGTGAAGTTTGGAGTTGTAAATTGGGAGATATGATTTTTCAAATTTGCATTTTTTTCTCACTAGCATTTGAAGTTCGAAAATTTGAACGTAAATTTGTTGGTGGGTATTGTACAATAGGTACAAAACACCAAGGAGTAATAAACGGAAGTGCCTACAATGGGTACAGAGCACCAAAAAGCTATAGGCTAAAGTAGCTAGGGGGAACAGACGATTAAGAACGCTGAGAGTAGTGCAAGCACGAAGAGCATCCGACCAAGAAAACTCAAAACGGGGGTGGAATGCCTAGGATGGAACAAAAAATGAGAGGCCGAGAATGAGGGCCGCTGAAGATAGAAAGAGCCATGACCAACTTTATACCCTTATCCCCCCCTTCGAGTATCCCGAGGTTATAGGGAAGCCGGCGGGTAAGGCTACCCTTTAACCCCCTGGATATCTCGAGGGTATAGGGGAACCGACGGTTAAAACTACCCTTTAAACCATCGGGTATAGGGGAACCGACGGGTAAGGTTATCCTTTAACCCCCCGAGTATCCCGAGGGCATAAGGGAGTCGATGGCTAAAGCTACCCTTTAACCCCACGTGTATCCTGAGAGTATAGGGGAACCGGTGGCTAAGGGTACCCTTTAACCCCTCCCCAAGTATCCCGAGGGTATCGATATCAACTACCCAAATACGAAGGTTGATAGAGCATTATTAACCTTAGTAGAGATTAGTGAGGTACTTTGAATTAGTAGGTGCAATTTAAATTAATGAAGCACTTTAAACTAATAGGCCACTATCAAAATATGAAAAAAGTTAATACGCCACAAACAAACCACTTAGGATTAGTATGCTTCATATGATTAAATATCATTTTGGGCACATAGGTGAAGAACTGGAGCTGGAAAAAAATAAAAGCCAAAAAAACAAATTTTTGGATTATTTTTTTCCATACCTAGATAGTAATAGGTAGATCCTAGGACATAATCTACCATATTATGGGTGAAAAAATGAAGGAAATATGTTTTTTTTAGGATCTTAAAGGGGCATTATTCATATCCTTAAAAAAATAAAAGATATAGGCATCTAGGAGGATGACACATCTTAGACGCCATCTTCTACTATATATAGAATTAAGATTAATATTAAAATACCTTATTCATATTGATAGGCTACACGAGAGCTAGGTCCTTTGTATATTTATCATTGTGAATATGAGAGCTTCAAATTCAAGCCTTTTTCTTAGAAGCAAAATAATTGATAGGATAGACATCATCAAGTTGATTGTGATTGAGAGATTTGATGAGTGCTATGAATAAAAACTCACATGATGTGAGATAGTTACATGAATTGGAAGTTGAGTGTGATTGAAAAAATTATTATAGAACTTACAAGAAGTGAAAAAAATTATAATTGTCGAAAGGCAATTGTATAATGAAAGATCATAGAAGCTCACATGACATGAGAATAATTGCACTACAAAGTTGGTGAGTGGAGTTGGACGCTTGAGAGACTCATAAAAATTTAGAGTTCACCGATGGAGAGAGAGAAAGAGGAAAATATTAAAAACATTAAGGAAATTATTGAAAGGAAAACAAAAATTAAAGGATATTGGAATAAGAATATATGAGGTGAAGGACATAAATATAGGCAACCTCAGGTTTAGTCTTTATCATTGGATAGATGATGGATAGTATATGAGGTGGCTGTAAGAGCACCCTGATTCTACAACAGAAGTGATGGCTATCTCACATACCAACTTGAAAGGTGGTACGAGGAGAGAGGAAAAAAAAGAACAAATATGCTTCCTAAAATCCTATAAAGTTATTTTTGAGGAAGGTTGGGTGTAAGGGGATTTGACACCCTGGTTGGATGGAATGGTGGAGGATGACATGTCTGTAATTCAAATAAATGGTACCTAGGACTTAGAGGTATTTCTTGAGAATATGCTATTAGAGAATCCAATGTATTTTAAAACCACATCCACGGGAATTATAGTAAAAGATGGTCTTAAAGACTATATTCAAGTACTTGTAGACTGGTATAGAAATACTACAAAGCATGCTCATATTGTTGAATCTGACTGGAAATACGTGGAGATAAAAACTAAGAATAGGGAGAGTAAGCATATTAAGATGGGTGCTCACGTATTTGAGGATGAAGTTCGAGCGTATAGTAATTTGATAAAAGAATTTAATGATGTGTTTGCATGGTCATACGAGGATCTTAAATATATACCGCCTGAGGTAGTTGAGCACAAAATTTTGCTAATTCTCGGAGCTAAACCGATTAAGCAAAAGATGAGGAGGATGAATATTCAATTCTAGTTGTTAGTGAAGGCATAGTTAAAACGACTACTGAATGTAGATTTTATTAAGCATGTGGAAATTATCGACTAGGTATTGTCTATGGTCTTAATGAGGAAGAAGGATGGGAAGTTAAGGGTTTGTGTCAGTTATAGAAAACTTAATGCTAGTACTCAGAAAGATCATTTTTCACTGTCCTTTATCACTCTACTTCTAAAAAAATGGATGATCACATGCGCTATATATTCAAGGATCGATACGATTGTTATAATTAGATATCAATAGCTTTGCTAGATTTGCACAATACCACTTTTACTACACCTTGGAGAACCTTTATTTGGTTGGTGATGCTTTTTAGACTCTGTACTGCTCCGACTATTTTTTAGAGATTAGTGATGTATATCTTCTCCAATTTGTTATACAAATCGATGACTATCTTTGTGCATGATTTTAGCACATAATCAAATGCCAGTAGCCACCTTAAGTGCATAAGAAAAACCTTGAAAATGTGTAAGAAGGCGAGGCTAGCTTTAAACTCAGAGAAAAACTATCTAGCTATGTAAAAGGAAGTGCTTTTGAGATATATTGTGAGTGAGAAAGGAAGGAAACCGAACCCCGTGAAGATTGCAATAATTGTAGGTCTCGTTATACCCACGAATACTCATGGAATAGCCAAATTTTTGGAGCACGTGGGATGATAGAGAATTAATTTCCGATTATGCAAAAATTATTTTGTTGATCACTAGACTATTCAAGAAAAAATACAAGTTTGAATGAACAGAGGAATGTCGGCAAACGTTCAATAAGCTAAAGGCCAGACTCAACACCTACCTTGTTTTGAGGCCCCTAAATTAGAGCATTCATTTCCATGTGTTTTGTAATGTGAGTGCAGTGGCGGTATGGAACGCTCAATGTCAATTAAAGAAAAATAAAAATAAAGACCAATCGGTGGCCTACGTGAATAGGTAGTCGATTGCTACAAAACGTAATTATTCAACCACTGAGAGAAAGTGTTTAGCCATTGTCTTCTAAGTAAAGAAGCTCCGCCACTATTTGTTGTGCAATCCAATGGTTTTTTTGTGGACTATATGGCTATTAAGTTTTTGATAAACAAACTCAAACTTAGTGAAAGACTGACTAGGTGGGTATTATTGTTGGAGGAGTTTGACTATACGGTGGAGTATAAATCTAGAATAATCCATCGTCAAGATGATCATTTATTTAGGCTATCTAAAAGGTTGGATGTCACGCTAATTGATAATAGGCTAATGGATAAGAACCTATTTGTAATAATTGCATAACTTGAGTGGTATTCGGGAATCATTGAATTCCTCGCCATTCAATAGTTACATGTAAACTTATCGAGGGAATAAAGAAGGAAAATTAAAATATATAACAGGCATTTTGCATCGACTAGAAGTAGGTTATTTAGGCAAAGGGCGAATAAGATACTCCGTCGGTGTGTGACTATAATTGAGGTTCTTTCGATTCTTGCCGCTTGTCATGATAGTGCATGTAGTGAGCATTTTTCAGGCCAACTCACATGCCAAAAGATACTTAAAGCAGGGTATTTTTGGCCTACATTGTTTCAGGATGCTCGCTCTTATGCTAGGAAGTATGAAGCGTGTTAGAGATACGTTCGGAATGACTTGCGAATGGAATTGCCATTGCATGTTTTATTGTTTTTGATACCTTTCGAAAAGTGGGAAATAAACTATGTCAGAGAGGTGCACCCGCAATCTTCTAAAAGAATGGCGTATATTGTTGTGGCAACCAAATACTTGACGAAATGGACAAAGGCTAAGGCAGTGAGAACAAATACGGCTACGAATGTTGCGGTTTTCTTGTATGAAAACATCATTTTTAGGTGTAATTGTCCAAAAATACTCGTTAGTGATAGGAGGACACATTTTTTAATAGCATGATCAAAAAGATAACCAAGAGGTTCTAAAATGGCCACTGAAAAATCACGTTGTATCACCTTTATTCCAACGGACAGATTGAGAGAGTGAATCAAATGTTTGTGAGTATATTGCGGGAAACAATGTAGGACTCTAAACGAGATTGAATGTAAAACTCACAGCAACATTATAGGCCTATAGGACCACCTTTAAGATGACTACTCATGCCACCCTTTTTTCCTTTGTTTATGGTATCAAGGCCATCTTGAAATCGATTAATTAGGAGTTACAATTGACTCAAGGCTAATTGACAGTCAGCCTCTGAAGAGTAGGTTAGCTTCCCTCGGGGCATTAGATGAGAGTCATAGGTTGAATGCCTAGCACATCGAGGCCATCCAGCGAAGGAGAAAGATCGTCTTTGACAAATGACATAAAACACATAATTTAAATTTGGGGATGCTGGTCTTACTCCAAGATGCTAGAAAATTAGACTTTCCGGGCAAATTTGATACTAGGTGGTTAAGATCATGCCTTGTTAGTGAGGTTTTCTCCAATAACTCAGTACAATTTAAGATGTTGAACGGTGAACGCTTCTTAACTCGCACCTCAATCAGTGAATGTAGGAGTACATGGTATGAATTTTGCAATTATGTTTGTTGCAGGTAAGATATTCTAAATCCCTCACCTGATGGTCGCCAGTTATGTGAGGCCAAAAATGTACTCCTATGCCGAGTTAATGAGAGGACAATACAATCGAGAAAATGAAGGCGCAATTAAAACTTGAATAGCCTTATGAATATTAGAAATGTGTGAGGTTAACTTAAGATGTATGAGAGAAAGAAACTACATGAAGAGGTAACGAAAAAATAAAAATAAAATAAAATAAAGAGGGAAATTTTCCTTTGAGACCATTGGCCACTTGGCAACCTGGAAAATGTGGGGAAGCTCGAGGGATCTCGAGAAGCTAGTCGAAGGAAGGGTAGAGAGAGAGAGGCTCATGTGAAGTGAGGGGAAGGAGTATGTGTAGTTTGGTAGTCTGATAATCGGGCACGTCTTATATTGCCTGCTTTTGGTTCAATACGGGTGTGTGTGTGTGTGGAAAAAGGTATTTTTAGATTTTTTTAATGTCTCTTTTGGAATTGCGAATGTCTGCTGGGGTGGAGTGGGATGAGTGGAGTGGAGTGGAGTATAGTGGCACATTTTGGACACATTACATTCTTTGCTTCGGTCCATATTTATTGTGTGTCGTATTGATTTCTTTCTGTTTATCTGTTTGTTTGGAGTTCTGCAAAGAAAAAAAATAGAAAGAAAGTTGTGTGATGGAGAGAGCAGCTGATCAGAAAAAAGTAGAGCAGAGCAACGCAAATCACACCAATAAAATCAATTGCCAAAACAACACAGTATAGACAAACAAATGAAGGATCAAATGTTGAATGAGAAATATCAAATTGCCCCTAATAGAAGTTAGAAGATCTAGAATTGTGGCAAGACAAAGTACCGAGACATCTTCCAAAATTGAACTGCTCAAATACAAGGTCTTGAGTACTTCTTCCAAATAATCTGCGTTAATATATATTTTTCATGCTCTTAAAGTCTGAGATCACTTTTGAACATCGAGAGATCTGCGGAAGCACTGCAAATCATTTCGAGCATACCATGAATCAAGAAAGAAGTCCAGTTTTGAACAATTAGAGTATTGAATTTAGCCCACCAATTTGAAATTTGCAAAGGCAGTTGCCGATCAAAAGCTAGGCGTTGCTTAGAAGTTTGGTGTTGTCTGCCTGGAGTTGTCCATCTAGAGTTTGAAATTGCCGAAGAACCAAGATGTTCAAAGTTCATATTTGAAATGGGGGAATCAAGCTGCTCTTCAAAGTTGAAAGAAAAAACTAATGTACGAAGTTGCCGACTTGGAGCTATCCATCAAGAGGTCAAAGTAGTTGATTTGGATTTGGGAGTTGAGAATTACAGCTACCCAATTAAAGCCGATCAAATGTTGTAGTTATTGATCATCCGAAGTGTTAGCAAAAGGCTATGGGGTTTCAAGTGCAGAAGCTTCAAGGATCGGAGGTGTAGAAGAAATCATCATCGTCATCAAGATGATGTTCTTACGAGGTCGATCGACAATAAAAGTATTGTGGTTTTTGAATAAAGTTCTTCATGTTTCATTTTGGTAAATTAGCTCAAAATTAGGGATATCTAGGACAAATCCAATTGTTATTTGAGTTGGAAAAAGAAGAAAAGAACCGAGGATATTAATTGAAAGTATTAGATTTAATGTTTCATTGATGTTGTAATGTGATTCAAATATTTATAAATACTCTCATGTTTATTAATGATATTCTACAACTAACATATTACTTCACATTTAATTTGAGTTGAATGGAATGCACAGTTAGGTAGTGGTTAGCAAACAATCGTATGAAGCGGAACCCTCTACTCGGACTACCATGCAATCAAGAGGTAGGAGGTTTTGCTCACATAAAGAAAAAAATCCCTTGAAAGTAAGTCCAAATTTAGAACCAACAACTAGAGAAAATTCAACCCTTCCTAGTTCAAGAGCTAAGAAGTTGCAAAAGACTGATAGGAATGGTAAAAAAAATGGTTGCATGGAGCCACTGCCATTAGGTATAGGAACACTTTGAACAACAATAGCCTAGAATCAGGATATGTAGGTGCAAGCTCATAATCTACCTATCGACCAAGGGGTTTTCCCATTTTAGTACCTCACAACTTAGGAATTTTGGAGATGCTTGCGCATCTCCCAAAGTTCTATGGCACAAAGGATGAAGATCTGTCTAAGCTCATGGAACGTTACATATGGAACGTTGGCTATTTCGTTAATAATTAATTCGGAAAATTGTTTGGTGTGATTTTCCACCACACTTCAAAGTGAGGCATATGAGTGGTATAGAGATCATCTAAAAGGTCATTTCGTCAAATGGACCCAAATTAGAGAAAATTCCTTAATAAATTCCGACCGGAGGTAGGTTAAAGTATAGCATTGAGGGCGTTAGCTTCGCTAAAGCAGAGTAGAGAAGAGAAAATTTTAGCATGTATTAGGAGATTTGAATTAGTTTGTATTAGGGTTGTTGGAACAATTCTTAATGACAATACACTTCAACAATTTTTCATCCAAGGGTTTTTTAAATCTAGTATAATCAGGGGAGTGTTGAAAAAGAACCCTTAAACTCTAGCAGAGGTAAAGAGAACAACTAGGCATATAGCAAATATCAATAAAATTTATGAGAGGTTGTGGAGGAAAGAAGATGACGCAATTTCTTGGTTCATTATATTCAACCTAGAGCTCAAGAGGTAGGATTATGATTTTTGTTAGCTAATATTGAACAACCAGTAGTAGATGTTGGTCTTCAACCACTAACCGTTAGAGAGCTAGTCTCGTTGTTGGCATTGCTTGCACCTAACCCCAAATTTAGAATCAAAGACATTGAAAAAATATTGAAAGAAAGTCAATTAAGGTTTCAAAAGGTTGTCATGAAACAAATCCAGAGTCTAACCAATCAAATGACACTAATGGTGAGGAACCAACAACCAAATCCTCTCCCCCTATAGAATCGAAAAGGCATGCCTCAGGGGGTTGTGGTGCATTCAATGTGGCCAATTTGGTCACACTAAGCAATTCTATAGAGCATGACCGCATGGAGAACAGATGAATATGGGGGTACCACCACCCAAAAATCACGAAGGTTTTAGTTATAACCAGTACGGACATGACAATTATAGAAGGGGCCAACAAGGGCAAGGAGGGCAAAATAAACCAAGGAGAGAGTTTCATCAGTTTTGTGGTAAGTGGTTGTGAGCCCAATAAGGTGCCCACATGTGGTTTTAACCGCAAAAGTTCATTAAAACTCAACCTTGACAGTTCTTCAATTACTCAAAAATATAAAAAAAAAGTGAAGCTTTTACATTTAGATTAGACTTAAGATTGAAGAATTGAGTGGGGTTAGCGTTGGAATTTAGGCTTGAAGAACCAGTTGAATTGTTAGTTGATGATTAGGTTGAAATTTGGATTAGTTTTGTTAGAATGTGGGTGGGGATTTTGTGAGAGTGTGGGTTTTAGTTTTAAGTTATTGTTTGTTTTGGGATGAGCAAGGGATGGTTTAAGGCTGGGTCAGCTCTCGGGTGGATAGGGCCTCAAAATTCTTGGATCTAGGGGGAGGCCCTGGGAGGCTCGAAAAGAAGCACACACACAGAGTCTTCGGAGGAGAGCTACACACAAGGGAGAGGCTAAAGAATGTGAGCTCAGAAGCTTGAGCCAGGGGCTAATCCTCGGAGGCTACCTGATTACATAACGTGAGTTCGAAGGTTTGAGCCAGGAGCCAACCTCGGAGGCGACCTGATCTCGAATGTGGGTTCGGAGGTCGAGCCAGGGGCTAATCCTCGAAGGCGACCTGATTCAGAATGTGAGTTCGGAGGCCGAGCTAGGGGCTAATCCTCGGAGGCTACTTGATTCAGAATGTGAGCTTGGAGGCGACCTAATTTCAAATGTGGGTTCGGAGGTCGAGCTAGGGGCTAATCCTCGGAGGCGACCTGATTCAGAATGTGAGTTCGGAGGCGACCTAATTTAGAATGTGAGTTCGGAGGCCGAGCCAGGGGCTAATCCTCGGAGGCTACCTGATTCAGAATGTGAGCTCGGAGGCTTGAGCCAGGAGCCAATCCTCGGAGGCTACCTGATTCAGAATGTGAGCTCGAAGGCTTGAAGCCAGGGGCTAGGCTTAGAGGCTGAACCAAGTTTAGAAGTGGAATTTGGAGCGCTGAGTTAGAGCCTAAGGCCTAGCAGTGGATCAAGAGCCATAAGGGTAGGTTCTCAAGCCACATGGCAAGGGATGATGTGGAATTAATGAGGGATACAGTCAATGTGGGTTTGATGAACCTCTAAGGAGTGAAGAGGTACCTTAGGGTGCTTAGGAGATAGATTGCTTTGTGGTTAGCACACACATTAGGTAGGAGATTAGAATAGGAAGAGGATGCTAGTGTGACCGTGTGTAATAATCATCATAGGTGCACAAATATTTGTCAATGCTAATGCCATGTGTGTTTAAATAAAAATAGTGAGCTTTGTGTTGGAATTCATTGGAGCATGAGTCTGGGGTCTCCGAGGCTAAGAGCCAACAAGGACATGTGAGCCATAGACTTCCACTCGGACTACAGACGCAAAAGGGTGGGGGTTTATGGCTGACAGTGGCACGCATCCGACCAATGTTGGTCAGAGGGTCAATTGTATGGTTGTAGCAATTGCGGAAGTAACCATCCTTTAGATGATTGTAAACAACCAAACAAAGTGATTAGACTTCGTTATCTGGTGGCTAACCCGTACCAACAGGCTCGGAAAAATTTGAGGGGAGAAAAAAGGCCGCAAGGTGGATACCCGAATGAATTTAGACCTCCTAATACATACTACGACTATGGTAATGCGAGACAGACATTCCAACCAACTGCAGGATTGCAGAAGGCCAGTGGATATATTCCATTGAATCTTAAACCTCCTGCCCTCCAAACCCTAAAGAATAGAATGCCAGGTCCTAACTAGGATCCATGTCCATCTAACACTTAGGATGTGAGATTTATGAGTGCATTGATGGAACCTCTGCAAAACGAGGTTTTCCATTCTAACCTGACGTCCGTTGGTGAGGCTGCACCGTGGCCTCCCAATGCAAATATCATCATGCATAAGTTGAGAAAAGAAGAAGTAATGGTAGGAGAAGTAGTGATAGGGCCAGAAGCTCCGATAGTGGCTGTCATGAGATTTGGCCATAACCATTGTCAAACAACAATCTTCATTTAGGTTTTAACACGAACCCAAGTATGTTTTAGTTTAGGCAATTAAACTAACATTATTGATGAATAGCAAAACCAACTTTATTTAAACATGTACAAACAATGCCAAATTATTCTCACAAGAACAATATTTTCCATTTTTTCATTATAAATTTTGATTTTTTAAAGAGATGGCTTCATTTTTTGTTGGTAAAAATTGTATTTAAAATGCAAAAACATGTTAAAACTTGCTTATATGTTTTTTTTAATGAATGCTCAAGAGTTTCAACCAATTTGATTTTAATGGTTGATGTAATTGCACGTTTCAAAAGTTGTGTTTCAAAGCTACTTTCATAGTTGGATGAGCTTTCTTTGTTCCAAACAACCATAATTTATAATTCAAACAAACATGCAAATGGACCATTGGACAAAAAAATGGTTGACATTTTGATTTTGGGTAGTCACACAATCCTGAAATTCGTGTTTTGATAGTCAAACATTTGGACAATAAAAAAATTTATGACATCTGAAACCTTGCGGCTTGTTGTTGCATTGATAGGTGACAACTGCAATAAAATCAAAGGTTGGCCACGGTGTTTTAAATTAGGCTAATAATGAGCTTTTACCCCATTTGGTTGGTGCATGATGGGTGATTATGCCCTTATGGCTTGGATAAAGGCCTATATGACCAAATTCTAATGATGGCCAAACTGATTAGCCATTGTTGTGTATCATCTATAGCCATGCGAGGTTTGGGGTAGGTTTACCAACTTTGATTTGTTTGCTATCATGCTACTTTGAATTCTTATAACACAAATTTTATGTGAGTTTTTGTAAGGACCCCCCCACACACACCTAGAATTGTTTTTGTTGAGCAAGAAAACAACATACAATCATAATCAATTGACATTCATTTGAAGTTTTTGAAAAACATATATTTCAAGGATCTTTGACATCCCAAATATGGCCAATTTTATAGGCTAATGTTGGTAATAATCTTACATGAGCTTAAAAATGCCTTTAGATAATTCTTGTGCCTTTATTTATTTATTTATTTGAATTTATCTATGTATTCATTATCCTACAAGGCATTTAAACTTGTATGTCATATAAGATGAGTAAGAAATTCAAATCAAAGCCAATTTTCATAGCTTTTGGAGCTCATGTGAATGTCTTATTCAATATCAAATTGAAGATTCTTTATTTTTTTAAAACACAATATAGGTTTCTTCAATTAAATTGACATTGGACATAACATAATTACCAATTAAAAAGGTGTTAGTCAAACATCTTTTAGACATGCGTTTTTTTGGTGTTCATTCTTAAATCCAAACTCAATCGCACCCTACTCAAATATAAGTGTTTGGTTAAAATAAATAATGGAATTAGGCTTGCTTACTTTGTGGGGTTCAAATTTGTAGATTGTTCATTATGATTTATAGGATTTTATAACTTATGACAATTACATTTATTGTAAGATGTTTAAATTTTCAATACTATGCTCTTGTCATCGGTGCTCCATATATATTTTTTGCTTGATGTTGTTTTGTTGTTTATTTTTAAGGTTGAATAGGTTAGATTGTTTTCAAAATGTTTTTGATGAATTCTCATGTTGTTGTTGAGCTAGGATGACACATGTCCAAATTAATTCCCTTATTGATGCTCCCCATCCATGGCCTTTGAGCTCTCATGAAGTTTCCATGTGAGGGGTGGACATTTGTGCAATGTGCACCTTCTCCTTGTGTTGTCACATTCACATGGCATGATTTATCACCTCTTAAAATTGTGCAATGGATAAATGTAAAATGCTATACACGGTCCAATTTTGTTTCTTTGACTGTATACATCGCCACATAATTTTTCTCCAATAGTTTAAATAAATATGCTCAATGTACCATCTAATATCCATCAATACTTCCACCCAACACCATGACATGAGATTCTTAGATACTTTATTAATAGAATGTTCACCCAAAACAAAATATTTTCAAACAAATCCTAAAACATATAATAGGGATTTTTTTTGATATGTGTAGTAATTTGACTGTCATCTAGTACTTCATGAGTGTAGGCTCCTACTACTAGTTGCAGTGCCACGAACCCCTTTCTAATATCAACTTGCTAATGCTAACCTGCAATCATGGGAATAATTTGTGGATTCTATGTTATGGCGGCTTCTCATGGGATAGAACCCCGGCTCACAAAAGAATGTGACCAATCTTTATTTTGTCTTATTGAAGAGGGACCTTTTACATATTTAATGTCAATGAAAATGCCTTACTAACTTTGTCAACACATTTGCAAGTACAATTATAACATTTGTTATATGATACAAGCATTTAGAACCCAAACAATTGCGTTGCCCCCATTCCACAACATAAAATATATTTGGAACCCAAGTGAACGACAGACTCATGATTAGAATGCTTTGGAAGCTGTACAATTGATGTCGTTCAATTGTTAACTTCATGGCTAAATGTATTAAATGAATTTTAAAAATTTCTCGGAATCGTCTGTCTTGTTGGCGGGGACAACAGGGGCCCAAGCTACTCCTAGATATATAGATATGTTTATCTACTTATTCTACAATGGACGAGAGATGGGCATGGGGATGATGATTCGCTTTGTTTCCTCGTTGCTGTTCTGTTCGTGATGGGGGAGAATTTTGAGCTGTTCAGGAGAGGAAGAGGCTGGAAACCCTAGATGTCGCAACAAGCAAACATCTTGGTTATGGTATGTCCGACAGCTATCTCCACATCTTCGCCGAGAGAGGCCACATCCACCTCTATGCGCAGATTTGCCCTCCCTGTGAGAAATCTTCAGTAATTGTCCCCTGGAAGCTTGGACTAGCAATTCCCACCTGTCACGCGCGCATACGTAAAAGGCACAAATTCTAAAGTTGGTAAGCAAAACTCCCCAACTACCAAACCACCTTCTAGCGTCTCGATTATGGGCTTCACTGCTCATCGCAATCCTCGGCGTTGTTGGATGGGTTGGGGGCAGGGGTCATTTCTTCATTGAAGTCTTGATTCGAGAAGGAGAGGGGCTGTGTAGGATCTTCGAATTTAGGCCTTCCTGGCAGTGCGAACTTTGTGCTCGGGGCATTTCAGGGAGTGTTCTTTTTGGTATATCGCGTGAGCTGTAGTTGCGAGGATAGGGTTAAGAAGTGTTGAAAGAGTCTTATATGGTGGTTGGAGAATTGGTCTTGGTGTACTCATTTGGACGTTTAGGTGCCATTCTGCCACTATAGGGATATGGCATTTCTATAACTTCCAAGTCGATAGGACCCTTATGTTCTCGTCGTGGAAGGTCACCAGTTGGGGGGCCGGATTTCGGATAGGCGACGGTGCGCATGGTGTTTTTTGTTCTCCGGAGTAGGAAGGGGGATTGCTGTAGCTGGGCTTGCACTTCTATTGAATATATGTTTTCTCTGCTAGGTCATCTTCCAGGACGTGTGTGTGTTTATCGAAACTACGCATTGGCAGGACATGCGCGTGTAGGGTTACTAGTTTCTTGATGTAAGGGCGGGAGGAAAAGTGGCCTAAGGATGAATACAAGAAAGGGGAATGGCTGACGTTTGTTTGGTGGTCTTCATGTGTTTAGGAGAGTAGTGTAGTAGCAGGCTTTTCTAGGTTTTCGAATTCAGGTCTTCCTGGCAGCTCGAATTTTGTGCTAGTCTGCCCTTAAGAACTTGTTTGAATTGTTGGTGGTAGCGCGCGTGGGCAGGAGGTGCGAGGTCAGGGCTTATCGTGTCGTAATAAGTACGGCTGGCGAACATATTGGGTTGGGTGCTCCGTCTAGTATTGAAGCCGAAGGGATTTATGTCTAGACTACGATACAAAAAGTCAAGACAGCTGTACAGACTCCATGTCTAAGAAGTTTGGAAGAGTTGCTTGATTTTGAGGAGGATATCCTACGGGACGGAAAATATATTATTTTGCAGTGGTGTACCTGTGATAACAGATGCACTGCCGTGGTAGATTATAATGATTTTGTAAGAAAAGAGCTACTTAAATTACAAGGAAAATACATTATGTTCTTTGTATTGTGATGATGGGAGCACTGCAGGGTTTTCTAGTTCTTTGAATTTATGTCTCCATGGCAAAGCACATGTTGTCATGGTATGTGCTCCAGGAAGTGTGGTTGTTTGAAATGTGCAATAGGGAGGGTAGGGTCAGAGCTGTCATGAATGTGGCTGGGATGGGTGCTCGTTCCCTTGGAGACCACCTGTCTCGAGGATTGAAGCTGGAGGGGTTTTATGTCTCAAATGCGGTGGAGCGCACATTGGATTCGCTCTGTTTTTGCACATTAGGTGTTCCTTTAAACAACACCCATTCTCATTTGCCACAAGGAAGAACCGGGCATTTGTATGAATTTTCTAAGCATGTAAATAATGTGTTCTCTTTATGGACTTGGATATTTTCAGGGTGAGATGAGCGTGGAATGTATCTTTGTGTAGTCTATGCTTTTTCAAGAACAGTTTGTTCTGAATGAATTGTTTTGGGAAGCAGAGTATTCTTTATCTTCTGGTCCTGTATCCCCTCTTAGTCTTATAGTCTGATCTCTGACAAAAGTTTATTTTGGTTTTAATGATGGGTAACTAGAATATGGCGGCGAAGGTTATTTTTGTCAACCAGAATGATAAGGCACAAAGTTTCAAGGTGAATCTTTTCGGATCTGGTCGGAATCGCGTCAAAGTTGCCAATGTCCTCGCAGTTTTCAAAGCCTCTGTGGCCATCATGGGAGATGGCAGCATTATGGAAGCTGATGATGATGGGTTAAGCATGGACACTTTCAATTCTGGAGCCTCATATACCATAACCTGTCTACCACAAGGTTGTTTTCATTCCCTGCAATTGTATATCACTGTTAATTATTTAGTGGTGAGAAGCTGCAGAGATTCTCGGACTATAACAGGATGCTGGATTTCACCTATACATCTTGTCCTACAAGATAGGCGGTTCTTAGCAATGGCTGCTTGTTATCTTAATATTATAAAGTGAATGCTCTCGGATGATCAAGATAATTATTCTCTGGACTTTTGAGTTCAAAGGCATCCAGTTTAAAAGCCTGGTCAGCTCAAAGATGGCTATACTTTTAATGTGTTGCAGAAGGAGAAACTAATTACTATTTGGAAATGAGTAGACCCTCACTTAGCTGTGCAAGGTTTTCAGAGGGCATCAGGCTTTTTCTGAAGATTGTGAGGTCCTTGATTGACTACCTTTATATTAGCTGCAGAGCCAAGTTCACAGGAACAACAACAATGGCATTTTGACACTGCAACATTAACATGTAGTACATTGCGGGCAGGGGGGCTTCTATCAAAATTCATTGCCCCATGATAAAATTGAGTTGAGGATGGAGAAATTTACTTTTATTTGTAGTGTTCAAACTTTGACTTAGCTGTGCTAACAAGGACATCATTTTTATCTGGCAATTATGAATCTTTTGTGACCTCCTGATGACCTACAGAGACAAGCTCACAGCAGCTGATGTATTGTAATGGCATTATTTGATGTCTGTGAAATTGGAGTTGTGTAATCCCTACACTGCATGAGAACACTTTGAGCTCAAATCCATGCATTACAGCTGTCTCTTGAAACTTGGAAAATTGTAATATCTATTCAACGCACATTGTGCTGAAAGTAACTAGGAGAAGAATATTGACCTTGATATGAGAACTCAAATATTGGACAAGTGATTGTTTCTGCCAAGTTCCCCAGCTGTCTGGAATCAGTACAAGGGATACTGATAATACCTCCAATGTTGATGTTATTTTCTCAGAGCAGCAAGCAATGCATACAGTAGCTGAGGAGCCACCTGTAATTATGCCATTGCAGACTTGGGGAGCTAATCCAGGAGGTAATTCCTATCTATTTGTTTGGTTCTGTTGTGTACCATGCTCATTAGTGTGAGATTCCGGAGTTGAAAAGCACATTAGGTTATGCAGAAATTGGAATAAATACGCCCAATCAGAACGTGCTTCTCATTCCACTCTCTGTACATTTCTTTAAATTATATTAGAGGAAAGTGTCAGACATGCAAAAATCACCAAGTCATATTGGGTCATTGTTTTTGTTGGCATTGAATGGAAGAAGATATCTAAACTGGTATGTGCAATTATGTTGACCTTGTGAATAGGTTGACTCTTTACTCATGCAAATTACCTTGGGTCAAAACCAACCACAGTTGAAAAATATTTCATGTATTCTGTTACTGTGGTAATAAATCTACAAAATAGTGTGTAATCTGGATAAATTATCATGGGTCAACTTAATTGCACATAGCAGTCTAGCTGTGAGGGGAACATGACACCATTCATAACATTTGGTGTTGATGACATTGATAAAACATCAAAGCAGTTGTAGGGATAGAGATGGGGTGGAAAATTCCAATTAGGAAATAAAAATTGTCTGGACACTTGAATTGTAGTACTACACTATTTGTCCATTTGAAATATTATTGTAAATTTTAAACTAATTTTCCGATGGGCTTGAGGAATGTAACCAAAGCCAAGGTGGTGGTGAGGAGCAATGAATATTGTCTCAATCGATCGTTGTCGTAACAACTTATCAGGTTCACAGATTTAGATGCAGCAAGCACTTCCTTGGAAGAGAAGATCACAAATATCCACAGTATCAACCCATGGAAAGATGTAGTGTAGACTACAATATTTTCCCACCATCCTTAACTTTATTTACCCATTTACACTCACGGATGTAGGGATGTAAGGTGCCTCTACCTCACATGTTATTGGATGAGGTTTGCTACCTGTTAAGGAGAAATACATGGCAATTCTGAAGGTTTTTGCATGGGTCTGATCAAATCATTTTGTATTTATCTTCAAGATGACAAACTTTTCTATCTAATTCTACATGCCTTATAGCTATGCCTAGATACATAAATCACGAAGTTGTATATGAACTTGAAATTGATTATGAAAAGCCCCTAAGGTAGTGGTTCAGTTTCAGTAAATGTATATGTGCCGACTGGACCATTCAACTACAGCACTTCAATGCATAGGGCAGATTCATAGGTATTCTTTGACTTGCTTTTGGACTTGGAATCTGGTTGTGTCACAAGGGTATTCATTTCATCAAATGTTAAGGTCTATACAGGATATGGTATTCATCTCGTGATTTTACATTCTTATATTGCCAGAAGTCTTTGTCTCAAACAAGTCTCTGATGACTTGGTGCAGTTAAGTGTCTAACAATATTTGTAGGTGATGGGCACCTTGGAAATGTTTCTGAACAGAGATCGATCAATAAGGCAATGTGCTTGGAATTTTGAAATGAAGCATAACTAATACACACATTGTTCATCCCTGATCAAGAGAACAAGAATTGTTCTTAGAACATCTTGAGAAAAGATATTTCTCAATCGATTGTAACCAAGTTTGCAGCGGTATTGCAGAAGTACGGTCAATTGCAAATCCGAATATAAATGCACCCAAGGAAAAGCGTAAGGGGAAAAAGAGAGGTTACGCAGGGCTGCCCATCATGGTCTGTGACCAAGGGGGTCTAGAAACAGTGGAGCCCTCATCGTCTCATGTTGGTCAGCTCTAGTTGCCCTCACTTTGGCAATACTGAATTATTGAGCTTCATCTCTCTAACAATTTGCACTACTGGATACAGTATATATAATGAAGCAATGTAAGACTTGGAGCTTCTTATCTAGCTTCACAGTCATACCCAGTGCCGTCTTGTTTCTAGACACGCCTGGCTTGGTAATTTATGTTTCCTTCTAAATCTATCTGAATCCAGACAAAACAGTATGAGAATTTTGTTTTATTTGCACACAGGTGCTATACAAGCAGCTCAGCACAGTACAGGCCATCATCCTCATGAAGTTGGTGACCTTGTGGGGTTTCTTCATGGCCCCTCAGGACAAGGTGTTTAACGAACTCTGCTTGATTACTTGGAAGATGGAATCTTGTTTGTTGGTCTTTGCAAGTGAACATGTTGTCATATCTGCAGATTAGATATGTCCTAGTGAGGTTTGGTCTCATCAGCATGCTATACATGAATATGGGTCTGGTTTGTCTTGATTGTAGGCTCTGGATTATCGAAGGGGGAAAGTCCTCCTCCTGAAGGAGACAGTGAAGAAGATGTGGCTGGCAGTACCCCATGCATAGACAATGGGAAGGCTTCAAGGGGACATACCAGATGTGTGAAGTGTGGTCATAGCAAAAATCCCTCTGCAAAGCTTCAATGTACACACTGTGGTGCTTACTTGCGGGACCAGACTAAAGCTCGCGTTGCTCAAAGATGGGCTATGCTAAAGGAAAAGGCTAAAAGAGAGGGTCGTTTGGGAGACAAGGTATGAGCCCCAGTGGTTGAAAGTCCTGAGCTCTTCCCATAACTACAGAAGTGGCATTGAAGTAGTGTTATCCTCGTTATTAGTATGAAGTTTTACTCATCAAATATAATGATTGTTAATGCAAAGTATTAATTTACTCTCATTTCATTATTTAACCAAAGTAGTCACCACTGCTTATCTGAAAGTGGAACTGACTATATTTGTTGGAGTTCCAGTAGCAGAATTTAACCAGCTGTTGTCATACTCACCTTGCAGTTCATTGTGTGAATACTTAACAATCTAGATTCTTACATTGCAGGAATTATCCATGTACTGCACATATCTTTACCCATTGCCAATGTCAATGTGCTCTGTCAGACATGTGATGAAAATGGCCATTCTCAGCAGCTACATATGTTGGAAATTGCTCTGAGCTTGTGTTTAAGGACTTGGTTTCACCTAGAAATTCGTTTCATCTAGTTAAGGGTGTTCTTGGTTATTGGTTTGACAGTCCGTAACTGCCTTCACATAGATAGATATACACGGTCAGTTTGTCGTCCTCTGCTGTGTTTTGGTGGAGTAAAAAATGCATGTGGCACCATTTTGGTTGTTGTAACTTGAGTTAACATTCAGGTTAATAAGGGCGTTGCTGTTAAATTGTTAAAGATCTAACAAACTCTTTATGCATACAAGGTGATCTTAAAACCTCAATTCCACTATGTCTTTATCTCACTCTAATGCACCAGATTTCTTGGCTAGGGAAATTACACAGGGATTGTTGTTTTTTCTTGTAATCTTGCTCTAACAATGTCCGGGGTATGCATGCAGGCATGGCAAAGAAGGAAGAAATATGCCTTTGACAAGCTCACTGATCTCACACTACTGGACCTGGAGAACACATATTTTGCACTCTTCATTTCCCGTCGCAATCGTGAGGGTGATAAATTTTCGTATGATGGATGGTATTCTGAGGGGGCTGGCAAGGAATTCGTGACCACTGGAGATGTAGAGGCCATCTGGAAAAGCTTCGTGAAAAAGCACCACAAGAGGAAGTTGTGCATTGCTCATGGGTGTGATGTTGCAGGAGAGCTTGAGGCAGGTCCAAGTTAATTTATTGGATAGATAAATTGTGGCTCTCTTTATCTTCCACTCTACATGTTGATGAGAAATACTGGAAGCTGAATGTTCCATAACCCCTGCTTCCATGTCTTTTGCATCTTCACAAAGCTAAAAGTACATCTCCATGACTAGTCTTGTGCATTAGGTCATCCTTGTTTTTTTTGGGGTGAAAGTAATGTTGTTAGTGCCATACTGAGATTCTTGTCCTAAAAGTGTGGTGCCTGAAGATTGGTCCAATTGATGACATCTGTTGAGTTGTCCAAGTAAGATACGGTACTCATTGTGTGAATATCTACCATCAAAGGTGATCTGGTATCCATTCCTGGTAAACATTGTTGTGTTTAAACATTATGCAGTTGCCAAGAAATGACGGAGGCAGTAAAAATGTAATGGATGTGAGGGGAGAATGGCGATTTGGGCGAACCAACCCATACACTCGTTCCTTGTTGGATGCCTAAACCCTTGCCTCTAAGGAACCAGTGTACGGGTTGTTTCGCCCCAGCCGGAGAATGACCAAGTATTGTGGCAAAGAAGAGATGGATTTTGAATTACTGGGTTATTATTAGTGTTAGTCAGTCAACTGAACCTGGTTGTTTGATGTGTTTTGTAATGGTAAGCATGCATGGATGTGCCTGGTACCAGTTTTAGATACTTGTGTCTAAGAGGCCTACTCTGGGCCTCCAAGCAGAAAATAGTGTGTTTAGGCTAATCATGTCAAAAGTGACCCTATTTAAAAATCAACTTGTTCTTCAAGTGCACTATCTGAATAAGCCGAAGACTTCAATGTTATTGAAATTTCAATTGAAATTTGCAGGATGGATCCCTGTGGATGCAAACACATGTGTTTTATTTTGATTGTCATTGTCAAGTATGAGTATATATTTACTTTCCCTGACATAAGACAATGTATATAATAAGGTTTCAAACATATAAATATATAAAATATGGTCTCTGAACTTGGTGAAGCCTGTATAAATTGTGTGTATGGCTGTATATTGAGACCCCACATTCTTCAAGCATTAAGCTCTGAAGAGGTTCAAGTAGGAATGCTTCCCTTGCATAATTTGGAAGGGAAAGCACATTATCATTGCTTCTATCTGGTATCAGGTATCTGAAGAGTAACGTGGGTTATGTGGGATCACCAAGGGTTTTAATCCACCAAAAGGCTTTAGTATCCAAGAGATGGAGATGAATTGTTAACTGTGCCTGCCTTTAACGTGGGGCAGGGTTTTGGGGCGCTGAGCATGTACACCCTAAACTCCGTAATATCAACCTCCATAATGTCACTCACTCTCTAATATCTTGAAACCCTAGGGAACGGATGTTCGTAGTTCAAATCTCACTCCTTATTGTCACCTTTCTCTCCCTTATATCATGAATTTTGTCATTAATGCAAACCATCAAAGAAGTCAACCCACACCCTTGCATTGCGCCATGTGTCAATATGTGGAGTGTCACCTTCTTATTCTTCTTCTTCTTATGCCACTTGTTGAATGTTGGTGCATGGATATGCCACATCGCTTAGGAAGTGAAGCAGAGTGGACCACACCACACCATTTAATATGTTGCACTTTGTGTTATTCCATAGTGTCATGCTACACTAATTCACTAGTATCACGCATTCACGTTAACACTACAGAACTCCGTAATATCACGTGCACTTTGGTTGCCACATGTGTGATACTATAGAGTTTAGAATGTATTGCAGAATAGCCACCGGGACCCATAATATGCAATCTGGATAAGGTAGATGGTTTACTTTTTCCAATGAGGGTACTTCTCCTAGGATATGAAATATGTGATTAGGGCAGGATGGTTAGCAAATCTATATCGAGGCCATATCCACAATCCCCATAAGTTTTGGAGCTCATATGAAGATTCATAGTTCATTGTCAAAGTGAAGATTCTTGTGCATATTAAGTGGGTGTATGCCCTTCCCCTCCCCCCACGCCCAAATTATGTTAACTATTGAGCTTAGAATGGTTAACACATTTTGTACATAGTCTGATCTCTTTTGACCACATGTTTTTTTGGTGTTTCTTCTTGGATGCACATGTAACCACACACCATTAAATATAGATGTTTGAGTAAGATAAGTAAATGAGTTAGGTGCATCCACCTTAGATGATGGCGCTAATGTGGTAGTTCTTGCCATTGTACTGATGTTTTAGATCTTTATTGATTTGGTGCACATTGTCTTGGTATTTGGTGTCATGTACACTACTAGCTTGGAGCCATGCCATCCCAACTTGTTGCATCCGTCCATATGAATTAATGTCCTTCGCCACTATGAGTAGTCCTGGCATGTCTCACCCTCCACGGAAAAACTAAACTGGTTAAAAATAGAAGCTGGGTTGCCTTTGCTAAAAATGAAGTTTTATTGTTTGCTACATTCTTGACACCCTTTTGGACGCGTGACTATGTTTAGCTAGTTTACTATTTCCTTTGCTAGAAATCGAGTTTTATTGTTTTACTGCATTCTTGACGCCCTTTTGGACGCATGGCTATTTTAAACCAGTTTAGTTTTTCCGTGGAGGGTGAGATGTAGCACCCATGTGAATGTAATTGGGAAAAACCTTCTGAATTTTTTCTTTTTTCCTTTCATGGCTGAGACTTGGACCCTTTTTTATAATTCCTTGATCATGACTTTTGCAAGGACAATACAAAGGTCCTCACTGTAATGAAAGCTTGTAACTGAAGATCCCTTGTAAATTGCAACTACAAAAAATGGACTCTCTGTGATTTTAGGTTCATGAATGCGATAGTGCTTCCAAAGCTCTTTCTCTAGCTTGTAAACAACTCAGAGTTGGCATGCATACCTCCAGGGAGCTTCAACTTCAACTTCGTCTTGGTTGATGATGGCAACTGGAACATCGTCTCTAGTTTTTGAGTTGGACTCCTTGTGACCGGACCTTTTCAGACTAAGGGTTGAAGGTGGCTTATTAGCAAGGGATAGGTCTTCAGTTGGACATATCTGCTTCAACAACATTTGTACCAACCTGTTTAGAATTTTCATGAGCCATCACAATGCTCCTTTATTTCCATCCTGAATTTCAAACATTTTGTCCCTATAAGGTAAACGCACCTAATTCGGTTACTTATCTTAATCCAATACCTATATTTGAGTGGTGTGCGGTTAGATGTGGATGCAAGAACCGACAACAAAAAGTCTTGTGTAAAAGAGATTGGACTACTTGTTCAAAATTGGTGACCACTACAATCTCACATTTTGGGTTTGTACACTCATGTATCCAGTGCTGCAATCCCCCCATCTCATGCCCCTGTAATAATGCCAAGTTCTTTAGTGCTCACAAGATCAATATCTTGAAAACTAGAAGCCATGTAGTTGAGAAGATCCAGAGAGTTTTCACATTTGATTATTGAAGCAATGGATTTTGAGTCCTATCATTTGGTGCAAATGCGCACTTGAGATCAACGTGTTTTAACAGATTAGAGAGATCAGATATTGGCGATTTCCTATAAGAAAAGTCATCGAATTGTGAATGTCGCTATTGCACAAGTGAACAATTCCTTCACATTCAGAAATCTAAGCACTTGTAAGCCTTTAGAATTGTATACCTTTGGAATTGCAAATCTAAAGTGTTTGTTATGATCTCGTTTGGGTTGCAAAAGTACATCGAGGACAGTCTAGCTCAATGAAGTAAAACCAGTGTCCAGCAGATCTTCTCAAAACAAGCTCTTTCAAGAATATACACATGAATAGCAAACAAGTACCACTAGAAACTTCAGATCAAGTGTTCACAACATTAGACTTATAAACTCATTGGACTTTTGGTCAGGAATTGGTTGTTTTGCATACCACATCTTCCATGTTCGGTAAGCTTTTGGTGCATGCTTGGAGAGATTCAGAGGAAGACCTGGTGTTAGGAATGGTTACCAAAATGCCATGTATTAAGTTGAGATTGGACTATAAGTTCAAATTTTATTAACCATTCTCGGTTCAATTGCGAACAAAATTGGTAGGCCCTATTGTGATCAGTTTTAGAGATATTCTTCCCTTTGACCTCCCATAAGTTCTGCATCTCAACTCCACTTGAAATGACAATTTGCACAATTCATAATTCCTAACATAAAAAGATAATTCCCCATTTGATCAATTGGTCAAAAATTGTCTATGGAATTTGAAGTGCCCAAAATAGGGCCACGTATCTTAGTACAAATATGAAATGGTGGAATACTGGTCTCAGTATGTTGAAGAACTGATGGACCCCTATATGACCCGAACAAGGTACCTGGACTCAAGTGGAGCAAATATTTTTTGCCTCTAAGATGGTGCGGATTTGAGGGCAACAGACTCAAATTCTCTTCATTGCCCCTGAAGGGTTTAGGGTGGTAAGGTTTTCGGTTTAGGGTTTACCAACATGAAACACTCAATTGTTGTGGATTTCTTTTGTCTCCAATAAATTATATATTGTTTTCTACTCACATTCCAACATCTGCTGAGCCTCATGACCATTGTCTTGCACCTTTATATAACAACAGTTTCTGTTTGGATTTCAGAGTGATGGGTCAAGCAGGTCTCTAATACTTTTGTAAGCTTGGCATTGTGACCTGTAGAGGTACATGTGTAGATGGTGTTACTGGTGATGAAGAATACATCTTTAGCTCGTCCCTATCAGAGTTACTGGAGTTAATAGATACAAACACCACATATAAGTGCCAACTCAACGAACCTTTTGCCTCTCCCATGGACCTACATAAATCATACTGGACAGTACATTTATGCTATATGATGACGTGTTTTACGAGGAGATGGGGAGTAAAATCACATGCGAGGAATTAGAAATCCATACACAAAGACTTGACAACATCAATATTTGCATTATCCAAGAGTCTAAGCCTTGGAAACGGTCAGAGCTTTGATCTCACAAACTTAGAGACAAAAAGGGGAAAAGGCATTGGAACTCAATAGGACTAGAGATGAGATTGCACAAGCAAGTTACACATACACAAAGGCATATGAACAATGCTTGGAGTGAGATGGTCTCCTCCACCCCTTGCCTTGCCATTTATTGCTCATGGTCGCCTTGGTTGATACAAACAATATGGGATAACTCCTCTCCCACTACGGACCAGCCTTATAGGCTTATTACAACCTTATTACTTCTAGTATTATATTTCTATGACTATGAGTAACCTAATGCTCTACCTTCAACACTCCCACTTTGCGAATAGTCAAAGACTTGTAATACTATCGAGTTTCTTAGTTTCTCGATCCTATATAGTGAGGTTCTAACATTGTTCATAAGTTTTTTCACATTATACCTAATTGCTTCATTCCAACTCAAAAGACCTTCAAATATTGCCACATTGGCCCGGTCCTCACCACGTTGGAGCAAAATGTGGTTTTTCCACCATTCTCCGAGTGGTCGCCACTCCCTCGTGGGATATCACCACTCTATTAGAATCAATAGGAGATAAAATTGCACAAGTATAGACACCTATACAAAGGCATATGAACAATGCTTGGAGTGAGATGGTCTCATGCTCTCCTTGCTTTGCATTTTATTATTATTTTTTTCTTCATTGGTTCACACAAATAATATGGGATAAATCTTATTTCTCTTCGGACTAGCATGGTAGCTTTATTCTAATTTTATTTTTTCTCATGCTTCTTCTATTATATTTCTATTGACTACGAGCAATCTAATGTTCTACCCTCTACACTCTCACTTTGGGAGTAGTCAAAGGTTTCTAAACCCATTGCCTATGTTAATGTTTGATGCTTATCCTTTGCAAGTTGTTTGGTTAGCACGTCCGCTATCATATCCTTCGTTGGACAATACTTCAAACATATCTCTTGGTTTTCTAGTTTCTCTCTAATGAAGTGGTGTTGTACATTGATATGTCTGGTGCAAGAATGGTGTGTGGGATTCTTTGTAAGTGCTATGCATCATTTATTGTCACACATGATGGATGTTGATCCTTCTTGCACATATCCCACATCCGCTAAAAGTTACTTAAGCTAAACCATTTTTTTAGTACAATGGCTAGTAGCTATGTACTCTGCCTCCGTCGTAGATAATGCAATGGTTGGTTGTTTTTTGCATTTCTACAAAATGACTCCAACTGCAACAAAAAACATGTACCCCGTGGTGGATCGCCGGTTGTTTGCATCTCCCGCCCAATCCGCATTGCAAAAACCTCTCAAGACAATATCCTTGCCTCCAAGGCATAATTTGAAGTTCAAAGTGTCCTTCAAATACTTCATGATGCGTTTCATGGCCATCCAATGCGGTGGACCGGCCTTTGATATGAATTGGCTCACCGTATTCACCACAAATACAATATCGGCCTTCGTGGCCACCATTGCATACATGAGAGATCTTACTCCGGCCTTGTATGGGATACATTTCATTTTCCTTTGCATATTCATAAATTCTTTATCTGAAAGTTTTAACAATTTTGAATTCACATCGATCGGAGTTCCGACCAGTTTGTATTTTTTCATGTTAAACCGCTTGAGAACCTTTTCGATGTAGCTCCTTTGGTTCATGGTGATGGTATGGGCTTCTCTATTTCTCTCAAATTCTACTCTTAGATAATAATGCAATTCTCCGAGATCATTCATCTCAAATTCCTTTTCGAGCTCCGATTTGAGCCATTTTAATTGGGTTACATTGTTTGCCAATATGATCAAATCATCCACATAGAAGATTGTCACCAATAAATACTCATCTGTTTGTTTGACGTACAATGAATGATCTGCTTGGCTCCTACAAAACCCCTTGTTAATGAAGAACGAGTCGATACGGTGATACCACGCCATTGGCGATTGCTTGAGCCCGTACAATTTTTTTAAAAGTTTGCACATAAGGTCTTCTTTTTCCTTTTGTACGAAACCCTCTAGTTGATCCATATAAATTGCCACCTCCAATATTCCATTCAAATTTTTTGTTTTTACATTCATTTGGTGGATCTCCCAATCCATGGCCGCTCATAATGAGAGAATGCATATAATGGTGATAAACTTGGCCACGGGAGCAAAGGTCTCATTAAAATCCACTCCGGCCACTTGAAAATATCTTTTTGCTATTAACCGTACTTTATATCTAACAATTTCATCCAATGCATCATTTTTGGTGGGAAACATCTATTTACTTCCTACACTCTTGCAATTTTTTAGGAGGTTGGTCAATTCCTACGTATCGTTGATCATGAACAAGTCGTATTTTCTTGCATTGCGGCCTCCTACTTGCTTGCATCTTCGGATCTCAACGTTTCGCACAAATTCAAAGGATCATCCAACAATGCCACATTGGCCCATTCTTTATCATGCTGGGGTAGAATGTGATTCTTCCACCATTCTCCGGACGAATGTCATTCCCTCTTAGGATATCTTCCATTATTGCCGAATCTATCAACGCAACCATCATTCTCCGCGGATATTTCAATTGCCTCCTCATTTGCAACGAAGTGATCTTCCACTTGTTCTTCGCGCTCCTCACGATCATCATATGAAGATGATTTGGAAGATTCGTCTACAACAACCACTATAGGGCCTTTATTTATTCCATTTGGATGCATCTGTAAAACGTTTTCAACACTTGTGTCATCTTTTATAAATATCATATCTCTATCTTTTATGATTTTTTTAATTTGGAGACATATTAGCCTATAGGCCTTAGTTCCCTCATAATAATCCAAAAATAGATATTTTATATCATTTGCATCAAACTTATCTATTTTTTCATCCAGCACCATTGCGTAGGCAATGCACCCAAATATACGTATATATGCAATACAAGGCCGCCTTCCACTCCACGCTTCCTCGGGCGTAATGGAATCCAACACCTTTGTTAGACAATAATTTCGTATGTAAACCGCATTAACCATCGTTTCCGCCCAAAACGATTTGTCGAGGTTTTGAACATGAAGCATATTCCTTGCCATCTCCACGATGGTACAATTTGTACGTTTGGCCACTCCATTTTTTTGAGGCGTATGTGGGGTAGACGTTTGCTTCTCAATACCATGATCCTTCAAAAATGGTTGAATGCTTTAGAAACATATTCCCCGCCATTGTCCGACCAAAATGTTTTGATTTTATGCTCCGATTGTGTCTCTACGAGTTTTTTAAAACTCTTTAAACTTCTCAAAGCAATCCCCTTTGAATTTCAACACATACACACATATCTTCCTTGAAAAATCATTAATGAATGTTACAAAATACCTTGCACCATCAATGGATGTAGTCCTCATGGGGCCATATACGATTTCCAAAGGCTTGGTCGTTCGCCTCCCCCCTCATTCGGAAATGCGGCCCTATGTTTATTTGGCCCCAACTCTTGGTAAAAAGACAAAAGGTTTCTTGACGGAGATGTAGAGGCCCTGCCCAAAGTCCTAGAGGCTTATATGGGTGAGGCGGTGTGGCCGGCCGAACCCATCTGAGGCCGAACGGTACGGATTCCACGAGCGTTGGCCCAGCGTGGAGGCATCGTTGCCTAGTATGGTTCGAGTTGTTGTAATGTTGCTCTGGCAACACGATGATCAACTAAGATTGGATTTCTATGGATGAAAGTCCACATCTAACCATTGGTTACCGATTAATGGGAGAGTCCCAAATACAAAGTTGAAGGGTTGGTTCCCCACCTATGAACTAAGAGGTCCGCGGTATAGGGAGCTAACCATTCACATAGAGGAATGCAAAGGGTTAGTGCTCGTGACCCTTGCTAGAATTGAGAAATAGATCAAGATAGTTAAGGGAGCTAGCAAAGGTTGCGACGCCGGGAGTCCTTTACAACTTTTGATGTGCGCAAGTTGGTTGTCCGCCAAATTGAGGCCAATGATGGACATGGCCTTCTTGACGTGTCTTTGGTACTCCTTCAACACTTTGGGATCCGCATTGGATGGTGGAGGTTCCTCGGATCTGTCCACAATATCCCAAAGATCTATGGATGCCAACAACATTTTGATTTTGAACTTCCAAAGATTGAACTTCCTTCCATTGAACTTATCAATAATTCTAGCAGCCTCGCTAAAATGATACCATCGTATGCTCGGATATACGCTCAAAACATTCAAACAATATATCTTTCACCCTAAATGCCTTATACTCTCAAATCATTCAAATTAGATTTTTTACACCTCAAGAGAGTTCGAAAGGCACTCAAATTATTAAAATAAAATCTCATTCATTTAAATGCTTTACACTTTCAAATCATTCAAATGAGATTTTATACACCTCAAGAGAGTTTGAAAGATACTCAAATCATTCAAATAAGATCTTTTTCACCTCAAATGCTTTACACTCTCAAATCATTCAAATAAGACTTCCTACACCTCAAGAGAGTTCTAAGGACACTCAAATCACTCGAATAAGATCTCTTCAATTCAAATGCACTTTATATTTTCAAAGAAACTTCTCAAAACTTAAGCCTTTCAAATTATGTGCTATTGGAATCTAAATACCTTTAAAGCTCTCAAAGAAACTCTTGAACGCTTAAAATATTCAAGTCAAATATTTTAAAATCTAAACACCTCCAAACCTCTCAAATAAGTCTCTCAACACTCAAGTCTCTCAAGTCAAGTGCTATTAGAGTCTAAATATCTTCAAAGTTCTCAAAAAAAACCCTTGAACACTCAAAATAGTCAAGTCAAATGCTTGAAGTTTAAATACCTCAAAACCTCTCAAACAAACCTCTCAACACTCAAGAAACTCAAATCACATGTTCTTGCATCAAACATACATGCAAGCAAAAATAAAATCAAAAAATACTTACAACAACAAAATGCACCCTTGGACACCTCCAATGCTCCGAAGCGCCAACTTCTCAAGATCCACTCCGCAACTTCAAAGGCAATCGAATCTCTAGGCACATCACTTGCATGGTGGATCCATAATCTATTGGAATCAATAGGAAATAAGATTGCACAAGCATAGACACCTATACAAAGGCATATGAACAATGTTGGAAGTGAGATGGTCTCATGTTTTCCTTGCTTTGCGTTTTATTGTTTTTCTTCTCTTCATTGGTTCACACAAATAATATGGGATAAGTCTTATCCCTCTTCGGACTAGCATGGTAGCTTTATTCTAACCTTATTTTTTCTCATGCCTCTTCTATTATATTTCTATTGACTACGAGCAATCTAATATTCTATCCTCTACATGCTCCTCACCGAAACTCTCAACAATAACATCATTGTTTGCCGGTCTTACATGTGGCTCCTCAATCGCAACTCCATTACCTCCCACTCGCTCGTGGTCATCCACGGATTGTCCACCGCCATCAAACAAAGGCAGTTTGGAAGATTTGTCTACTACCACCACCGTAGGGCCTTCATTTCTCCCACTTGGACGCATCTCCGAATCGTTTTTAATGCTCCCACTATCTTCCATAAACACAACATCTCTATCTTTTATAATTTTCTTTGGTTTTAAACATATCAGCCTATAGACCTTTATATCTTCGCAATATTCGAGAACATGCATTTGATTCTTTTCGCATCGAGCTTGTCCTTCATCTTGTCAGAAACCTTGGCATATGCAAGGCTTCCGAACACACGCATGTATGCAACGCTAGGCCGCCTTCCACTTCAAATTTCTTTGAGTGTAACAAAACGCAAGGCCTCATCGGACATTGGTTTAATGTATAAACCGCATTTGCCACCACTTCCGTCCAAAGCAATTTCTCGAGCTTTGGAGTTTTGAGCATATGCTTTGCCATTGCAATAACGCTTTGAATTGCACATCCCGCTGGTCCAATGTATTGAGGCATGTTCTCAATGCCGTGTTCCATCAAAAATGCTTCAAAAGCCTTCAAAATGGAGTCCCTTCTGTTCATCCACCGAAATGTCTTGATTTCGTGCTCCGATTGCATTTCTACAAATGCTTGGAACTCTTTAAACCCCTCAAACCATTATCCTTTGTATTTCATCGTGTAAACCTATACCTTCTTCAAAAAATCAACAAAAGTAACAAAATACTTGCCCCTCCTATGGACGTGGTCCTCATAGGGCCACAAATACCCGAATGCACAATCTCCAACGGTTTTGTCGCTAGCCTTTCCGCATTGTTGTACTACTTTGATGTATAGTGCTTACCTTCCGTGCATGCTTTGCAAACCAATGTAGTGATGGAAGGAGAGGTTTTTCCTATATTTATGCTCTTCACCATGCTTTATAGTGCATTAATGCTCCTCACATCCAAATATTCAAGTCGGCAGTGCCAAAGCTCCACCGAATCACCTCTCGCACGTGAAAACACAAAGTTGGCCGCATCCACTCCACATACGTACGTGAAGATCATTTGATACAAATTCCCTTTCTGTTGAGTTATTTCTACCACGTCGCTGTTTGTACATTCCACAATATATTTGTTTATGTGAAATTGCACCTTCAATCCCTTTGACAAAAGTTTGCTTACCGAGAGCAAATTGGCTTGCAATTTCGACACGTGAAGTACGTTTGTGATGCGAATTCTAGTTGTTTTGGCTCTCGTTTCAACTCCAACGACAATGGACTCCATTCCGATAGCTTTGAATACCGTCTTATACGAAGTCATGTGCTTTGTGGCTCCTGAATCCATGATTCATTTGCAAACACTCTTTGAATGCGCTCCGTGTTGCGTTACAAATGCAAATTCATCCTTGTCCTTCCCATTGTTAACACTCTCCCTCTCTTTGTTTCTTGCTTTGTAGCAAAATCGTACAATGTGGCCCGGTTTGCCGCAATAGAAACATGTTTTTACACCTTGCCTCGAAGGTGGATTGCATGTTTTCCTTTGACGCGACACCATCGCCACGTCTTCACCTTGGGGTTTTTTCTCCTTGTACTTGGACATCTCGTGCATCAAACGTGATGTCACGTACTCCATCGTCTCCAAAGCGGTGATCAAATATTTGTACAAGGCCGACAAACTCTCGAACAAAGTCATGACGATGTTTTCTTCCCGTACGGGTACTTCCAAACACGCGAGTTGATCCGCAAGCGCTTTGACCTTGTTGACGTAGTCCAACAAGTCGTCGCCTTCTTCCCTCTTGCACGTGAAGAATTTGTGGCGCACGAAAAAGATGTTGGAGAAACTCTTCGTCTTGTGGCGCACGAAAAAGATCTTCCACACCTCCGTTGGTATGTTGCAATTCTTGATGTGTGCAAGTTGGTTGTCTGCCAAGTTAAGGCCAATGATAGATATGGTCTTCTTCACGTATCTTTGATATTCCTTCAACACTTTGGGATTTGCGTTGGAAGGTAAAGCCTTCTCGGATCCATCTATAATATCCCAAAGGTCCACGAAAACCAAACCATCTCCATTTTGAACTTCCAAAGGCTAAATTTCTCTCCATGAAATTTGTCAATGATCTTAGCTGCTTTGCTCTCAAGATATGCCATCTTCCACTCTAGAAATGGGTTTGTACACTCAAAAATTTCAAATTAGATCTTTTTCACTTGAAATGAACACTTTGGACACTCAAATCACTCAAATAAGTTCTCTTTCACCTCAAAGGTGCCTTACACTCTCTTATACTTCAAGTCAGATCTTCTCCACCTTAAGAGAAGTCTTAAGACACTCAAATCATTCAAATGCTAGCCTTATCCTTCAAATATTCTTTCTAACACTCAAATCAACTAAACCAATCAAGTATGCTCCTTTTGAACTCAAATGACTAGCCTATCCCTCAAGTCAGCGTTTCAACACTCAAATGACCAAGTCACAACATTCCAAACTCCAAATGAACCCTCTTTCCTTCAAACATTGTGATTCCATTCCAATGCACTCAAATAAGGTCCATTCTCAGGGCGATTACACCCCCTTACGTTTCATAACCATGTGCGATAAAAGTTTGCTACCCTATATTATATGCCATAGATAATTTTTAAAATTATAATATTTTTTACATATACATAACCATTGATAATATCTTTTGTATATTTTTTTGAAATTTTTAGTCATCGTCATTTTTGTAATAATTGTTTTAGTTCAATTCTCCGTCATTTTAGTTAGAAATGGTATGTTTTTTTTTTAAATCATCAAATTTGGTTATCCAATTTTACTATGTAATAGATATTGTGTATACCTACTCATGAAAAACAATTGATAAAATTTTGAACCATTTTGGTGATGCAACTTATAAAAAATAGTTTTTTTTGTCGAACATGGTGTTCAACTTGACAATGGAGTGCACCCCCGGGGGTCCATTTGCACTCAAAATGTTTTTGGGGTGTCAAATGGGTTCTTAGACCATCAAATCACTCAAATCAGATCCAATTCACAACAAATAAGAGCTCTTGCTCTCAAATATGCCCTAGAACCATCAAAACTTTCAAGTTAGATCTTTTTCACCTCACATGAGTCCACTTTCTTTTCAAAGTGCCTAAAGATACACTAATCAATCAAGTTTGATTTCTCACACCTCAAATGAGTGTATTTGATCTCTGTGAGCCCAATTCTGTGTTCACATTTCCAGTTAACTCAAAATCACATGAGGAATTTGAAATCGCCATGTGGTTAAGTTAGCCTAGGAGGTTGAAGTGGTGTAAGTGGCATCAAATTGTTATTTTTTCTATTGAAGTTAGGTGGGTTGTTTTAGAAAAGAAAAGAAATAAAAAACATTTTAATTATTTTAATTAGATTAAGGGTGATGTCATGTGGGGGGTAGCTTGTGCTTTGATCAAGTAGCTACTTTGGGTGTGTGGGTGTTTGTTTAAGGCTTAGGTTAGGTTCATTAAAGGGTGAGGTCGTTAAACCCAACCGGATAAGGGCTGGATTCTCGGATCTGGGACAGGGGATTAGCAGCTGATACCGAGGTTGCGAGCGTGTGTGGAGAGACGGGGGGCAGAGGGGCCCGAGGCTACGAGCTTCGGCCAGAGGCTTCGAGCTTGAATCAGAGGCTACGAGCTTGAATCAGAGGCTGCGAGCTTGAATCAGAGGCTGCGAGCTTGGGCCAGAGGCTTCGAGCTTGAATCAGAGGCTGCGAGCTTGAATCAGCGGCTTCGAGCTTGAATCAGAGGTTTTGAGCTTGAATCAAAGGCTGTGAGCTTGAATCAGAGGCTGCGAGCTTGGGCCAGAGGCTTTGAGCTTGAATCAGAGGCTGCGATCTTGGGCCAGAGGCTTCGAGCTTGAATCAGAGGTTGCGATCTTGGGCCAAAGGCTTTTAGATTTTTAGGTTTTGAGTGGATTGAGAGTTGTAAGGCCGAGGCCCAGCAATGTGGCAAGGCCGGGATCAGGATGAGTGAGGGAACAATGGAATAGGGTTTAATGAACCTTTAAGGTGTAAAGGGAGTTGCTTAGGATGTTAGGAGTTAGATTAATTAGTTGAATAGTACATAGGTTATGTAAGAGGTTAGAGATGGAAGGGAATGATGTTGGGATGATGGTGTAATAATCATCATGGATGCATGAATATTTTTCAATCCTAAGGCCCCGTGAGGTTGAATAAAAAAATGTGCTTAATATTTGATTTCATTGGGGCATAAGCATGGGTTTCCAAGGTTGAGAGTCAACATAAATGTGTGAGCCATGGACTTCCACCTAGACCACAGATGCAAACGGGTGGAGGTTTATGGCTGACATAAATGGTGCGTCCGCCGGGAGTGAAGCGGGATTAGGAGATTGAGACTTGGAGGCACGAACTTGAGGGAGAGGAAGGAGCACATGGTGCACGATAAGCATCTCACTTGGTTTTGATTTTTTGTCATGTGGTTAGGTTAGTTGAATCCCATTTCTTTTCTTTGGAGTGGAATGCATTTTCATTTGTGCATTTTGTTTTGAAGAAGGGGTGCGGCTTAAGGTGATGTCCTAAACCTTCTTGGGATGGCATAAGGACATAACATTAATAGTGCGATTATTAGTTCACTAAATCCTAGAGGGATAATTAATTTTAGGAAGAGTCAACTTTGACACTCACCTTAGGGTGAGTTTCCAAGTTAGGGTGTTGTGAATTCAATGTTGCTAGAGTTAGAAATTGTTAGTTGAGGATTGTTGGGGTTGAAGTCAAGTTGAGTCACGGTCGAGTGTGAGTGCTAACTTGCAGGGGGAGAACGAATTGCTTGAGGTATGACATTCTTCAAAGTGAATTCATTAATTAATTAAGGAAGGATTTTAGTAATTATTTTTGTCGTTATCCGTTGTAGAGGGTAATTCCCTAGTCATCGCATTGTGTTGGAGGTGAGAGGGTGATGCCCCAGTCTTCAATGTGGTGCATGGCAAAGGTCAGCCCCTCACTCTCGATATTGTGGTAAGTGTCAATTCAAGGGAGGAGTTCGGAGGTGATTCTCCGGTTTGACTAAGGATTGACATGAGCATGCCTATCCCCTGTTTGGGATTTTTCACCTAAGTTGGCCTGCAGGTTCTCATTCCTCACCTCCTCAATTTTAAATACACATCCAAAAAAGTGAAAACATTAAAGGAGTGAAGGTAGTAAGGGGTATGTTTGGTCAAGTGAGGGTTGATCGACCTTTCAGGGAATGCGAGGTAGGACTCGATCTCACAAATTTGAATTGGAGTTAAGATTAAAAAAGAGTACACGTGGAAAAAATTTGTTTAAGATTAGTGAAGTTGTAGAAAAAGTAGAAGTTGGGATAGAGAGTTGTGGGAGCCCGAAAATCCACGGAAGTCCGGATTGACTTCCGAACCGGATTAATACCCGGATAATACCCTGGGATTGTTGTTAAAGTAGGGTTCCCAAGGGTAGGTTAGTTGTTTTAGGAAATAAGGTTCTAGGCAACCGCCTTACGCGTTAAAACGGTTAAAACAGATACTTTGACCCGACCGGAAATTAGCCTGGGAATACCGTTTGGGAACGGTCCGGTCCGGAGCGTTCGGACTGTTAAACCGGTTACAACGGACTCCGAACGGTTGCGGGGAAAATGGTTGTGGAACGAGACCCGTTGGGAAAGAGGGGGAGTACTTAAGCGAATTTTTCCTCTTCTCCGGGCCATTTGCGCGAGTGGCATTGTTGAGAAAACGAGCGGTGAGTTGCTTTTTCGAGTCACCAGCAGTTGGGGTAGGTTAATTCAGGAATATGTAGAGAAATCCATCCCCCACATTGGCCGGAAACCCTCCTATCTCTCTCCCTACATCCTCCATCTCTACCAGCACCAAGGCTGCATCAATGAAGCGGAAGAGGATATGCTAACGATAGCGGAGGACGAGGTGGTGTACAAGCTCGATCCGGAAGCAGAGGTTGCGGAAGCCGGAACAGAAGACTCAAGCGACACAGCGGTTCCGGAACCGCCTCCAGCTCCGTCCCCTCCGAAAGTCCGGAAACCAATCTCGCCACCACCACGACAGGAAGCCGGACCCAGCCGGGAAGTCCTCTGGAGAGACATCGACTTATCCACGTTCGAGTTTCCGGAAACCCCCTTCAAGCGCGTCCGGGAGGAGTTGACGGCACTCCAGGACCAATATTTCCGGATGGAGCACATCACTCGAGGGGTGAACCGGGCCTTGGACCACTGTGGGCCCGGAAATATCCTCCGGGAGTTGGCCAAGCGGACGGACCGGAAGTAGGTAGAGACCCTGGAGACGGAGAAGGCACAGCTCGCAGCACAGGTGGCTGCTATGACACGGGAGCTCACCCAGAAGAGCGAGGAGATCCGGAAGTACCATGCGGAGCAAGCAGTAGTCCTAAGCCGGGTCCGGGAATTGGTGGGTCATCCGGGAGAAGTCGTCAACAAGGCGCACCTCTATGACCAGTTGATGGAGTCAGCGGATCCGTCTTCTGCCCGTCAAATGCTCCAGATCTTGGTGAAGTACTCCCGCTCGATGAAGGATCTGCTCAAGGAGATCCAAAAGCTTCTGCCCTCGAGTGGTACCCCCAAGCGGGTGCTTTATCCGGGCCCACCCGGATCCCCAACGGGCACCCTGTACGAGGTTGTAGGGGAGGTGGAGTTAGTTTAGGCCTCTCCGGTGGGTGCAGGGCCCAGCCAGCCAGCAGGAACTCCCCAGCCAATGGAATCCGGAAGATTTCCGGATCGGGAGAAAACTCCTGTTCCGCAACGGACGCACTCATCCCAGGTTTGACGGAAGAGCACAGAACGGTCGGCCAGATCAGGTCGAGGGCAATCACCGAATCCGGACCAGGGCAAGAAATCAGAGCGATCCAGAACACCGGAGAAGGCCAGAACTCTAGCACGGATGAGGACACCGGATCGGACGAAGTCTCCGGATCGGGGTAAGGCGTCGATGTCGCAGGTCGCACCATCTCCTGCTCAGGAATGTATGATCGTGGAACAGTGGGCGCCCGCACCCTCACGCGCGATGTCAGCCAGGGGCCCCCGAGCGACTTCAGTTTCCACCGGCCAAAACAGGGAGCGGACCACAGGAGGTGACCCTTCGCCCATCCGGCGGCACCGAAAGGAGAGGAAGATTTCCGGATCGGGTGAGGATCCGTCCACGGCAGGAGAGTCCGAGGAAGAAATCGCCCCTTCCCAAACATGCAAAGGGTATTTACGAGGCTACAAGAACGTCGGCTTTTGACCCCCAGGGGAGGCTCCTCCGCCATCAGTGGACCCGCGAGTCACACCAAGGATGGGTCGGCTTCGAAGAAGCACCGTACCAGTTAGATTAGACTTAGGCATGTAGCTATAGGTAGATCAAAATTAGGCAAATAGGATTTAGGCTGCCTTTGAGTTTTGGCAAAACTGTAATTCAAAATGTTGTCAGCGCAAAAAGCGGATCGAGATCCGGAAATTCCGCGAAGGGCGAAGTTCCGGATTTCTCGCAGTTAAGGATTTTTTGAGGGTGGCCAACTGCGCCGCCACCTTCAGTTAGGGATTACAACCCCTACTTAAGGCTGAATAAGGAGCAGGAGAAGGGTTCCCTTCTCCATTGTTGTATTTTGTCACTCCCCACTCAATAAAGCTCTAGTTCTCAATCTATTCTGACTTGTTTTGTGCACGGATGTCAGCCACAAACCCCCACCCTTGCACGTCTATAGTCCGGGTGGAAGGTTAGGGCTCACATGTATTTGTAGACTCTTAGCCTCGAACCTCCACACTCATGCTCCACTGAATTTGAATATAAAGCACATTCTTTTTATTCAACTCATGGGCATTAGCATTGAAACATATTTATGCACACAGGGTGTTTATTACACATGGCCACACTAATATCCTCATCCTCCTCTAATCCCCTACCTAATGTATGTCCTACCCAACCAATTAATCTAATTCCTAACTCTGTGAAGGCATTTTAAATCACATTATAAATTTAAGATCTAATTTAGCTGTGCTACTTATTACTCCTACCCCTTTGCCCTGCCACATTACCCAAGGGCTTAGTCCTTGCAATCCAAACCCATGACCAGTGTGCTGCCTTAAGCACTACTGCCCATCAATCGTCCTGCAACCCAGGCTGCCTTCGGCAAGCTGCACTGGCCCCCGCCCCTTCCGAGCTTTAAATTCCGGGTTGCCTCCGAACTCTGAGATTCATGGTCGCCTCTGAACTCTGAGATCCCTGATTGTTTTTTAATTTTGAAATCACCGGTTGCTCAAACTATGAGCTCACATTCCGCCTTGAGGCCTCTGGCCGCCTCCGAACTCTGAAATCTTGAGTCACCTCCGAACTCTGAGATTCCTAGTCACCTCCGAACATTAAAATCTCTAGTTGCTTCTGCACTCTGAAATCCTTGGTCGCTCTTGAATTCTGAAATCATTGGTTGCTCAAACTCTGGGCTCACATTCCGCCTTGAGGCCTCTGGCCGCCTCCGAACTCTGAAATCTTGAGTCGCCTTCGAACTCTGGAATTCCTTCTTACTTAAAAACTAAAAAAATCCCTGCCTACCTTCCAAAACCCGAACCCCCACACCCTGTGTCCAGGGACTTTATCTTCGTTCCCCCCGAGAGGTGAAGCTCTGCCCCGAGGAACCAGGGGACCCCCTCTTAGATCCTGGAATTCCGAAGCCTTCTTTTCTTCCACCTGCAGGGGCCGACCCTCTCTTAAAATCAACCCCCCCTAAGCCTAAAATGAACAATTAACTTGGCACCAAGCCACAATCCTCACCAAATCCCAACCCAAAATTCTAATATGGCTAACTCAAATTCAAATTACCCTTTAACTAACAACCCCACAACTTCCCCAAGCCTCACCTTTAACACAATGTGCCCTCCAATGTTCAAGCTTAACTCTACTCCAAACACAAAAACTTCACTCTTTTTATATTTTTGATTAATTGGACAATTGTCAAAGTCAAGATTTAATGAATCTTTTGAGACAAAAACACATGTGGGCACCATATTGGGCTCACAACGGACTGTTAGGAGAATGTTGTAGATCTAGAGGGAATGAATGAGTAGGAAGTACGGATACAACAAAGGAGAGGAAATCCAGATCGGATTCGACTGCAGTACTATGGATCTTTTTTGAGTGTAGTGGGAAGGAAACCTCATTATTCCGGATGTCTGGGTAACGCCCATGTGAGATAGTCGTCGTTAGGACTGGGTAAGATCAGGGAGGTGCCAGACTTACGCCATCCGACCTTCTGAAGAGGTCTCACTGTCCTTAGGCGGGGCAATCCGGAAAGTGGTACGGATCGCCCAGTTATCTCAAACTTAGTAGAGCCTAAGTTCGATGTAGCCGGATCGGTCTGTCGAAAGGAGGAGAGAAACCGGAACAGTTAGGATCCGGTCCAGAGGTCATTTCTAGTGTGTAGTGAGAAGGAAACCTCATTATTCCGGATGCCTGGGTAACGTCCATGTGAGATAGCCGTCGTTAGGACTGGGTAAGATCAGGGAGGTGCCGGACTTACGCCATCCGACCTTCTGAAGAGGTCTCACAGCCCTTGGGCAGGGCAATCTAGAAAGTGGTACGGATCGCCCAATTTTCCCGGATTAACAAGATCTCCGGATGAATCTTGACTTTTCTGTCGTTGTAGTTCCGGTTCACCATCCGAATCCTCTGTGTGACCTGCCAGGAAAGATTAGGCCGATTCGGACTGGTTGTGAGATAATCCGGATTCTGACCATACAGGGACGTTTTCATCGGATGAACCAAATCATCATTGGAGGTAGGATATAGGTAGGTAGATATTGAGGAAAGAGGCATGTAGGAGTAAGACTTAATTATAGAGGTTCAATCCGGAAGGCAAGTCCCAGGACAAGGACATCCAAAGGACCATCCGGATCCGGAAAGCCGATCCGGCCGGTGGTCGATTTTCAAGCAGGAAAAGAGGGTCCTTGATATCCTGCACTTCACAGAATCCCTGGACGATACTCGGATCATCCGGACAGACCGGATTAGGCATTGAAAAACGCCTATTCGGAAACTTTTGGTGTTCGTGTGCTCCCACAAGAGTTGCTTGAATGTGGAGCCTATTGTTAATTCAGTGTTAGGAAACCTAGAGGTAGATACTCAACTTGAGGAGGAAGCTACTCCCTCCAAGTTGAGTGGCGAGACATCGACAGAGGCTGATACAGTTAGGAAGGAGATCCCTATAGAAAGTGATAGGAGAATAGGAGTAGACACACCTGTCACCATGGCTCAGGAGGGAGGAGGTCCGCCTCCCATGCCACCCATTGATCCATTGGTTAGGCCGAGAGGTTTATACATTTTGGTTCCACAAAACTTGGCGGCGGTGGATATGCCATCCCACCTCCCTAAGTTTTATGGAACTAAAGATGAGGATCCCTCTAGGCACATGGAGAGGTACATTGAGAGGTTGGCTAGTTCTCTTGTCACCAATCCGGGATATTGGTTGGTGTGGTTTCCCACCACTCTAGAGGGTGAAGCCTATGAGTGGTATAAAGATCATGCAAAGGGTCACTTCATAGGATGGGAGCAGATGCAGAGGGAGTTTTTAAATGAATTTAGGCCAGAGGTTGGTCAGAGCATGGCTCTTAGAGCGCTAGCATCGTTGAAGCAAGGAAGGAAAGAGGAGATTTCAGCATACATTAGGAGGTTTGATTTGGTGTGTACACGCTTTGTGGGTACAATGCTCAACGATGACACACTAAAACAATTCTTCATTCAAGGATTTTTTAAGGCGGGTACCATTAGAGGTGTGTTGGAGAGGAATCCTCAGACATTAGCGGATGCTAAGGTTGCAGCTAGAGAGATGGAACACATAGATAGAGATTATGAAAGATTATGGAGAAAGGAGGATGAATTAATTCCTCAATTCATCCCCATTCGCTCGAGAGTGGTGGAGGGAGAGCCAGGTAGACAGGGGAGTCAAGCTCAGTATGCTTTCATTGACACGGGTCGACGTCCTCTAGCGGTTAGGGAATCGACACCACTCTTAGTATTGCCCGCTCTTAGAGTTGATGCGCACATTGAGGAGGTGGAGAGAAGGTTAGGTGATAATCAGTTAGGATTTTAGGAGGCAATGATTAAGAAAACGCAGAGCCTTACATATCAGATGTCATTGATGATTAAGAGCCAACAACCTGGTCCTCCCCCTCAGGTTGAATCGGGTAGACATGCTTCGGGATTGTGGTGTGTTCAGTGTGGCCAACCTAGACATACTAGGCAATTTTGTCGAGTTGGGCAGAACCGTGATCAAAGGAACAACGGTGGCCCACCTCCACAAAACCAGAGAGGCCAAGGTCAGAATCAGTATGGTCAGGGAAATTATAGGAGACCTCCCCCTAGAAGACAAGGTGGTCAGAATGTGGAGAGAAAGGAGTTTCATCATTTTTGTGGGAGATGGCATGTACAGGGTCAGTGTTGGTCCGAAGAACAAGGTTATGGTTGTAGTAATTGTGGGGGAAATCATCCTTCGGACGAGTGTCGTCAACCTGATAAGGTCATTAGCATGCCCACCTCGGCGGTCAACCCACAACAACAAGCTAGGGACAACATGAGAGGGGCTAGGCCACAGGGTGGGCCTCCTAATGAGCTTAGGCCACCTAATTTATATTATGACCATGGGAATGCGAGGCAGACATTCCACCCTCTAACGGGATTGCAGACGGCAAATGGATACATTCCTATTCAGAATAGGCCAAAGGGTCCACAATATTTTGACAATAGGAGGCAAGCTCCTCCTACCGATCCGGGTCCGTCTAATTCTCAGGATGTCAGGTTCATGGACGGTGTCACTGAGCCGCATCATGATGAGTTTATTCCTTTCCAGATGGATGTTGGAGAAGAACAAAGTCAATGGCCTCCACACACCAACGCCATCACCTATGAGTTGAGGAGTTTGGATGATGAGGTCATTCATGAGGCCACGGCATTAGCAGTTACCACTAGGGCTATGCGGGAAAACATTTGTTCACCACAAATCTCGAGCACCATCGGAAATGGAGAAGGAAGCTCGGACATCAATCGGCCGGGGCGGGTAACATACCACCTTAGCCATACTACGGACCGGTTATCAAATTAGTGAAGATAGTTAAATTAGTAACTACATGAAGTGAAATGGCCGAAATTAGTAAGCCATTTAGATTAGTAGGTTATGTAGGAGGCAAGTGAATATTAGTAGTATTTTTAGAGAAATTAGTAAGCCACATAGCAAGCCACTTAGGATTAGTGGGCTTTAAGGTGGCAAGTAACTGCCTAGCCACATAGGTGAGGCAAACGGAGGTGGAAGTAAATAAGGGCCAAAAAATGACTTTTTGGTTAGCCTTAGGAATCTTCCCATACCTAGATAATACATAGGTAGATTTTAAGCTACAATCTACCACATTTTGAATGAAAAGAAGATGAGAATTATATGTGCTTTCTTCGAGGATGTCCGAAAGAGCCATCTTCATTTTCTTAGGAAAATAGGAGATATAGGGATATAGGAGGGAGGCACATGTTAGGCGCTTCCTCCTACTATATATAAAATTAGGATTAAAGTTAGAACACCTTACCTTATTCACGTCAATATGCTACACAAGAGCTAGGTCCTTTGTATCTTTACCATTTTGGAATACAAGAGCTTCAAGCTCACACCTTCATCTTAATTATTCAAGGTAGAGACAAAGTAAAATTTTAGCTTAGACATAGTCAAGTTGAGCAATTGTGATTGAGACTTGAGATGATCTATAGCAACTCACATGAGGTGAGATAGTTGATTGACAAAAATAATAGTAACTCACATGAGGTGAGATAGTTGTAGAAAATTATTATAGCCACTCACATGAGGTGAGATAGTTGCGAGAGATTTTATAAGGACTCACATGAGGAGAACTTAGACAATTGAGTTAACGAAATCATGATGAAATGTACGACACAAAAGAGTGAGTGAACTTGAGAAATTAAGGCATGAGTGATTAACCATTGAAAGTGAGTAGTTAAAGATGTGAGGGAATTGTTGTTGACACACAAGACAAATTATAAAGAAAAGAGAAAGAGAAAGAGGTAGAAGAAGGCGAAAATTGTGCGTGAAAGCAACTAAGACATAACAAATTAACCTTAAAATACTTCTCCACATTCTTTGATCACATAACTCCCTTCACAAAAAGAAAGATGATTGATTGACAACATATTTGAAGTATTTTTATTTCCGAAGCATTTCAATAATGAGTATATTATTAACTTATGATATGAGTGTCTACTACTAAGTGTTAATGCACACAATATATCTATATTGCTAAAAGAAGTCAATTAATTATGACTCAAATGCTTTGAAACATAAAAACGGATAATGAATGAGTCTTTGACTAACTTTGTTATGACTTCATTATGATATTACTTTAACCTTGATTGGTTATATTATGATTGTGCTAAAAAAAGGCTGCAGTCAGTTATATTATAACCGTGCTAAAAATAGCATGTCCTAATTATAGTAGAAACTATGATTATATCACATCTGTGCTAAAAATATCATGTATTAAATAGTATATGCTAATTATAGGCGTGACTGAAACTGAGGTAGAACCTAACTAATTTAAAAATAGACTGTGGCTAATTACAACAGAGATTGCATGACTGATCTAAAAATAGACTGTGGCTAATTACAACAGAGATTGCATGACTGATCTAAAAATAGATTGTGCCTAATTGATGGCAAAGACTATAAGATTGATCTGAAATAGACTGTTCTAAATATAGATGGTATTGAGTTATAATTGAAATGAGCTAAAAATAGACTGGACCTAATTATAAAGCATTAATCGACTACTCGCAGAAAGATTACTTGAAGAACTTGAAGACGGTTATGTGGCTACTTGAAGATAATCACTTGAAAAAAAATATTTGACTACTTAAAGACTTATTTGGATACGTTGAAGATGTTACTTGATCAAGTAGAAAGGATTACTTGACACTTGAAGAAGGTTACTTAGTTATATTGAAGACGGTTACTCGGCCAATTGAAGAAGGATACTTGAGCACTCGAAGACGGTTACTAAGTTACATTGAAGACTTGATGAAGATTACTTAGACACTTGTAGAAGGATACTTGGCTACATTGACGACTTGAAGATGGTTACGTGGCCGATTAAAGATAATTACTTGGCCGAAAAGAGAAGATCATTTGGACACTTGAGAAGGTTACTTGGATACATGTAGAAGGTCACTTGGCTACCCTTGAAGACGGTCACTTATAAAAGGAAGTTACTTGTTATTTGGCTACTTGGCTACTTGATAGAAGGTTACTTGGCTATTCAAGGAGGGTTACTTAGTTACTTGGAAAGTATTATTTGATTACTTGAAGAGTGCAACTTGGTTACTTGGAGAGTGTTACTTGGCTACTCAAAGATGGTTACTTGGATATGAGAAGACGGTTACTAAACTAATTAGTGGTTGGAAGAAGATTTACTAAAATACTTAAGAAGAAGAGGAGATAACTACGGCACATGAAGAAGATACAACACTACGACATACGAGGAGAAGTGAACAAGATCTAGATTAGAAGTAACACTTGAGCTTAAAGGGACAACTACGGCACGTGAAGAAGTTCGACACACTCGAAGAAGTGGTTGTCAATCAAATGAAGGAAGACAATCAAGATAGAAAACAACAAACGACAAAGAGATTAGGTAGTTTAATCATCATAATCCGGATGACTCTCGAAATCACTACGATACGGTCAACCCTAGGAACAAGTGGAGGTAGTTGAGCTCAACAACATTCAAGCAGAGAAAAATGTGGTGGGACAAGAGGAGTACTCCTCGAATGAGGGTCCTAACCTTTTGGAATTGGATATGGTAGCTAGAGTAGCGAGAAGAGCCACTAGGGAATTAGAGAAGGAGAATTAGATTGTTCAGGATAGGGAGAGGCCAACTGTCATTCATGATTTACATGGTAGTGAGATGGGAGAATGGGCAGGACCTAACATTCCTTTGGATGAGTTTGATAGAGTAGGAAAAACAAAGGTTGAGAAGCCGGAAGGTTATGATTTGTGGGCCGATCTTAGCTCACTTAAGGCCGACTTAACCTTTGGTCAATTATTGAAGATGTCACCCATGGCTCGTAAGACTCTCAAGGAAGGAATGTCGGTGACTAGGAGAACTAGGAAGATAAAGACCAGAGTGGCCGCTAGAGTTCAATTACGAGAAGGGGGACGTGATGTCAAGGCAATAGAGATAGAAGTTATGGTGGTGGACAAGGTGGTTCCTAATGTGCTAGTTGATGGAGGTAGTGGGCTAAACATCTTGCCAGAGCACACCATGAAGAGATTGGGTCTTAGTCTTACGGGTCCATCACCTTTCATCATCAACATGGCGAATCAAACTCCGGCGGTGCCTTTGGAAATGATTAAGGATTGTAGGATTAGCACAGGAGGGGAGGAGTATGTTGTCATTTTCCATGTCATCAAAATGCATTCCAGCAAGGATACATTTCCCATCTTGTTGGGTAGGCCTTGGTTGAGGATGTCGGATGCGGTAGTAGATTGGGGAGGAGTCAAGCCTTCCATTACTTATGGTCCTAAGGATAATAGAATCAAGGTCTTCATAGGATCATTAGGAGGTTGGATGAGAGAACAAATCTCTTCATCGTCGGATGATGAGGAGGAAGGCAAGGAGGAAGGTGAAGAGGGCAACAAAAAGAATGAGACATTAGTGGGAGTGGTCCATTCGGGTGGACAAGGAATTATTATGGATTCAGGGTCAGGTAGTTTAGGCGGTAATTTCTATTATTGGGATGATAATGGGAAGTATGCACAATGGTTGAGAGACTATCCCGAGTCAGTGTACATGATATCATGATGACGTCCCACCATGCATGTTTAAGTGATGAGAGGCTTAGTTCAAGGGGGGGAATATTCTTTGTTAGAGCCATGTGAAGTACTTACCGAGGAGGAGTGGATTAGAGGAGGATTGACGCCTTGGATAGATAGTGTGGATAAGAGCGATGTGATTTTTATACGTGTGGATGGAACTCAGGATGAGGAGGCTGTCATTGAGGCTGCACGGTTGGAGGAACCTTTGCACTTCAAAACCATGTCAACGGGCATAGTGGCGGGTCAACATGTCAAGGATTATCCTAAGGTACCTCAGGATTGGTATAGAAACAAGGATGAACAAACACATGTGTCGGAGACGGACTGGAGGTATGTGGATGTGAAGACAAAGAATGGAAAGGTTAGACAAATGAAGATGAGGTCTAAGATGGGAGAGAAAGAAATCAAAGAATACAATGATTTGGTGGATGAATTTAGCGACATGTTCGCATGGTCGTACGATGAGCTTAGGGGGATCCCTAGAAAGATGGTGGAGCACCGCATTCCTTTGATTCCGGGTGCTAGACCCATTAGACAAAAGGAGAGAAGGATGAACCCACAGTTACAATTGTTAGTAAGGGCCGAATTAGAGAGGTTGTTGAAGGTTGGGTTTATAAAGCCAGTGGAAATTACAGATTGGGTTTCTCTTATGGTGTTGGTATTAGCCATAAATCCCCAACCTTTTGCGTCTGTAGTCCAAGTGGAGGTCCATGGCTCACATGTCCTTGCCAACCCTTCAGCTTTGAAAACCCCTTGTTTGTACTCCAATAAAACCAAATGTTAAGCACACTCTTTTTATTTAATTCCACAAGGCATTGGTATTAAGAAATACTCATACACCTATGTCAATCATCACATCACAACCACACTAACTTGCTCCTCCTCTTCTATTTACCCACCTAATCTATGTACCATCCCACTACCTAATCTAATTCTTGGCACCCTAAAGTGTCTCCTCTCCCATTAGAGGTTTATTGAAACCCCCTTAGCCCCACTGCCCATTAATTCCCCTACTCCTTTTGCCATATTGCAAGGAGTCCTTAGCCCTGCAGTTCAAATCTGTAAATGGCTAACCTTGCATCATCTACGGCATCCAAGCCCCTGGCCTTCGGCACTTAGCATGAATCTTCATTCAACCTTCGGCACAGCCATCCAGGTCCCTGGGCCTTCGGCACTTAGCCTGAATCCTCGTTCAAGCCTTCGGCGCAGCCATCCAGATCCCTGGGCTTCGACGCTCTTGCATTCAACTCTCTACCCCATCCAGGTGCCTGATCCTCGTTCAAGCCTTCGGCGCAGCCATCCAGGTCCCTGGGCCTTCGGCGACTCAGAAATCCTTGCTGGGCTTCGGCCAGCTCACCCTTCCCCTTTGCTGACACTCGCCCTCATTCTCTGTAATACCTCCGCCCTTGTGAACTCACACCCCCTGTTCCAACAGCCGCAAGAGAGCAAGCAAGAACCGAAAACCACCACGGCCGAGAGGCCCAGGCCCCTTCCTCCCTGGATCTGGAAATTCGGACCTTATCCACCGTTGGGTAACTGCCTTCCTCCACAATGAACCAGCTCTAAGCCTAAACTAAACACCCATGCACCTCAAGCAAGAGCTTGATTAAAACTTAAAACCACACCCTACCTAATATCACCCTCAAAACAATTTAAATGTTTTTTTTTTTTTTTTCTCTTTTTTAAACAACCCACCCAACTCCAATTGCAACAATAATAATTTGATGCCACTTTAATCACTTCAACCTCCCAAGCTAACTTATCCTCATGGCGATTCTAAGTTCCTCATGGCGATTCTAAGTTCCTCATGTGATTTTGAGTTAACTGGACATGTGAACACAAAATTGGGCTCACATAACTGGCGACCATCGGGGGATGGATCCAAAATCTCTTGCTCGAAGGCAAGGGTCATCTCATGCCTTGTATTCCTTGCACCGACTGCCGGATGTACGAGTTGGGAAGCTCTCACCATTTAATGTCTCCAATTGCAACGAGTTGTTTGGAAATGCCTCGCGTATGAGGTATGGCCCCAACCACACTGCATCAAATTTACCCGGAAATTCAAGCTTCCTAGCATCCTGTAATAACACCATCATACCTGGCCTTAGTGCCCTTTTCTTGTGTTGTTTGTCGAAGGTGATCTTCCTTCGTCGATGGATGGCCTCAATGTGCTGAGCTTCCATCCGTCTTCTCTCATCGAGCTCCTCCAATGTGGTCAGTCTATTTCGCAATGACTGACTATCTGTGAGTCGAGAATCAACTGCCATGCGTAATGACGCAACCTCAAACTCAATGGGAAGGGTGGCCTCCAATCCGTACACCAATAAAAATGGAGTTGCTTTAGTTGTCACTTTGAAGGTTGTTCGATAAGCCCACAATATCGCAGTCAACTTGACATCCCAATCCCTCTTCGAATCATGAATTGTCTTGCGAAGGATACTCACCAATGTCTCGTTAATATGCTCCATTTGACCATTAGTCTGCGGATGATAAGGGGTCATTTTCCTATGGTCTATCTGAAACTTATCCGTCATCTCTTGAATTAAGGAATTCAAGAAGTGAGTTCCCCTATCACTAACCCGAATCTTTGAGCACCCAAACTTTGAGATGATGTTCTCATACATGAATGTGGCTGCATGGGCAGCCGTGTCCGTCTTGACAGCTTTGGCCTCCGCCCACTTGGTCAAGTATTGGGTGGCAACCACAATGTAAGCCATACCTTTCGAGGAATGGGAATGTACCTCCCCCACATAATCAATTTCCCATTTCTCGAAAGGAACTAAAGGCAATGACACATGAAGTGACATCTCCATGCGGAGGTCATTCCTCGCATACCTCTGACAAGCGTCACAATGCTTAACATACTCATGAGCATCTCTAAACAAGGTAGGCCAAAAGTAACCTGCTCTAAGAATCTTTTGACCTGTAAGTTGTCCAGAGAAATGCCCCCCACACGCACTGTCATGACATGCGGGCAAGATGGAAGGCACTTCGACCTCTGATACACATCTTCTCAACAACCCATCGGCTCCCCTCCTAAACAACCTATGGCCTATCACTGCAAAATGTCTGCTATTGACTCTAACTTTTCTCCTATCATCTTTCGTCCATTCTTCAGGCAATTGTTGAGTTGTCAAGAACTCCACGATGCCTGCATACCACTCGGGTTGGGCAGTAACCACAAAGAGGTTGTTGTCTATCAACCTATCATCCACCAGGCTATCACCCATCTCCTCCGACAATCTCGACAAGTGGTCAGCTTGTAAATGTATGCGACCGGGTTTGTACTCAACGGTGTAATCAAACTCCTCCAGCAATAAGACCCACCTAGCTAGCCTTCCGCTCAACTCCGCCTTGTTGACTAAATACTTGATAGCCATGTGATCCACAAAGAAAACAACCGGATTGCACATGAGGTAATGATGAAACTTCTTGACTGAAACCACCATGGCTAGACACTCCCTCTCTATGGTAGAATAGTTCCTCTCTGCTGGTGTCAATTTCTTATTAGCATAAGCAATGGGTTGATCCTTACCCTTCTCCCTTGTCGACTGACACAATACATTACCAACTGCTACATTGCTAGCATCGCAAAACACATGGAAAGACTTATCCCAATCAGGTGGCCTCAACACCGGATAGGTGCTCAACTTAGACCTCAACTCCTCAAATGCCCTTTAGCAAGCCTCTGTCCACTCAAACTTATAATCTTTCCTAAGCAACTGAGTAATAGGAACCGCTATCCTAGCGTAATCCGGGATTAAATCCCGATATCATCCCACATGCCCTAGCAACTTAGCTATCCGTCTAGCATTGGTTGGAGTGGCCAACCCATCTATCACTGCAATCTTATCAGGATCCGGCTCCCTTCCTTTCTCACTGACCACATATCCAAGCAAAACTCCCCTCTGAACATCCAAGAAGGTTTTGTCCGGATTCAAGGCTAACTACATTTTCCTACACCTAATCAAAGCCTCTCTCACACACTGTAAATGTTCACTAGCACTAGACTGAGTACTAAAATCATCCACGAACATGGTCATAGATTTGAACAACAAGTCGGTGAAGATGTACATGACCAACCTCTGGAACGTAGCGGGAGCATTACACAACTCATAGAGGCCAAGGTCAGAATCAGTATGGCCAGGGCAATTATAGAGGACCTCCCCCTAGAGGACAGGGTGGTCAAATGGCATGACCACCCACACAAAGGTGCCCCAAGGAGTGGTGAAGGCCGTCTTATAAATGTCTTGTAACGCTATGAAAATCTGGTTGTAGCCCGCATACCCATCCATGAATGTATATCTTGCATGTCCACCTACCTCCTCTAAAAGTAGCGTGATGAATGGTAATGGGAAGTGGTCCTTCTGTGTGCAAGCATTCAACTTCCTATAGTCCACACATACCCTCAACTTCCCATTCTTTTTCTTCACCAACACCATAGGAGAAACCCAATCTATAATTTCTACTGGCTTTATAAACCCAACCTTCAACAACCTCTCTAATTCTGCCCTCACCAACAACTGCAACTATGGGTTCATCCTTCTCTCTTTCTGTCTAATGGGTGTGGCATCCAAAATCAAAGGAATGCGATGCTCCACCATCTCTCTAGGGATCCCCCTAAGCTCATCATACGACCATGCAAATGTGTTACTAAATTCATCCACCAGCTCGGCATATTCCTTGATTTCTTTCTCTCCCAACTTAGTATCCATTTTCATTTGTCTAACCTTTCCATTCTTTGTTTCTACATCCACATACCTCCAATCCACCTCCGACACATGTGTTTGCTTATCCTTGTTTCTATACCAATCCAGAGGCACCTTAGGGCAATCTTTGACATCTTGCCCAGCCACAATCCCCGTTGACGTAGTTTTGAAGTGCAAAGGTTCCTCCAACCTTGTAGCTTCAACAATAACCTCCTCATCCTGAGTCCCATCCACATGTACTAAATTCACGTCACTCTCATCCACACTATCTACCCAAGGCGTCAATCCTCCTCGAATCCACTCCTCCTCGGTAAGCACCTCACATGGCTCTAACAAGGAATATTCCTTCCCCCTTGAACTAAGCCTTTCATCACTTAAACATGCATGGTGGGACGTCATCATGATATCATACACTGACTTGGAATAGTCTCTTGTCAACCAATTATTCCCCCCTTTGCGTTTTCTACGCCGGCGGATCCTTGATTGCACTTACATGCTCTAGAGTGAAGAGCTAATAAGAATTCGAGTGTGTTTGTTACAAATACTAAATATGGAGATAATACTTCAATCGTAAGGTTTGATGGAGCTTGAGTTTATCTAGATTTAGAGAAACCCAGCTTAAAGGTACACCAAAGAGTTGAATGGAGCTTGAGTTTCTCTAGGTCTAAAGAAACCCAGCTCAAGGATATACCGAAGAGTTTGAATGAAGCTTAAGTTTCTCTAGGTCTAGAGAAATCCAGCTCAAGGATATACCGAAGAGTTTGAATGAAGCTTAAGTTTCTCTAGGTCTAGAGAAACCCAGCTTAAGGTACACTATGGAGGTTTGATGAAGCTTGAGTTTCTCTAGGTCTAGAGAAACCCAACTCAAAGATACACCAAAGAGTTTTAAGTTTCTCTAGATCTAGAGAAACTTAAGCTCGTTACAATAAATATGTATTAGTATTAGATATTTGCCGCGTCTATTGTACCTTCCAAACAATAGACAACTTAGAATGAGAATGTTAAAAAATATAAAAGACTTATGTTTCTTTTTGTTTAAAAAATTTAAAAGAACTTCATATACCACAAAAACTTCAAAGGGAATTATCTAAGAACTTTAATAATATAGTGTATGGAAGTCGGACTTCTTAATTTGTAAGGCAACAACACCCTTTCATTCAAATACTCACAACTTTCACTTAAAAACTTCAAATACAACAAACTTTAGCTTATTGGAAAACTAACACAAAGATCTTTAATCCTCTAAATTTCATAGCAACTGCATGTACCCTCAAGAAGCTATGGGCCTTCAAAGTTAATACTCTTAATTTATGAGGCAGCTAAGACACTCTCACCTAAACATTCATAACTTCCATTTTCTAGCTCCAAATATTTCAAGCTTTAGCTTGTTGGAAAGCTAACATAAAGATCTATAACTACTCTAAATTTCATAGCAATTTCATGTGCTCTCAAGAAGCTATGGGCCCTCAAAGTCAGTGCTCTTAGTTTATGAGGCAGCTAAGACACCCTCACTTAAACACTCATAACTTCCACTTGCTAGCTCCAAATACTTCAAGCTTTAGCTTGTTGGAAAGCTAACACAAAGAGAAAGATTCACTCAAAATTTCAAAACTGAGATACAAGTTGGCTAACTACTGTGGTTAAAGGAAAATAGGGCAACAACTTGGAAGAGAGAAAAAAAAATTGTGGTCCTTGGAGAGAACTTGTGAGAATAATGCTTGAATGATGGAGGGGGCTCGAGGTGGTGGAGGAAAAAGGTGAAGATAATAAGGTGATAAGATCACCTTTGATCACCAATCAAATTTCACCGTTTGCCTTTGCTTGCTCATCCTCCCGCGCTTTAGGCACCTTCTTGTGATTGGCCCTCCTATTCACCACAGTGTTAACAAACACGGAAACTACTTTAATACTTTACCTAGTAAATATTCTAACTAGTTAATATGTAGTGATTTAATCCGATAAAGATGAAAATACCAAACATCCCATTGGCATTTTCATTTCTAAAATATCCTAACACTACTAGAAGCGGTATACTTGATACAATTACTCTAATAAATATCACTATTCAATATATTTTTTATCTTTTCAATGTATAGTGATGCTCCTTGGGCTCACATCTCTCAACCACTGTGCATACTCCCCATCATCATCCAAATAATAGAAGCTAGGGCCCAAACTACCTGACCCTGAATCTATAATAGTTCCTTGTCCACCCGAATGGACCACTCCCACTAGTGTCTCATTCCTCTTGTCACCCTCTTCGCCTTCCTCCTTGCCTTCCTCTTCATCATCCGACGATGAAGAGACTTGTTTTCTCACCCAACCTCCCAATGATCCTATGGAGACTTTGACTCTATTGTCCTTGGGACCATAAGTAATGGACGGCTTGACTCCTCCCCAATCTACTACCACATCCGATATTCTCAACCAAGGCCTACCCAACAAGATGGGAAAGGTATCCTTGTTAGAATGCATTTTGATAACATGAAAAGTGACCACATACTCTTCCCCTCCGGTGTTAATCCTACAATCCTAAATCATTTCCAAAGGCACCGCCGGAGTTTGATTCGCTATGTTGATGATGAAAGGTGATGGACCCGTAAGATTAAGATCCAATCTCTTCATGGTGTACTCTAGCAAGATGTTTAGCCCACTACCTCCATCAACTAGTACATTGGGAACCACCTTGTCCACCATCATAACTTCTATCTCTATTGCCTTGACATCACGTCCTCCTCCTTGTAATTGAACTCTAGCGGCCACTCTAGTCTTCACCTTCCTAGTCCTCCTAGTCACTGGCATTCCTTCCTTGAGAGTCTTACAAGCCATGGGTGATATTTCTAATAATTGACCGAAAGTAATATCCGCCTTGAGTGAGCTAAGATTGGCCCACAAATCATAACTCCCCGGCTTCTCCACATTGGTTTCCAAATTCCATCGAATTCATCCAAAGGAATGCTAGGTCTTTCCCATTCTCCCATCTCACTACCATATAAATCATGAATGATATTTGGCCTCTCCCTATCCTAAACAATTTCATTCTCCTTTTCTAATTCCCTAGTGGTTCGTCTAGCTACTCTAGCTACTCTATCCAAATCCGAAAGGTTAGGGCCCTCATCCGAGGAATATTCCTCCCGACCCTCTACATCCTTCTCCGCTTCAATGTTTCCCCGCATAGCTCTAGTGGTGACTGCTAATGTCGGGGCCTCATGAATGACTCCATCATCCAAACTCTTCAACTCATAGGTGATGGCATTAGTGTGTGGAGGCCATTAACCTTGCTCACCTCCAACACCCATTTGGAAAGGAATAGACTCATCATGATACGGCTCCGTGACACCATCCATGAACCTGACATCCTGAGAATTCGATGGACCCAGATCGGTAGGAGGAGCTTGCCGCCTATTGTCAAAATGTCGTGGACCCCCTGGCCCATTCTGAATAGGAATGTATCCATTCGCCGTCTGCACTCCCGTCGGAGGGTGGAATGTCTGCCTCGCATTCCCATGGTCATAGTACAAATTTGGTGGCCTAAGCTCATTAGAAAGCCCACCCTGTGGCCTAGTGTCAGCCATAAATCCCCACCTTTATGCGTCTATGATCCGGGTGGAAGGTCATGACTCACATGTCTTTGTTGCCTCTTAGCATTGGAGACCCATACTCATGCCCAATGAACTTAAATGCAAAGCACAATCTTTTTATTGAACAACCCAGGGCATTAGTATTAACAAATACTCATGCATGTATGATAATTGTCATGCACAATCACACTAAACTATTTTCCTTTTTCAAATCTCCTAACTAATAGATGCATTATCCAACTAACTACTCTAGTCCTTGGTTTCTTAAAAACCTTCTTCTCTCACTAATGATTCATTCACATCTAACCTAGCTGCACTATTTGTTACTCCTAATCTTCTCCTTGTCACCTCATTAGAAGCCTCAACCCCAGTGTCTAAGCTCTGACCAGAAGGCTAGGCCTTCGGCTCTCAGCCGAACTCTGCCCCTGGAATAAAAAAAAACCATTCTTGAATGTGCCTCGGCTCAGAACCGAACTCTCCCTTGGAATCTCGAAAACCAATCTTGAATGTGCCTCGCGGCTCAAAGCCGAACTCTGCCCTGGAATCTCAAAAACCAATCTTGAATATGCCTCGCAGCTCAGAGCCGAACTATGCCCTGGAATCTCAGCTACCAATCTTGAATGTGCCTCACGGCTCAGAGCCGAACTCTGCCCTGGAATCTCAAAAACCAATCTTGAATGTGCCTCGCGGCTCAGAGCCGAACTATGCCCTGGAATCTCAGCTACCAATCTTGAATGTGCCTCGGCTCAAAGCCGCACTCTCCCCTAGAATCTCAAAAACCAATCTTGAATGTGCCTCGCGGCTCAAAGCCAAACTCTGCCCTGGAATCTCAAAAACCAATCTTGAATGTGCCTCGCGGCTCAAAGCCAAACTCTGCCCTGGAATCTCAGCTCGTTTCTCCCCGAGAGCCCCTGCTCCCCTGTGATCTCCCAAAACTCTCCAGCTCCTGTGGCCCTTTCCAACTACCGAAGATCCCGCGGCGATAGGGATTGCTCCCTCCACCTCATCTAGTCTCAAGCCCAATTCAGACCCCCCTACCTTTAAAGGGACACACTAAAAACCCAAACCCAACAACCCGTGGCCAAGCCATATGTCCCTAATTCTAACCACACAAAACCGTTTGTTTTTGTTTGTTTCTTCATTTAACTAACACACATTCACACAACTCAATTTTAACTAAATCAAACTCTTTTCTAAAATTCCAATGCATCCAACCTTCTAACCAACCCCAAACTAAAATGCAAATCCATATGTTGAACCTTTTTAAGGTTAACAAGAAATGTGGGCGCATAATTGGGCTCACACCTAGCCCCTCTCATGTTGTCTCTAGCTTGTTGTTGGGGGTTGACCACCAGGTTGGGCATGCTAATGACCTTATCAAGTTGACGACACTCATCTAAAGGATGATTTCCCCCACAATTACTACAACCATAGCCTTGCCCTTCGGACCAACACTGACCCGGAACATGCAATCTCCCACAAAAAGGGTGAAACTTCTTTCTCTCCACATTCTGACCACCTTGTCCTCTAGGGGGAGGTTCCCTATAATTACCCTGACCATATTGATTCTGACCTTGGCCTCTTTGGTGTTGTGGAGGTGGACCACCGTTGTTCCTTTGATTGCGGTTTTGCCCAACTCGACAAAACTGCCTAGTTGTGAGCCCAATTATGGGCTCACATTTCAAGTTAAGCTTAAAAAGGTTCAATTCAAGGATCGGCATTTTGGTTTGGGATTAGTTAGAAGTTAGGATGTATTTGAGCTGAAAGAAAGTTTAATCTAGTTAAACTTGAATTGCGTGACTGTGTGTTATTTAACGGAAGGGAAAACCAAAAACAATTGGTTAAAGTGTTTAAGTGTGAGGAATGGGTAAGTTCAAATGGCTTAGCCCTTGGGTGTTGGGTTTAAACCTTAAGTGTGGCCCTTTAAGGATAGAAAGGAGTTGGTTTGGGGGGGGAGCTTGCCCTCTCAGAAGGGTGGAGCTCCTGAGATCTCGGATCCAGGGATTGGGTTCGGGTGAGCTCGGAACAGGGGAACCAGCAACAAAGGAGTGCCGACGAGAGAGGCAAAGTTGCAGGGGCGAAGCTCTGAGGATGCAGGACACTGAAGGAGGAGCTACCTGAGCCTCAAGCGGGAAGCCGCCTTAGCCTCGGAGGCAGGGAGCTGGCTCAAGATTCAAGCACAGAAAGAAGAGGGCGGCGATTTTTTAGATTCTGAGGGCTGAGCTGGGCAGGACCAGTAGGGTGCTTGCTGCCTTGAAAGCTTGTGCCTGAGCAAATGCGGCATGAAGTAGCTGGCAGTAATAGTCTTTCGTGCTGGATTACTGAGATTCTGTGTTCAGAGGATTCAGACTGTTTGAGTGAGGAGTTCACCCAAAAGCCACCAAGATTGATGAGATGAGTCGCATTTGAAAGCAGTGCAGGTTGCTATCAAAATTGCTATGTCTGGGTTGTGGGCTGAGTTCGGCGAAGGTTGTGAAGGTTGCAGAAAGCAAAGCAGGGGATGGTTGGAAAATCGCACCCAATACAGTAATGTGAGGTGGTCGAAGGAAACAGGCGGCAGTTCAGCCGAGAACCTCACAGCATCGGGCAGGGAGGTGGAGACACGTGGCTACATGGTTGCAGCTAGGACAGAGAGCGAAAACTGGCTAAATGACCATTTTTAAGGACATGTGCTGCCGGCTGGGAAGCTGTGCCGCTCTTGTGGAGGTGTGAGGATGGGTAATGTGGATTAGGGAGATGGTTAGGCTAGGCCACTAAATGGTTGAGGCCAGTTAGTGCACTTCTAATTAAGTACCACAAGGTGGAACTAAAACTTGGAATAACTTAGGGAAATAGGGTTAGAACTCAAGTGTGGCTTGATTTAAACTAGAAGAATGGATTTGTATGACAATGACTACACGGGCATAGAGCATTTCTCAATGCTTGAGCTTGGTGTTAATTAAATAAAGGTGTGTGCTTGACATTCATGTTGGAGAAGTGTATGGCCAAATCCTAAAGGAGTAAATGAAATTGAGCTAGTGCATGTTGGCCATGTGCCTCCACCCGGATTACAGACGCAAAGGGTGGGGGTTTATGGCTGACACTAGTATGTCCAGATTGGCCACACTGAACACACCACAATCCTGGAGCATGTTTACCCGACTCAACTAGAGGAAGGGGACCAGGCTGCTGACTCCTAATCATCAATGACATCTGATCCGTAAGACTTTGCATTTGTTAAATCATAGCCTCTTGAAATCCCAACTGACTGGCATCCAATCTTCTCTCCACTTTTTCGAGGTTAGGATCAACTCTAGAAGCTGGCAATGCTAAAAGTGGTGCAGAATCTCTCACTGCAAGAGGCCTTGGGCCAGTGTCAATGAAAGCGTACGGAGCTTGACTCCCTTGTCTACCTGGCTGTCCCTCCACTTCTCTCGGACGAATGGGGATGAATTGAGGAATTGATTCATCCTCCCTTCTCCACAACCTCTCATAATCTCTATCTATGTGCTCCATCTCTCTAGCCGCCGCCTTAGCATCCGCTAACATCTGAGGATTCCTCTCTAACACACCTCTAATGGTACCCGCCTTGAAAAATCCTTGAATGAAGAATTGTTTTAGTGTGTCATCATTGAGCATTGTGCCCACAAACCCTGTACACACTAAATCAAACCTTCTAATGTATGCCGAAATCTCCTCTTCCCTTCCTTGCTTCAATGATGCTAGCGCTCTAAGAGCCGTACTCTGACCAACCTCGGGCCTAAACTCATTCAAAAACTCCCTCTGCATCTGCTCCCATCCTCTAAAGTGATCCTCTGCATGATCTCTATACCACTCATAGGCTTCTCCCTCTAGAGTGGTAGGAAATCACACCAACCAATATCCCTGATTGGTGACAAGAGAATTAGCCAACCTCTCAATGTACCTCTCCATGTGTTTAGAACGATCCTCATCTTTAGTTCCATAAAACTTAGGGAGGTGGGATGGCATATCCACCGCCGCCAAGTTTTACGGAACCACAATGGGTAACCCTCTCGGACTAACCAATGGATCAATGGGTGGCATGGGAATTGGACCTCCTCCCTCTCCATCCTGAGCCATGGTGACAAGTGTGTCTACTCCTATTCTCCTATCAACTTCTATAGGGATCTCTTTCCTAACTGTATCGGTCTCTGTTGATGTCTCGCCATTCAACTTGGAGGAAGTAGCTTCCTCCTCAAGTTGAGTATCTACCTCCAAACTTTCTAACACTGGACTAGCAATAGGTTCCACATTCAAACAACTTTCTATTCCAACTTCTACTTCTTCTACAACTTCACTAATCTTAGACAATTTTATCCTACGTGTACTCTTTCCTAATCCTAACTCCAATTCAGGTTTGTGAGATCGAGTCTTACCTCGCATTCCCTGAAAAATCGATCAACCCTCACTTGACCACATATACCCCTTACTACCTTCACTCCTTTAATGTTTCCACTTTTCTGGATGTGTATTTAAAATTGAGGAGGTGAGGAAAGAGAACCTGCAGGCCAACTTAGGTGAAAAATCCCAAACATGGGATAGGCATGCTCATGTCAATTTTCAATCAAGCCGGAAAATCACCTCCGAACTCTTCCATCAAATTGACACTCACCACAATACCGAGAGTGAGGGGCTGACCTTTGTCATGCACTACATCGAAGACCGAGGCATCACCCTCTCGCCTCCAACACAATGCAATGACTAGGGAATTACCCTCTACAACGGATAATGACAAAAATAATTACTAAAATCCTTCCTTAGTTAATTAATGAATTCACTTTGAAGAATGTCATACCTCAAGCAATTCGTTCTCCCCCTGCAAGTTAGCACTCACATTCGACCGTGACTCAACTTGACTTCCACCCTAACAATTCTCAACTAACTATTTCTAACTCTAGCAACATGGAATTCAAAACACCCTAACTTGGAAACTCACCCCAAGGTAAGTGTCAAAGTTGACTCTTCCTAAAATTAATTACCCCTCTAAGATTTAGTGAACTAATGATCGCGTTATTAATGTTATGTCCTTATGCCATCCCAAGAAGGTTTAGGACATCACCTTAAGCCGCGCCCCTTCCTCAAAACAAAATGCACAAATGAAAATGCAATCCACTCCAAGGAAAAGAAATGGGATTCAACTAACCTAACCACATGACAAAAAATCAAAACCAAGTGAGATGCTTACCGTGCACCATGTGCTCCTTCCTCTCCCTCAAGTTTGTGCCTCCAAGTCTCAATCTCCTAATCCCGCTTCGCTCCCGGCGGACGCACCATTTATGTCAGCCATAAACCCCCAACCTTTTGCGTCTGTAGTCCAAGTGGAGGTCCATGGCTCACATGTACTTGCCAACCCTTCAGCTTTGAAAACCCCTTGTTTGTACTCCAATAAAACCAAATGTTAAGCACACTCTTTTTATTTAATTCCACAAGGCATTGGTATTAAGAAATACTCATACACCTATATCAATCATCACACCACAACCACACTAACTTGCTCTTCTTCTTCTAATTTCCCACCTAATCTATGTACCATTCCACTACCTAATCTAACTCTTGGCACCCTAAAGTGTTTCTTATTCTTTTTGCCACATTGCAAGGAGTTTTTAGCCCTGCAGTTCAAATCTGTAAATGGCTAACCTTGCATCGTTTACGACACCCAAGGCCCTTGGCCTTCGGCACTCAGTCTGAACCCTCATTCAACCTTCGGCACAACCATCCAAGCCCCTGGCCTTCGGCACTTAGCATGAATCCTCATTCAACCTTCGGCACAACCATCCAGGTCCCTGGGCCTTCGGCACTTAGCCTGAATCCTCGTTCAAGCCTTCGGCGCAGCCATCCAGATCCCTGGGCTTCGGCGCTCTTGCATTCATCTCTCTACCCCATCCAGGTGCCTGATCCTCGTTCAAGCCTTCGGCGCAGCCATCCAGGTCCCTGGGCCTTCGGCGACTCAGAAATCCTTGCTGGGCTTCGGCCAGCTCACCCTTCCCCCTTGCTGACACTTGCCCTCATTCTCTATAATACCTCCGCCCTTGTGAACTCACACCCCCTGTCGCAGCAGCCGCAAAAGAGCAAGCAAGAACCGAAAACCACCACGGCCGAGAGGCCCAGGCCCCTTCCTCCTTGGATCTGGAAATCCGGACCTTACCCACCGTTGGGTAACTGCCTTCCTCCCACAACGAACCAGCTCTAAGCCTAAACTAAACACCCATGCACCTCAAGCAAGAGCTTGATTAAAGTTCAAAACCACACCCTACCTAACATCACCCTCAAAACAATTTAAATGTTTTTTTTTTTTTTTTTTTTTTTTTTGGTTTCTTTTCTTCTTTTTAAACAACCCACCCAACTCCAATTGCAATAATAATAATTTGATGCCATTTTAATCACTTCAACCTCCCAAGCTAACTTATCCTCATGGCGATTCTAAGTTCCTCATGTGATCTTGAGTTATCTGGACATGTGAACACAGAATTGGGCTCACAGTTGGTAAAAAAGAAGAATGGGAAGTTGAGGGTATGTGTAGACTATAGGAAGTTGAATGCTTGCACACAAAAGGACCACTTTCCATTACCATTCATCACGCTACTTTTAGAGGAGGTAGGGGGACATGCGAGATATACATTCATGGATGGGTATGCGGGATACAACCAGATTTCCATAGCGCTACAGGATGTTCACAAGACGGCATTCACCACCCCTTGGGGCACGTTTGTGTGGGTGGTCATGCCTTTTGGGTTGTGTAATACTCCTGCTACGTTCTAGAGGTTGGTCATGTATATCTCCACCAACTTGTTGTTCAAATCCATGACCGTGTTCGTGGATGATTTTAGTACTCAGTCTAGGCTAGCGAACATTTACAGTGTGTGAGAGAGGCTTTGAATAGGTGTAGGAAAATGTAGTTAGCCTTGAATCCGGACAAAATCTTCTTGGGTGTTCAGAGGGGAGTTTTGCTTGGTTATATGGTCAGTGAGAAAGGAAGGGAGCCGGATCCTGATAAGATTGCAGTGATAGATGGGTTGGCCACTCCAACCAATGCTAGAGGGATAGCTAAGTTGTTAGGTCATGTGGGATGGTACCGGGACTTAATCCCGGATTATGCTAAGATAGCGGTTCTTATCACTCAGTTGCTTGGGAAAGATTATAAGTTTGAGTGGACAAAGGCTTGCCAAAGGGCATTTGAGGAGTTGAGGTCTAAGTTGAGCACCTATCCGGTGTTGAGACCACCCGATTGGGATAAGCCTTTCCATGTGTTTTGTGATGCTAGCAATGTAGCAGTTGGTAGTGCATTGTGTCAGTCAACAGGGGAGAAGGGTAAGGATCAACCCATTTCTTATGCTAGTAAGCAATTGACACTGGCCGAGAGGAACTATTCTACCACAGAGAGGGATTGTTTAGCCATGGTGTTTTCAGTTAAGAAGTTTCGCCATTACCTCATGTGCAACCCAGTTGTTTTCTTTGTGGATCACATGGCTATCAAATATTTAATCAACAAGGCGGAGTTGAGCGGAAGGCTAGCTAGGTGGGTCTTGTTGCTGGAGGAGTTTGATTACACTGTTGAGTACAAGCCCGGTCGCATGCATTTACAAGCCGACCACTTGTCAAGATTGTCAGAGGAGATGGGTGATAGTTCTGTGGATGATAGGTTGATAGACGACAACCTCTTTGTGGTGACGGCTCAACCCAAATGGTATGCGGGCATCGTTGAGTTCTTGACAACTCAACAATTGCCTAGAAAATGGACAAAAGAGGATAGGAGAAAAGTTAGAGTCAATAGCAGACACTTTGCAGTGATAGGCCATAGGTTGTTTAGGAGGGGAGCCGATGGGTTGTTGAGAAGATGTGTGTTAGAGGTCGAAGTGCCATCCATCTTAACCGCATGTCATGACAATGCGTGTGGGGGGCATTTCTCTGGACAACTTACAGGTCAAAAGATTCTTAAAGCAAGTTACTTTTGGCCGACCTTGTTTAATGATGCTCATGAGTATGTTAAGTGTTGTGACGCTTGTCAGAGGTATGCGAGGAATGACCTCCGCATGGAGATGCCACTCCATGTATCCTTACCCTTAGTTCCCTTTGAGAAGTGGAGAATTGATTATGTTGGCGAGGTGCATCCCCATTCCTCAAAGGGCATGGCTTACATTGTTTTTGCTACCGAGTACTTGACCAAATGGGCGGAGGCTAAAGCTGTCAAGACGGATACGACTGCACACGCAGCCACATTTATGTACGAGAACATCATCTCGAGGTTTGGATGCCCGAAGATTCTAGTGAATCATAGGAGAACTCATTTCTTGAACTCCTTGATTCAAGAAATGACCAAAAAATTCCAAATTGACCATAGGAAAACCACTCCTTACCATCCGCAGACTAATGGTCAGACGAAGCACGTCAACGGAATATTGGTGAGTATCCTTCGCAAGATGATTCTTGACTCTAAGAGGGATTGGGATGTCAAGTTGACCGCGGCATTGTGGGCTTATTGAACGACCTTCAAGGTGACAACTCAGGCAACCCCATTCTCATTGGTGTACGGATTGGAGGCTACTCTCCCCATTGAGTTCGAGGTTGCATCGTTGCGAGTAGCAGTTGATTCTCGACTCACAGATTGCCAGTCATTGTGGAATAGATTGACCACATTGGAGGAGCTCGATGAGAAAAGGCGAATGGGAGCTCAGCACATCGAGGCCATTCAACGACGGAGGAAGATCACCTTCGACAAACGACACAAGAAAAGGACATTAAGGCCAGGTATGATGGTGTTACTACAGGATGCTAGGAAGCTAGAGTATCCTAGTAAATTTGACGCGGTGTGGTTGGGGCCATACCTCGTTCGGGAGGCGTTCCCAAAAAACTCCTTGCAATTGGAGACATTAAATGGGGAGAGCTTCCCAACTCGCACATCCGACAGTCGGTGCAAGGAGTATAGGGTTTGAGTGCAACATCTTGCCTGCAAAGCAAGAGATTCTGGATGATCCCCCGATGGTCGCCAGTTATATGAGCCCAATTCTATGTTCACATTTCCAGTTAACTCATAATCACATGAGGAACTTGAAATCGCCAGGTGGTTAAGTTAGCCTAGGAGGTTGAAGTGGTGTAAGTGGCATCAAATTGTTATTGTTGCTATTGAAATTAGGTGGGTTGTTTTAGAAAAGAAAAAAAATCAAAAAGAAAATAAACATTTGAATTATTTTAATTAGATTAAGGGTGATGTTATGTGGGGGGTAGCTTGTGCTTTGATCAAGTAGCTACTTTGGGTGTGTGGGTGTTTGTTTAAGGCTTGGGTTAGGTTCATTAAAGGGTGAGGTTGTTAAACCCAACCGGATAAGGGCTGGATTCTCGGATATGGGACAGGGGATTAGCAGCTGATATCGAGGTTGCGAGCGTGTGTGGAGAGACGGGGGGCAGAAAGGCCCGAGGCTACGAGCTTCGGCCAGAGGCTTCGAGCTTGATTCAGAGGCTTCGAGCTTGAATCAAAGGCTGCAAACTTGAATCAACGGCTTCGAGCTTGAATCAGAGGCTGCGAGCTTGAATCAGAGGCTTCGAGCTTGAATAAAAGCTGTGAGCTTGGACCAGAGGCTTCGAGCTTGGGCCAGAGGCTTCGAGCTTGAATCAAAGGCTGCGAGCTTGGACCAGAGGCTTCGAGCTTGAATCAGAGACTATGAGTTTGAATCAGAGACTGTGAGCTTGGGCCAGAGGCTTTTAGATTTTTAGGTTCTGAGTGGACTGAGAGTTGTAAGGCCGAGGCCCAGCAATGTGGCAAGGCCGGGGTCAGGATGAGTGAGGGAACAATGGAGTAGGGTTTAATGAACCTCTAAGGTGCAAAGGGAGTTGCTTAAGATGTTAGAAGTTAGATTAATTAGTTGAATAGTACATAGGTTATGTAGGAGGTTAGAGATGGAAAGGAATGATGTTGGGGTGGTGGTGTAATAATCATCATGGATGCATGAGTATTTTTCAATACTAAGGCCCCGTGTGGTTGAATAAAATAGTGTGCTTAATATTTGATTTCATTGGGGCATGAGCATGGGGTTTCCAAGGTTGAGAGTCAACATAAATGTGTGAGCCATGGACTTCCACCTGGACCACAGATGCAAACAGGTGGAGGTTTATGGCTGACAATCTCAAATGTGGACTAGGACTTTTAATCACTCAAGTTATATTTTGTTTCATTAAAATGAATACATTTTATCTCAAATGTGCCCTTTGCACTCTCCAATCACTCAAGTCAGATGGATTTCATATGAAATCACGCTCAGCGCACTCACATAAACCTCTCCAAACTCAAGGGACTCAAAGAACACCTCTTTCAACTCAAAACACCTTGAATGATTTTAAACAAGCCTTTTAAAACCTCACAAATAAGCCTTCGAACATCGAAAACACTAAAGGCATATGTTTTTGAACTTTAAACACATCCAAACCTCTTAGTATGCCCTCAAACACTCAAAATGCTCAACTTGGATGTTTTTGAATTCTAATCATTTCCAAACCTTTCAAATAGACCCTTAAAGTTTCAAAACACTCAAGTCAGATCCTTTGAAGTCTAAACGCCTCCAAACCTTGCAAATAAGTTTTTCCACACTCACAATCCTGAAGTTTTTCACTTTGGATGTTTAAACACCTCCAAACCTTGCAAATAAGCTTTGCTACATTCATAACACTCAAGTCAGATCCTTTGGAAGTCAAACACCTCCCAACCTCTCAACCAAGCTTCTCCACACTCATAACACACAAGTCAAATCCTTTGGAAGTCTAAACACCTCCAAACCTCTCAAATCAACTTTTCCACACTTAAAACATTCAAGTCAAAACTTTTCAAAGTCCAAACACCTCCAAATCTTTTAAACAAGCCTCTCAACCCTTAAGGCTCACAAGTCAACATTCTTTGCATTAAACAAACATTCAAGCAAAAGGAAACACAAAAATACACTTAAAACAACCGAATACGCCCTTGCGCACCTCCGACATTCCAAAGCGCCAACTCCTTAAGATCCACTCCATAACCACAATGCAATCAAATCTCTAGGCACTTCACTTGCATGGTGGGCACATAACCTATTGGAACTCAATAGGACTAGAGATGAGATTACACAAGCAAGTTACACATACACAAAGGCATATGAACAATGCTTGGAGTGAGATGGTCTCCTCCACCCCTTGCCTTGCCCTTTATTGTTCATGGTCACCTTGGTTGATATAAACAATATGGGATAATTTTTTCCCACTATGGACTAACCCCATAGGATTATTACAACCTTATTACTTTTAGTATTACATTTTTATGACTACGAGCAACCTAATGCTCCACCTTCAACAAAAGGTTCATACCAAGCTTCTTCTTGATGAACATTAGAAGATCATACGCACAAGCAGCTTGAAATAATGGGAGTCCAAGGAAAAATTCAGCAACAATACAACCTAAAGACCACACATCGATAACTGTTGTATATTGATGACCAAACAATACTTCTAGGGACCAAAAAAACTAGCTCTACATTTCTAGAAAGTAAACAACCATTGAAAATCGCATCAAGAACCAACCTTAACGATAAACTACAAAGTAACTTTTGATTATTTTACACAATGCTACTACTAGATTTTTCTATATAATCATACTTCATTTCCACCAAGAAATTTAACATGGATGGAAATAACAAGTTCTGGAACATGAAGAAAAAGAAAAACTGTTTGATTGGAGCTCAATGTCAACTTGACATCCAAAACCTTTCCTCAATAAAGCATTTTCCCCTTGCTCCTCACTTGCAATCGGTAACATAAATAACCGAACTATGATGTTGTGTGCTTCACATGTGTACACAATCCATGGAATGATAAGGCATTCAGTTTCTACCTGGATGTATATGTACACAGTCTGCCTTTCCTTACACGCTGATCCAAAATCAATCAACGTAATCTCTGCTGCCTGCAAGCTACTCCAATCCAAACAACAAAAGAGGGAAAATCATTCCAAACTCAAGGATTCAATTTATCGTGGTGGAGAGAAAAACACCAACAACAAAGATAATCAAAGATGAAACGTAGTTTACAAAATAGCAAATGAAAACAAATATTCAAGACATACCTCTTGGTTAAAATAATGTTTTATGAGCTTAAGATTGCAGTGTATAACTCTTGCATCTCATAGTAGACTCAAAGATTCCAATAGGAAAGAATAAAATGAGACCGAATGTCAATAGAAACAATTATGCAGCATGCCTTCTCCAAAACCCTTGCAACAACCTTCCTTGAGCAACTTCCTTTCCATATAGTGCAAATTGTGGTTGGTTGTTAGGAACAATTCTATATGTAGTGCTAAGAATATAAGTGCAACAAGTATCTTTGTTGCCCCTAGAATAAATCTTAAAATGATGTGAAAGCAAAAGCAAAATAGAGACAAATATTTTGAAAAGGTGCAATGCATGCACCTTTTGGAAAGGTACATTGTTGAAGAAGATGTTGTTTTACTCAACACATATACCATGCCTCTCCGGCTTAGGTTTTAGTTGAAGGAAGATTTCATGTTTGAGTTCTTCTTGTGGCATAGCAATAGGATACGGAATCGCTCCGACTATAACGACCAAAACACGGATGTATATTAGCATAATTATTGAGAGGAAAAGAAAAGAAATTACATGTCAAAGAGTATGTTTCCTTTGAAAATAGATTTCCAACAGTAGTTCAATCACCAATTGAATAATATCTTGGTTTTAGGCAATTAGAACAGTGCATCTATGCCTAGGGGGCAATGTGTGGCTCCTTTTGGAACAACCCTCAAACTTAGCCTTCATGAGCCTTAGTGTGGTCCCTTAACGCCTCTTCAGTGCCACTCATGTGCTTAGCCACCCCTCCATAATGGTGGCCATCACCTCGTTGCTTTGTGTGACTCGAACGTCACCTCAAGGTCCACTCTTGCTAGCACTTTGTCGAGTCATTCCAAATAGGGGCACAATGCAAGTTGTCCATGGTAGATTCATAAAAACATGTTATCTTGTTTCCACATTGTTGTAAACCATTTGCTTTGAACTGTTCCCACAAATTTGCATGTTGGCATTTTTGCACATTCTTCTATTGTCATATCATGTGCACACAATTTGAATTAGATATGATAGAAGAACATAATTTACATTGACCATACAATGCACAACACCAAGGAAAATGATTGAATGAAGCACCTACAATAAGGATATGACCACCCCATTGTCTGCAATGGAAATGCTAGAATCCAACCACTCCAAGAGACCTGACAAATATTAATTTGTGGCAACATCAGAAGACGACCATCATAAACAAATAGCGCGTAAATCACAGCAAATTATTTTACAAAATATAGAATTTGTTTAATCTCAATTCTTCGACCAATAAGATGTAAAAATTAAATTACAATAGCTCCTACATAAACCACTAGAAAAATCATAGAAAAAAATCAAAACCTAATAAAACAAGTAAACCCAAAGTTTTCAAAAAGTTAGGATAAAAAATAAAATAGAATGGATTGGATTTTTGGCACGTATCACCATAACACTAGAGATTAAAGCAATGCTTAAAAGAACAAAAAATATATCATGGTTATTTTACTAAGTTTTTTTATCATTTTCTTTAACAATGAAAAGAATTACATTTTTCCTACCCATCATTCATAGAACAGATGATGCAAGCACACACAAACCAAACAAAAAAACAACTAAGGCCAACACATTTACACAACGTAAGAAGCCTCATAAGAGATCCTACTAAAATTACTAGGGCATTAGGAAGGGGTGCAAAATAAAAAAAACTTATGATATGAAAAAAAAACCCTTCAATTATAAAGGGCAATGATAAAAAACAAAAAAATGTATTTTTGTTCTTATCCGCCTTTGCCCTGCTTTTGACATAGTCCATTAGAGGGTTTCATGAAAAAAAATCATAAGTAAATGTCTCGGGTTCTTTACTCGCTACATCAATCAAGTGGATAAATCTTGATATATCGTAATAGTGAATGCATGGCAAACTTTGCGCATAATTAGATACAAAATTAATTTTTGCCCACATTATGAATCCCGTAGATTATTTTGATTCGTGAATTTGCATAAAACAAATCTATAATGTATGATAAATAATGACCATCTTCATTTATAATCTTTATTTTTGTGCCACTTAAAGAAAGACTCTTCATCATTCATCACTAGAGGCTCCTAGAACTAAAACCGTTACAAGTTGTTTTTGTACAACATGATTCATGAATTAGCTATGTAAATGAGCATTTTTCACATTTTCTTCTTGACCAAATCTTGGAAAGCACATGGTTGGAAAGCACATTGGTTAGCTTGTGGAATGGAGGCAAAGGAAGACTTAGATATTTTGAGTTTTTTTTAAACGAGCATAGATGGCATAAAATCATATGCACCTTGTTTATTAGCTCATAAAACAAAAATGCATTGCAAACCAACAAAAAATCTAAGCATTCAAAAATATATAGATTTGTTTCATGTATATTAAAAATGTAGAAAAAAATTACTCTCCAAACCCAATTGATTATGGTTTTGTCTTGTTTTCTTCCCAAAAAATTACCATTCATTATTTAAGAAAGGAAAATACACAGATTAAAATTGACTCTTTACTCATTGTGTAGATGTAGGGTAAAACAAGCTTGACTTTGAGGTATTTTTTCATATATATGTAAAAATGCCAAAAAAATTATAAAAAATTCTTCTCAAGACTTTGACTCCAAAGCCGTAAAGCAACAAAGTGGCTTATTGTTTTTTCCTCACGCTAAAATAAAAAATAAACAAATCATTGTTTGCAATCCACTAGAACAATTTGCAATTATTCCATTGATTCCTATTCATATAGGAAAATTGTATCTTTCATTTATGTGGGGAGCTCACAACCAATACTCGATGGTGTGAACATTTTGTTGGGGTTCTAGACAATAATTCAACCGCAATTTAACTTGATGTTGCAAAATTAGGAAAATGTTCAGTGCAGGATAGGTTTACAAAACTTTATAATGGTTGCGCTTTGGAAAGGAAAGGAAAATGAGGACCAATCTACTCAAATAGCCGATGGTAAACGATGAAAAGAAGACCCTGGGTCGGGATACAAACCATGTTCACGCCGGCACACGCCAGTCAAGCCTAGATAGATTAAATGGGGTGATGGCTATGAGAGCGAATGCCCAGGAGATTATGAAATGCTCTCAAGGATGGATGGAAAACCTCCCACATGAGAAGCGGCAAGGAATGTGGTCTTGGCTCTCTTTGGCTATATATATATGTGAAATATGTGGTTTGGAAAGATACAACCTAGAAATGGTTATCCAAGATGAAGCCTTTATTGAGCCCTCAGCCTCTTCATACAAGGAGTTGTACGATGGGTGTGAGCCCAAAATGGTGCCCACATGTGTTCTTAACCCTTTGAAACTATTAGAAATTATGTTTTGACGTTTTATGATTATTCACAAAAATATAAAAAGAGTGAGGCTTGGTGTGAAGTTATGTTTAGGCCTTAGGCTTATGTGGTGTAGTTAATTAGAAGCTTAGCGGCATGAAGGAAGTTCTTTGGTTAGGTGAGTGTAGCATGTGGTGGACCAAGGGGAGCTCCTTGAGTTTAAATATTTGAATTGGGATCCATCTTGTTGGTTTAAGAGTTGAAGGCTTAAATGATAGGATGAGAGCCTACAAAGTAGGGGAAGATCGAGGGGCTTATCTTGAGCTTTGAGGGGTGCTCACCCCTTCCCTCCCCCTATATATTCCTCTCTCTCACCTTCTTCACTCACTTGTGTTCTTATTCACTCTCTCTTTCCTTCGTGCTCCTTTGGCACCCCTTTGAGGGGTGCTCACCCTCTCCCTTCCCCTCTCCTTCTCTCTCTCTCCCTCTTGTTGTTCCTCTCATAGAATTGAGTGTTAGAGTTAGAGTTGTGTGGGAATTAGTAGAAGGTTAGTGGAATTAGTAGAATTCATAGAGACTTGTAGGGACTTGAAGATATTTGTAGAGACTTGAAGGCCAATGCTCTACCTATTCAAGAGACTAGCATTAATAAAGCATCATGATTTCAAGTGAGTTGGGAGTTTATTGAGATGGAAGCACATTTCATGTTACCACGAGCTTTGGTATCACACATGTGATTCTCAAAACCATCACCCGGACTAGGACGCTTAAGGGTGGTGGATTTGGCCTCACATAAATGGTGCGTCCGCCGGGAGTGAAGCGGGAAGTAGACACAAGACTTGGAGGCAATTGAGAAGACTTGGAGGCACAAACTTGAGAGAGGGGAAGGAGCACTTGAGATGTGGTAAGTGTTTTCTCTTAAGCTTTTATTTTTTGAATTATTTAGATTAGTTGCATTTCGATTATTTCCTTGGGATGGATTGCATTGTGATTTATACAATTTCATTTTGAGGAAGGAGCGCGGCAAAGGTATGTCCACATCCTTCTTGGGGATTTGCTAAGGACATAAAAGGAACTTACGATCGATTGGTTCACTAAGACTTTAGAGGGATAATTAATTTTAAGAACATTAGACTTTGATACTCACCTCGGGGTGAGTCTCCAAGTCTTGGGAGTTTTTACATTTCATGCTTATATTAGATTGTTAGTTCTTATTATCGCTTGAGTCACGGTCGAGGGGAGTGCTAATTTGCAGGGGGATGCGATTGCTCAAGGTACGAAATTTCTTCAAAGTGAATTGGTAACTAATTAATGAATGATTTTTGTACTCGTGGTTGTCGTTATCCGTTGTAGAGGGTAATTCCTTAGTCATAGCATAGTATTGGAGACAAGAGGGTGATGCCTCGGTCTTTGATACGGTGCATGACGACGGTCAGCCCCTCACTCTCGGTATTGTGGTGAGTGTTAGTTGGAGGGAAGGTTTTAGAGGTGATGCTCTAGCCCGACCAAAAATTGACATGAGCATGCCTATCCCCTGTTTGGGATTTTTCATCTAACTGGGCTTGCAGGTTCTCTTCCTCACCTCCTCAAGTTTTAATTCACACCCAGAAAAATGATAATATTAATGAGTGAAGGTAGTGAGGAGTATGATTGGTCAAGTGAGGGTTGATCGATTCTTTGGGGAATGCAAGGTAAAACTCGATCCCAAAAACCAAACTTGACATTAGGATTAGAAAGATCTAGACGTAGAAGGACATCATCTAGGATTAGCAATGTTGTAGAAGAAGTTGATGTTAGATTAGAAACTTGTTTAAATGTTGAACCTAGTTTTAGTCCATTGTTAGAGACATTAGAAGACGATATTAGAGTGGAGGAAGAGGTAACTCCCTCTAATTTGATTGGTGAGATAGCATCGGATGCTTATACGTCTAGGGAAGAAATTCCGATATACATTGGTAGAGAATTAGGAGAGGATCCACCGGTGGACATGGCACGACGAGGGGATGACGAGGGTCCTATACCGGAGGAGGATCCCATTGATCCATTGGTTAGACCGAGAGGTTTATCAATTATGGTTCCACAAAACTTACACGCGGTGGATATGCCATCCCACCTCCCTAAGTTTTATGGAACCAAGGTACAATCTAGTCACTCTAAATGCCACAAGTTTAAACAAGTTTGAACTCTCTCACTTCAATATGAATCTCAATGCAACAAGTTGAAGTTTACAATCAAACTCCAAATTCCTTAAACCCAATCTACTTCTAACAAGAGGTCAATCCTTCTTCAAGGCTAAATAGCCTTGGCTCTTCTCCTAAGAACTAAGCACACACATGTGCTCCTATCTTGCTTCCCACACACCCACACTTATAACCCGTGGGGTGCTTAAGGAGCACGAAGGAAAGAGAGGATGAGTGAGGGAAGAATGAGGGATTATATAGTGAGTTGAAAGGGAGAAAGGGCATGAGGTAAGGATAGGGTGAGAGGATTAGAGCCTCCAATCACAACCCCTGACCTTCTCCTCCTAAGTAAGGACTCATCCCATCCACAAGGCTCTCGATAATCCTTCGAAATCTCCTCCTACTTTGTAGGCTCTCATCTTATCTCCTAAGCCTTCCTCCCTCAATTGATCAACAAAGATCCTAATTCAAACATTTAACTAACCTTGGCTTTCTATCTATCACACTTTACCAAGGTATGTCCTCATACTACTTAAATCCACTCCACACAAGCCTAATGCTTCAAACTTAGCTTTCTTCAAGCTTCACTTTTTTTATATTTTTGTGAATAATCATAAATCAACAAAACACCACTTGTAATGTTTTACAAGTGTTAACAACACATGTGAGCATCAATTTGGGCTCATAGGGCTGGACGGTGGGAGGGGTCGAAAGAAGGGTCGATTGCAAGGAGGCCAACGCCGCGTCGAAACTTCCTGGATGGAGCGAGAGGCTGGCGGCGATTTCCCACGACCTCCCAAAGGTTCACCGGCGCCTCAACCACGAGCACCTGCAGGTAAGCTCTTCTCGTCTTCTGGGTCATCGTGATAAACCTAACCCTAGCAATGAGGCAATTGTGTTGGTGCGTCTTCGAGAGGGTATAGGCAATTTTAGGGTTTAGGTAATGTTTTGTAACGTCATCTATGACGCAATCTAGTGTCATTTTAACGTGATGTAACGTCAAGAATAATGTAGTGCAACGTCAAATTGAACGACATAGGAAACGGGAGTAGACGTCATAAAAAACGTGAACAACATGTTCAATTAAACGCATTTGCACATCAATGTCGAAGATTAGAGTCTGAGTCCAAGCTCTGCACTTACCAATCCTGTATTTACACCTGCAGGGGTCATGAAGAGGATACCGACTAAACCTAGCAGAGGTTTGCTGGACAACAGCGACAACCTCACTCCACCATGGCGTGCTGCTGACACAGATACATCTTCAGGGCACGGCGTGCAGTCAAAGAAAGGTAAGGGACCCGTCCGGATTGGGACCAGGACGGCCATGCGCAGCTCGGGGTCGGCATCACAGACGGCCAACCCGTTGTCTTATTCTTCCATTGACGCCGAAGATGCAGATGAAGAAAAATTCGAGGATGACGACATGGAGGAAGAAGAAGATATGGAGGATGAAGAGGACGAAGAGGACGACCACCTCAATGAGCCGCTGCGCATAAGGCTGGACCGTCGAGGCGTGCCGGTGGGCTCCCACGAGCCAACGTTGGGTAGGGAGCTTCAGAAGTTTGCAAGGCGCTTAGATCCGACAGCCACTCCCTGCTGGCATGGACAGACGGTGGCGGCAAAGAGGGCGCTGCTTCAAAGAGTGCGGACTGAATTCGAGTTCTATGGCGAAACAGATGAACTCAGTGAGAGTTGGTTCAACACGAGGATGTCTAGGTGCGTGACGCGGGTGAAATTCCAAATAAACAAGCTCATCAAAGAGGGAGGTGCCAAGCCAGCAGACATAGCTCTCCAACATTGGGAGAAGTTGGTGGAATTGCGAGCAGACCCAGCAGTGCAAGAGAAATCGCAGATAATGTCCAGTATTTCTCTTGGAAGGCCGTCGAAGAATGGTAGTAATTGGACGCAATCTTTAGCGGCGGTGTCAGCACTGGTAAGTTTAACACAAACCATCATGTTAAATTAAACGTGCAAATACAAGTCGAACGTTCTAAAAGACGTCAGTTGGTAGGACAAGGATGTTAACGCACGTTTATCATGACCACATATTGTGTCTCAGCACGTTTAAATTAACATGTTTTTACGTCATGATAAACACATGTGAAATGCGCGACGTTTCGAGTGACACGCTTGAAATAAAGCTGACATCTGTGGTTGTTGCTGGGACTCATGCGTAGAGTATACAGCTTGGCCGGAAGCCAACTGACCTAGAAATTGCGAATGAGGTTAAGGCCATGAGGAAACGTGAGCGAGAAGAAGCACTACTGACGAAGAAGAGGAAGGCAGTAGAGGTTGGTGATCGTGGTGACCGCGAGAGGATGAAGAGGCTTGAAGAGCTGTGTGTGGCCCAAGACGAGAGGTTGAAGAAGGTGGAGAGAATGCTCACTGAGTTACACGCGAGAGTGGCGTTCTCCCCACTTGTTGTACCACCGGCGCCCAAACATAAGGGCACCAAGAGAAGGACGGCGGAGAAGGAGAAGGACAAGGCAACGGTGGTAGCATTGGAGACGGAACAGGCCGTTGACGCAGCCACGGAGACGGAGGAGGCCTCAAATGCAAGCACAGAGTCGGAGGGGACTCCTAAAGAGGCACGCACGGAGGTGGAGGAGGAGGCGGATGCAGCCATGGCAGGTAAGGAGGTCGCGGATGCAGCCATGGAGTCGGAGGAGGGGGCGAGTGTGGACACCGAGACTCGGGAGGCCGATGATGCTGACACCAAGACAGAAGATGCCGCCCCAGCCCCTGATGTGGAATCAGTTCCAGAAGGCTCGCTCAACGTAAGCAAAGGTTTGGAGGCACCTGATGAGGAAAAGGTCCCTTCCGAGACACCAGACGAGGAACTGGAGGTGGTGGAAACGATGGCACAGGTGTCCACTAAGAGGATGTAAATGTGTAGACCACGTTTTAGATGACAGTACATTGAGTTTCAAATTACGTTAGTTTGCGTTCTTAATGATGTAACTTTGCGTTTCAAATGATGTCAGATTGCGTTTAAAGTGACATAAGAACGTTTAACGTGATGCATATTTTGAAACCTTTTGTGACCGCATGTCTACGGTGATATATAAGTGTGTACATATGTGATGCAGTGAATCCTTGCTTATTTATTCAATGCCATGTTTGTATCGTAGGGTGGATTTGCTAAAGGAGTGCCGGTTCAGTTGCTGAGCAAACCTCGCGACGAGCCGGACACCGAAGTTGTTGGAGCAGGAGTGTTGCATGGACTGCCCGGTGAGTCTATCCATTGCATCACCATAGAATACAACGAGTTCTCCGTTCAAGTGCAGTCCAGCCTCAAAGACGACCACGAACTTTCAGTGTCCAGTGGAAGATGAAAACGTGATCTCAATGAACCAGGCTGTAGGTTGGTTAATTCGCTGGCCTGCGACAGACATGAGACTCTTGGAGACTCCAGTCGAAGAAGCAGCGGGGGCAGTGGGGGCCACTCTTGAATCCAACGACGCCAACGCTCTACCACAGGGGAGGGCAACAACAAGAGCTGGTGCAAAGAAGCTCAAGTTCCCAATGAAGGAAATCACCAAATCTCCTCCGAGGAAGCAGAAGACGAAGGAGGATACAAAAAAGTTGCCTAGGAAACTTGCATACAGCGACAAAGCAGAGGTCAATTTTGTCACTCAATTGTTATGCAATAGTAATGTTTAACGCGGTTTAACGTGTTGGTCACCCTTGGATAACGTGTGCATTAAACAATGTTAAACTGCGTTACTTTAGACGTTGGTTCTCTTCTAGTGCAGTATGGGTTTTGATGCAAGCATAGGGGCGGTGTTTTGCAATACGCAGGAGCGCTTGATTTTTTCACGGTCTCGGGCATCCAAATCAGGAACTCAGCAGAAAAGTAGATCCCATTTGAAGGCGTTGGTCCAGGCCATTAACATCCTCTACCCTGATGATGACGGAATTGTGTATACAGGAAGAAGTTGGAGGTTTGGAGAAGTTGCCGGGACAGAAGCGACTCTGCCGGTGAGAGCCTATAAACGGGTATGAGTTCATTGATCGAAATCCATTACATGAGTTTGTTTGGCTAATAGGTTGCTGTGACCTCACCGTTGGCTTGATGACATGGGCTGCGTAGATTAAGAAGAATCCAGCCTGAGCCCCCCGGGATGTACGCACGGTTTGCCTCCTTTGCATGTCAACCGCAGCTTCAAGAGGTGGATCCACAAATTTTGGTAGAAAGTTGTACGCACACTGAAGTGCACAATTTTCCATATTGTAGGACACTGATGTTCAAGTTTAATATTTCTGAATGTGATATGTACGTTTTTATGACGTTATATCGTGTTTAGGTGTGCGTCAAAAATGTTAGATGTGTGTTAGAAAGCATTTATTTGTGTGTTTCAATATGTGTTGTACACCGCGTTTAATTGTGTGTTACAACAAGTCATAACGCGTTCAATTGTGTTTTAATTGACATTAATAACGCGTTTTGTATGACGGTATTTCGCATTACAAAACGTTATTACTAACGTTCAATAGTGTTTGTATGCGTCATAATGGTCATAAGCTATGCGTCTGGATGAACATTACAGTGCATCACATTGAACACACGAAATCCACCTTGATGTTACAAAGAATTGACACTGCGAACGTCTACTTCCGTCTACAAGCGTTTTCCAAAACGCATACAAATATATGACACATGGGTTTATCAGTGTCAGAACACGTTATAATGAACGTCCAGAACGCACTTCGAAAACACGTCACACGGCGTTTACGTAAACGTACCACACCCGACACCCTAAATGCGATCCGCGAATGTCGGATCATTCTGTGATCATGACACGTGGCACCATGTCAACCATCTATACCCAACTGCCACGTCGATTGCCACGAAATATGTGACGTGGTGTGGACAACGGTGGTAAATATCCACGTAAGCTGCAACGTGTAAGAAAACACAGCGGGATATGCTCACGTGGCAAGTGAGTAACTCCCTCGATTTACTGACCTCAGGTAACTTTTGGTTATCCCACTTAACGTGGTTTATTGGGGATAACGTGCGCGCGTTAAACCGTTTAACGTGCACATGACGCGTCGCGTTAAAATCAAAAGACGTCCGTGACACAAGCGTCACTTTTCACTAGTCAAAAAATGTCAGTTAAACCGCGTTAAAAACCGCGTTAAACTGCGTCATTTTTGACGCAGCTTTCTTGTAGTGATTAAACTAACATAATGCTTAGCCTATAAACTAAGCAACATGACTAATTAGCCTAAAGACAAACTAACCAAGACATGGTTTGGTGCTCAACACCATGCCACATGCATGGGGTACACTCCATGTCAAGTTGAACACCACGTGCGGACAAAGCTTGCTACCCCTATATTACATGGAATAGATAAATTTAAAAATTATGATATTTTTTCTACATATACATAACCATTGATAATATCTTTTGTATATTTTGTGAAATTTTTAGTCATCTTCATTTTTGTAGTAATTATTTTAGTTCAATTCTACGTCATTTTAGTTAGAAACGGTATGTTTTATTAAAAAAACAGATCATCAAATTTGGTTACCATTTTTACTATATAATAGATACCATGTATATCTACCCATGAAAAAACATTGATAAAAGTTTGACCCATTTTGGTGATGCAACTTACCAAAAGTAAATTTTTTTGGCCGCACGTGGTGTTCAACTTGACAATGGAGTGACCCCCCCGTGGCCATATGACAACTTTGTAAATTTATACGAATACATAGTATACATATTATTTTTTGTTGAGCATGTAAGATCTTTGAAATTGTGATTTTTGGACACATGGATAGCTTTGAAGTATAACATCAAGGTCTTTACTTATGCCATAAATTTGAAACCCTTTAAATTTTGTCAATAAATACAATTTTTAAATTTTTATTTTATTTTATTTATGACATGTACATGCAATTTATTGTTGTTTTGCATCGGGCTTGATGGTGACCTTGAACCATAAACCTTGAACCCTATAGTATAGTTTTTTTTGTATATGTGTTCCTTCTAAGGTTTATAGTTAACCATACATTTAAAGAATTTAGAGAATTGTAGGATTTTTCATAAAGTAATATAAGGTACCATTAAATCAATTGTTTATGGATTTATTATTATTTTAAATATCATCATGCCTTATAACCCATTTTAGTAGGTCAATATTGTCCCAAAAATATGCCTCAAGCGCCTCAATGATAAGGGCCAACTGGGAGTCATATGAGGCCTTTTCATTTGTTTAATTTACCCCCCTAGGAGACCTCTCCACTCTTTCATACCTCACTCCCACAAATGTATTTGTTCCCCATTAATCGGAATTCTACACCTCCTCCAAACTATGGAAATCTCCGTCCATACTTCCCAATCCATTTTTCTTCACCCTTAATATCCCTACACACTACCTCGTCCATCCATTCACCGACATTTGGCATGCCAACTACATACATCTCCTAGACCTTAACATTATGTAGAATGTCAAACAAACATTAGCAACACTATAGAAGATATACATCACACACCTTACCCAACTCACTACAAGCTCTAGCAATGAACTTTTCATCCACCAACAATTCAAACAACAATATAATGGTACGTTAAACAAACCACCCAGCCGGAGAAACCCTCTCTACCAATGCTATTCACATGTTACCAAACCCCCACTATCGCGCACCCCTCCATAAGGAGTGCTTGAAACACCATGGACACAAAGGGGACCCCGGAGTGACACTCGAGACTTGTGGCGCCATTGGTGAGAGGGCCCAAGTGATACTAGTCTGGGTGAGGGCCCCAAGCATTGGGAATGTGTCGCAACCCTTGCTAGCTTTTCTTAACTTATCTTGTCCGCTTTCTAACTCTAGCAAGTGTCACAAGTGCTAACCTACACATCCCACACACTTGCACGGTTACCTCCCCATACTACGGACCACCAAGCTCATGGCTTGGTCACCAAACCCTCCTACACATGCATTTGGGATTTTTTGCTTAATAGGTGACCAATGGTTAGATATGGATTTCCATACATGGAAATCCACTCTTGAGTTGATCATTGTGTTACCAAAGCAACACTAGAACAACCCGAAGCATAGTTGCCAACTATGCTCCGGGGGGGTCGGTTGGTAAAGCCGCCTCACCCATATAAGCCTTTAGGACTCTAGGCGGGATCCTACCCCATTTTCAAGAAACCATTTGTCTCTCTACCTAGAGTTGGGGCCAAGTAGACATTTTTCCTTACCATTGGGGCTAGAAGCCCCCCCCGCAGCTTCAGACTGTCATAATTTCTTTTTATGGTCTTTGATGTTATAAAAAAAACTACTCCATCGTCATCTACATTTCACATAGATGCCAATGGACTCCTCACTTGCCCCATTCGGACAAGTATTGAGGAAGTTATGCATGTTCAAAGTTGGGCAGTCACGGGTGCCATTCCCAGGTCACTGTTGTCCCAGGGCGTTGTCCCGGGACAACGCCCCACTCCAATTGCCATATCTCTTAGTTCACACCTCCAATTGAGGTGTTCTTGAACATTCTAAAATCCGCACGCCATATGCTACTCGTAGCTAATGACCTTACCCTTGTGACTCCTAGATTTTGTGGGTGGGAGGCGTTTGCTATGGCCCGGGGCCCTCACCCACACTAGGATCACTTGGGCTCACCCACCCATGACACCACAAGTCCCGGGTGTCACACTCCGGGGTCCCCCTTATGCCCATGGTGTTTCGGGCACTCCTCATGGAGAGGTGCACGACAAAATGCTTCCCACCCACGGAGGCTAGGAGTCACGAGGGTAAAGCCATGAGCTATGAATAGCTTATGGTGTCCGGATTCTAAAATGCTCAAAAATATCTCAATCGGAGATGTGAGCAAAGAGATATGGAAATTTGAGTGGGGCGTTGTCTTGGAACAACGCTCTAGGACAGTAGTAACCTCGAAGTGGCCCCCGAGACTGTTGAGGTTAGAACAAACATAACTTCCTGAATACTTGTCCAAATGGGGCAAGTGAGGAGTCCATCAACATCTACGTGAAGCGTAGGTGATAATGGAGTGGTTTTTTTTGTTAGAAACAAAAATCACACAACAAAGTTATAGAGGTCTAAAGTTGATGGGGGCTTCCAGTCCCAACAGATAAAGGAAAATGTCTACTTGGCCCCAAGTCTTGGGAGAGTGACAAAAGGTTACTTAACGGCGGGGTAGGGGCCATGCCCAAAGTCCTCAAGGCTTATATGGATGAGGCAGCATGGCCGGCCAAACCCACCCGAGACTGAACGGTACAACCTCCACGGGCATTGGCCCAACGTGGAGGCATAGTTGCCTATTTTGGTTAGGGTTGTTGTAGTGTTGCTCCGGCAACGCGATGATCAACTAAAGATTGGACTTCCATGAATGGAAATCCACATATAATCGTTGGCTACCGACTAAGGTGAGAGTCCCAAATGCAAGTTTAGGAGGGTTGGTCCCCATCCTATAAGCTAAAGAGGTCCGTGGTATGGGGAGCTAACCATTTACATGGGTGGAATGTGAAGGATTAGAGCTTGTGACCCTTGCTAGAATTGACAAACGGTCAACATAATTAAGGGGCGCTAGTAAGGGTTACAACACCCACACACTTTAACGTCCTACAAAATCCCACAGTTATATCCATGAAACTCACTCTTTTTTCAATTCCATATTAAACCCACCTCCTTGCCCTTTCAAACTGCAAATACCTCAAACCCCCTTCCTCCTCCCCCCAATAACATCAACCACAAATATTTTCCTTCCCATCCCCATGGTGGACCAAACAACAACCTATTCGTAGACAAATATAAATGCGACCACAAAATTAACATGAACATGGTCAAAGAATATTACATCCGTCACCAGATCCAACATCTACATGACATGCACTCCAGACATACAAATTAAAGCTACACCACAATCACTAGCTACATACCCCCCAAACTTCATATCTCCCTACTCCACATTAACACACATGAAACTCACCAAGATAAAGACATCACGTTTTCTCCACATTGTTAAGGTTGCCTTCTAGTATGTAGGTTTCCTTAGCCTTAGACCGTGTAACCCGCTACTGACTGGTTTATACAAATCTTATGACTTAGGGGATTAGGTCAGTTCCTTAAAATTTTTATAGTTTTGAATGCTCATCAATCTCCAAGTGTTATTACATTTATCAATTTATAAAATCTTCATATTCTAATATGACCAAGAGTGTCATTAGAATTCCATAATCTAAACTATATCTTTATGCAAATACTATGAATTTTACTTCTAAGTTCCTAATATGTTGAATTTAAGATTAAGGAAGTCTTTTTTATTTTCTTGGAAATCCACATGGATAAGGTGCTCAAGTATTTAAAAATTATGTTACCCTAAGACTTTAATGTTAAGGTCAAGTGTCTTTAGTATAATAAGGATCTTTTGCATATCCAACATCATTCATAAATTTTGTTATCAATCTCAAAAACAATTTTTTTTATCCTCTACGGGGTCTAAGTCAAACATTCTTCTTTTTTAGGTTATCAACTTCCTTTTGGTTGATAATTTAAGATTTCTTTATAATTGCTTGAAAATGATTTCTTCCAATTTAATCAAATCTAACACTTCTTTGTTGACATGATATGTTCTTTTGACGTGAAATTCTAAACTATTTCCAAGTGTGGCAATTTTGGCTTGCCTGGCGGTTTGATATGATCTCCTTTCATTTTTAGAATTATTTTCCATAATAACCTCAAAATATTCCATCGATTAATTGCCATGCAGTGTTCAAGTACATTTGACAATGTCACAATCTAATTTTACTTGAGTGCTAACCTTGGTGGTCATCTCGAACCTTTAACTTCTTGATTTTGTATTCTTGTTATTTTACTTGGTCTGAGTGTCTCCTCTCCTTTGATCTAAATTACTCAAGTCATAAGTGTGTTGTTCAAGTAGCACAATTCTGAATTTTATATGTGTATTAAGTTCCTAAGTGATTCACGAATCTCTAGTTTATCGAAATCTAATTTCTTTTGGTCTGTAAGTATCCAAATATCTTTAAGTAACTTTTTTTCACATTTTCCAATTCTTAGTAATTTTTTAGTGTCCAAGTAAACATCTTCAAGCTTTAAAATTCTAACTGATTTTTACAAAGTTTTCAAGTGCTTCAAGTAATCAAAGTAATTGTCTTCAAGTGCTTGAATCTTCCAAATGATCTAAGTAATTGTTTTCAAGCCTTGAATCCTAAGTAATTTCTATAAAGTCTTTCAAGTGCTCCAAGTGATCTGAGTAATATTTTCAAGCCTTGCATCCTAAGTAATTTCTATAAATTCTTCAAATGCTCCAAGTAATCTAAGTAAGTGTCTTTCCTAAGTAATTTCTATAAAGTCTTCAAGTGCTCCAAGTAATACTCCTAGGTATTAAGGTATCATTATGAGATAACAAGTTGACACTTCATGTAAAGTAATCGGGGCCAAATTGTTGTAGGGTCCCGTAGTTGTTGTAATCTCTAAATCTATGAAAAATATAATTAGTCATATTCCTCATATTTATTTAATATTGAACAAAAATGTTGATATGATCTATATTTAGTACATGTGATCTACCATTTTGAAGATTAAACTTTAACCGTTTCTTAATATGTATATTCCATGAACATATAATGGTTAGTGTAGTTATTCAAAACTATTTTTAAAGTCTATTTCTTTAAGTCTAGGGATTTTGAATGGATTTTGAATGATTTCCAAGACCAAGGTCTTTGTTAAATCCAAGGTTGGGGTCTTCGTATGTCCTTAAGTCATGGGTTTTCATGTACGTTTTTGCGGCCCCCCTTATGTTCATGGGGTGTTCCTTGACATTCACATGGTTGTCCATCCTGTTCCCGTGGCTTTTCTTCTCTCCCAACTCATTACTGCTCTTTTTGTGATGATTTTGGTTGCTCCTCTGTTTTCTTTTGATCATCCTAGCTCAACCCTGCTCTTTGATGATGTTACAAGAATTTAACCCTAATAATGGTTCTTGATCGTCTTCTTGACCCTACTCACATGTCTTTACACACAGAACATAGCCCAACATTCTTAGAGCAAAACCAATGGCCATACATGAGGCTACCTCCCTCCACCTACATTTACACATGTACATATTTACAAACATCATTGTATCCATTTACCTTTTTGGCAACCATAAAAACTCATCTACTGTTAACATACACCACCCCAACAAACATTTATTCCATGCCATACTTACCCATATTGTTGTTCCCACATGGGAATCACAAGACATGACATTGTTGACTAACATCTATTCCACGCCATACTTACCCAAATTACGGCTCCCACACGAAAATCACAAGACATGACATCTACAACAAACATCTATTCCACGCTATACTTAACCAAATTACCGCTCCCACACTGGAATCACAAGATATGACATTGCCGACAAGCAAGGGCCAAACAATGGGTCCGCGCCCCGCGCCTCCAAAGGGTTATCGCTCGTGACCTTTGCTAGAATGGAAAAATGACCAAGTTAGTTAAGGGGAGCTAGCGTGGGATGCGACAGGGCAACACTAGGTTGACCATGAAGGCTAGCAACCTGGCATGGTCAATGGAGCCAAAAGAATTCCATAAATCAATGTATGTAAGGTATATGTCTTTGTTGGTGAGCCGTGCGTCTTCAAGGGTTGCTATGATCATTTGGATTTGTCTTGAGGTGTTGCGTTGTGGATGGAATTCTTTTTGGTTGAAGTGCAGTAGTCCATGTTGTTTTCCATAGCTTGTGAAGAGGGCCATTATGGTGCTAATGTATAATTTATATATTGTGTTGGCCAACGCAATGGGTCTGTAGTTGGTAATGTGGGTAGGGTCGTGGTTTTACTATGTTTCCAATAGGTTGGGATTTCTCTCTGTTTGTAACAATGTCGGAAAAATAAGAATAAGAGGTCATGACATTGTAGGGGTAATGTTTTATGGCGTTGGAAATGTTATCATGCGTAGGGGTTTTTCCTTGAGTTAATCTTTTAACGCAATTGTCGTAGACTTCTTGGGTAAATAGGATGTGTATTAGTGTGGTCTAGGGACCTCTTTTGTTTAGTATAAAACCATTATGTGTGTGCCAGGGATATTTATGTACTACACACGTACATGACCTTGGATGATCTGTGGTATCTTTATAGAGGGGTGTTTGTCTTTGAAAGAATGCTTGTTGAGTGTGGTATATTTCATTGGCTATATTTGTGGGTTCAATTAAGATGTTTGTTGCAACCCTTGCGAACACCCCTTAATTATTTTGGTGATTTTTCAATTCTAGCAAAGATTATGAGTGCCAATCTTTTGCATTCTAGCATGCAAATGGTTAGCTCCCCATATCGCTGACTTTTTAGTTCATAGGAGGGGGACCAACCCTCCTACACTTGCATTTGGGACTCACCCCTTAATTGGCGACCAATTCTTAGATGTAGACTTCCATCCATGGAAATCCAATCTTGAATTGATCATTGTGTTGCCGAAGCAACACTACAACAACCCGAACCATACTAGGCAACTATGCCCCATATTGGGGCCAATGCCTGTGGAAGCTGTGCCGTTTAACCTCAGGTGGGTTTGGCCGGCCACACCGCCTCATCCATATAAGCCTCTAGGACTTTGGACAAAGCCCCTACTCCACCGTCAAGTAACCTTTTGTCTCTCTACCAAGAGTTGGGGCCGAGTAAACATTTTCCTTTAGTCATTGGGGCTGGAAACCCCCAGTAGCTTTAGACCTCTATAACTTTGTTGTGTGGTCTTTGAAGTTAATATTTGGCCATTTCATCATGATCTATATTTTGCGTAGATGCCAATGGACTCCTCGCATGCTCCATTTGGGCAAGGATTGAGGAAGTTATGCCTATTGAAACCTCAATAGTCCTGGGATCCACTCCCAGGCATTTGCTGTACCAAGGCGTGTCCACTCAAATTGCCATATCTCCTAGCTCACACCTCCAATTGAGGTTTTTTTGAGCATTCTATAATCGGCATGCCATAAGCTATGCATAGCTTATGATCTTATCCTTGTGACTCCTAGTCTTCATGGGTGGGGGGCGATCCCAACGCCACGGGCCCTCACCCACACTAAGATCACTTGGGCCCTCTCACCAACGGGGCCACAAATCCCAGGTCTCACTCTAAGGTCCCCCTTGTGCCCATGGTGTTTTGGGCACTCCTCATGGAAAGGAATGTGACAATGTTTTCTTGTGGGTTTTGTAAGCAATCAAGGGAGTTGTAGGTTGTTGGGTGGAATATCTTTTTGTGGATGGTTTTAGGTTTCGTGTTGAATAGGGCTCTGTATTTTGTGATGGCAAGTTTACAATTTATTGTGGTCTGTTTGGTTGTAATTTTGTGTGCTTTTGCTTTGGCATTTTTGCCGATGTTGGCTAGAGCTTGTATCCACTACGTGTGTTATGTGGGATTTGTGGGGAGGGGTGGGATGTTGATGTTGTTGATAAGTTGTAGGCTCTTGTGTTCGAGTTGTTGTGGATGTGTGTATGGGAATTATGGCATGTAGCCCGGATTGCTTTGCGGATATCGTGGTGTATTTTTAATTAGTATTTCCACAATTTTTGTTGTTTTCTAGGTAAAAATTCTCATTGGGTTTTTTCTTTAATGGGTAATGTGGGGGAGGTTGACATGCATATTTGCTCAATTTTTTTGACTGAAAGAGTTTGTTTTGGGTTTTTTTCCTTTGTGTGTAGGTGAGTTGTTCATTTTGTAACATTTTTGTAAGGTTTGCTATGGTTAGGTTTTGTTTTTCTAGGAATGTTGTTTGGAGTTTTTGGAGGTTGATGGGGGGTATAGGGTATGTGATCGAAGGGGGGCTTAAGGGGGGGTTTATTCTCTTTGATGACTATGTTGTTAGGGCTAGCTGTAGGTGGACCGGGTAGTGGTTCGAGTTTTGGTTGATGTTGGTTATTGTGTGGCATCTTAGGTTCTTGTGGTTGGGGTGTTTGAGTGGAAACCATCTATGAGGCTTGTTGAGGTGTAGTTATGGCCTCTTTGTTTTGTAAAGTGTTTTTGGTTGTCAATCACGTTTAAACCATTGTTCTGCATAAATTGCGCCCAAGCATAGTCGTGTTGATTGGGGGGGAGGGTAGTTGTTGGATGTCCTGCCTCTAAGTAGTATGTCCCGATTGAATACCTTGCTATGATAGTGTGGTGTTTTGGGTGTTGATTTATTAAAGTTTGAATTTGACTTTGGATTTTTTGTATGAGGTGGGTGTCTTGAGGGTGTGTTGTCATGTACATATGTAGGATGAGAATGGGTGTGATGGGTTTGTTGGTGATTATTATGGCTTGAAGGTATGGCGGAATTGAGGTTGAGGTTGGAATTTTTGTAATGTTTTCATTTGTATATATATCTTTCGGTATCATGGTTAATAGTCCTCCCCTGGCCGGTGTGGGTCCGGAGTATTGGTTATGTTTGTGTGTCGTATTGTTGGAATTGTTGTATATGATTTTGTAGTTGTGAAATTTGCGGTCTATGTAAGATGTGGATTTGAGTCATTGGAATTTGGTTTCCTGTATGAAGATGATGTGTGGGTTTGCGTGTAATGGTTGTGTGAATTCTAGGATACTTGGTAGGCTGAAGCTAATGTGTCCGGTGTTCCAAGTGATTATTTTTAAGCTTGTGGCCTGATGGATATCTATTTGTATGTTGTTGGGTGGGGTGTGGTATGTGTTGGCAGTGTTTGTATTGGGGTGGTAGCCTCTTATTTTTTGGGTACATTTGGCTAGTTCATGTAGTAGGTTCTGTGGGAGGTGGGGTAGTTTTTTTAGGGTAGTTATGGTTGTTGGTTCGCCTTGGGCGATTTTCTCGTTAAAGTGGGTGTACGCTTGTGCTATGGTAGTTGGTTGTGTGGTGTGTGGGTGGGGTGGTTTTTTATGTGCTTACCATTTGAGTGTAAGTATTTATGTAGGTTATGTAGCCTAAGTAGGATGGTGAGGCATCTTGGGTCTAGATTTCCTCCTAGTTGTTGGTTACGTATGTGTGGTAATGGGTTGTGGACTATGATGAATGTGTAGAGTTGGTGGTGTGTTGGATATTTTGAGAGGAATGAGCTGTGTTTGCGAAGGTGGGCCAAGTCGTGGTGTTGAGTGTTGTGGGTGTTTGAGTTATGTAAGGTTCGAAAGTTTCTTCAAGATGGGCATAGTGGGGTTTAAGTGTTAGTGTGCTCGGTATGAAATATTGCTTTTGCCTTTGGATGTATTCTTGGGGAGGTTGTTGAGGATATGTGATAATGGGCCCGAATTTGCTTCTATGTTTTCTCTTAGTAGGAGGAGTGTGGCATTGTTCCATGTGTTGTATTGTGCGAATTTGATTTTTAGGTTTTTAAGGTGTAATGTGGGTTATGTGGTAGAAGTTGCCTATGTGATTTGTGGTATGTATGAGTGGGGGTAGGGAGGTTTGTTTGGTTTGTGGTGTATGTTTGGTGGGGTGTGGTATGTTGTTCGTGTCGCGCACCTCTTCATGAAGAGCGCCCGAAACACCATGGGCACAAGGGGGACCCCGGAGTGACACCCAAGACTTGTGGTGCCATGAGTGGTTGTGCCCAAGTGACCCTAGTGTGGGTGAGGGCCCCGGGCATTGAGAATGCCTCCCACCCACAAAGACTAAGAGTCATAAGGGTAAGGCCATTAGCTACGAGTAGCTTATGGCGAGAGGATTCTAGAATGCTAAGGAACACCTCAATCGGAGGTGTGAGCTAAAAGATATGGCCATTTGAGTGGGGCGCTGTCCCGGGACAGCGCCCTGGGACTGCAGTGACTGCAGTAACTTCAAACAGCCATAACTTCCTCAATACTTGCCCAAATGGGGCAAGTGAGGAGTCCATCGGCATCTACGTGAAACGTAGATGACGATGGAGTGGTCGCTTGCTACCATCAGAGTTGCCTAGAAGAAGTTATGGCAGTCTGAAGCTGCAGGGGTGCTTCTAGCCCCAACGGCTTCGGGAAAATGGCTACTTGGCCCCAACTCTAGGTAGAGAGACAAAAGGTTTCTTGACGGTGGCATAGAGGTCCCGCGTAGAGTCCAAGAGGCTTATATGGGTGAGGCGGGTTTCCCGACCGACCCCCCCGGAGCATAGTTGGCAACTATGCTTCGGGTAGTTGTAGTGTTGCTTTGGCAACACAATGATCAACTCAAGAGTGGATTTCCACGGATGGAAATCCACATCTAAGGATTGGTTACCGATTAACAAAAGAATCCCGAATGCATGGGTAGGAGGGTTTGGTGACCAAGCCATGAGCTTGGGGGTCCGCGGTATGGAAAGCTAACCGTGCACGTGTGTGGGATGTGTAGGTTAGCGCTCGTGACACTTGCTAGAGTTGGAAAGCGGACAACATAAGTGAAGGAAAACTAGCAAGGGTTGCGAAAGTTCGAGTGTGTTTGGTTGTGGCATGGAGAGGTGGTTTGGGTTTTGTGGTTGGGTTGGTGTATTTGGTATTGGTGTGCGTTATGTAGAGGTGAGCTAGCATTGTCGCAGACCTCTCCATAAGGATTGCTCGAAACACCATGGGCATAAGGGGGACCCCGGAGTGACACCCGGGACTTGTGGCGCCGTTGGTGAGAGGGCCCAAGTGATCCTAATGTGGGTGAAGGCCCGGGCGTTGGGAACGCCTCCCACCCACGGAGACTAGGAGGCATGAGGGTAAGGCCATAAGATATGCGTAGCTTATGGCGTGCCAATTCTAGAATGTTTTTAAACACCTCATTTGGAGGTGTTAGCTAGAAGATATGGCAAGTTGAGTGGGGCGCTGTACCGGGACAACGCCCTGGAACATAAATGGCCTGGGAGTGGCTCCCGGGACTGCGAACCTTTAAACTAGCATAACTTCCTATGTACTTGCCCGATTAAGCGGTGAGCTCCAAAAACCAAGTAGGAGGATTGGTCCCCCTCCTATGAAGTGTTGGGTCCGCGGTATTGGGAGTTAACCTTTCGCATGGCGGTATGTGAAGGGTTAGCGCTCGTAACTCTTGCTAGATTTGAAAAATGGACCGAGTTAGCAATTAGGAGCTAGCAAGGGTTCCAACAAGCATTGTGAGTTTGTATTATTATGAGGCTACTTATGATTACTATGGAGTATATAACATATGTATGATTGGGTGAAATGTGCATTTTTTGAGAGTTGTGGGATGGTGGTTTGTGTTCTCAGGGGTCTTTATTGTGTGTGGGTTTTGTTGTTGTGGATGCGGGGTTGCTTTGGGTTGTTTTTAATGGGGGCCGTTTGTGAATACATGTATTGTGCAAGCAATCCATGCAATCAGTGAATTTTGTGCAACATTGAGCTTTTTATTTTTAAGTAGGTAGATAATACATATCATATGTATGGTGATCTTAAGTGGATATGCTATTGGGTTGTTAGTCATGTGGGTGGCGTGGATCTTTATGGAGGCTTGATGAGAAGTTTTGAAAATGGGCGCCTGTGAGCCCAATTTCTAGGTCCACATGTGTTCTTATCATATTAAACAATAGAACTTGGACTTTTGTTGTTGCATTTGAAAAATTCAAAGCATAAAAAATGTTGTGTTTTTAGGCATGTGTTAGAATTGTGTTAGAGGTTAGGCATTAGCTTCAGTGTTCATGGGGAGGAAGAATTAAGTAAAAGGGATAGTTAGGGGGTTATGTAAACTTAGTGTTGAGGCCAAGCAAGGCCTGAGTTAATTGTTTGGAAAATAATCTGAACTGTTCGAATTAAGGGGGTGGGCATTGTTGGCCCTGGCTAATTCCGGATAAGAGGATAGGGGCAATTAAAGGTTGCGGCTCTCGCTGCTCACACTCTCTCTCTCGCAGATTGGGAGGCTGGCCGAAGCCTGTGCAGATGTGAGCTGCTGGTTGAAGCCTGTGGGCAGATTGGCAGGTTGTAGCTGAAGCTTGTACAGATGTGAGTTGCTGGCCGAAGCCTGTGGGTAGATTGGAAGGCTGTGGCCGAAGTTTGTGCAGATGTGAGTTGCTGGCCGAAGCATGTGGGCAGATTGGGAGGCTGTGGCCGAAGCTTGTGCAGATGTGAGCTGCTGGCCGAAGCCTGTGGGCAGATTGGGAGGCTGTGGCCGAAGCTTGTGCAGATGTGAGCTGCTGGCCGAAGCCTGTGGGCAGATTGGGAGGCTGGCCGAAGCCTGTGCAGATGTGAGCTGCTGGCCGAAGCCGGTGGGCATATTGGGAGGTTGGCCGAAACCTGTGCAGATGTGAGCTGCTGGCCGAAGCCTGTGGGCAGATTGGGAGGCTGGCCGAAACCGATGGGCAGATTGGCCGAAGCTTGTGCAGATGTGAGCTGTTGGCCGAAGCCTGTATGCAGATGTGAGTTGCTGGCCGAATCCTGAGGCAGATTGGGAGGCTGGCCGAAGCCTGTGGGCAGATTGGGAGGCTGGCCGAAGCCTGTGCAGATGTGAGCTGCTGGCCGAGCCTGTGGGCAGATGTGAACTGCTGGCCGAAGGCCTCCAGCAATGTAGCAAGGCAAGGAGTTGAATTAGTAGGTGGCACAATCAAGTTGGGTTTTAATGACCCTCTAATGTGGAAGGAGGTGCCTTTAGGATGCTAGGAGTTAGATTAATTAGTTGGATAGCACATAGACTATATAGTAGATTAGAATAGGAAGAGGATGTTAGTGTGGTTGTGGTGTAATAAATATCATAGGAGCATAAGTATTTTTCAATACTAAAGCCCTGTGGAGTTGAATAAAAAGAGTGTGCTTAATATTTCGTTTTATTGGAGCATGAGCAAGGGGTTCCGAGGCTAAGGAGTCAGCAAAGACATGTGAACCATAGACCTCCATCTGGACCACAGATGCAAAAAGGTGGGGGTTTATGGCTGATATAAATGGTGCGTCCGTCGGGAGTGAAGCGGAATTAGGATATCAAAGCTTGGAGGCACAAACTTGAGGGTGAAGAAGGAGCGTTTGGTGCGAGGTAAGTGCCTCACTTGAGTTTCGATTCTTTTGTCATTGGATAGGGTAGTTGAATGTCAATTCTTTTCCTTGGAATGAATTGCAATTTTATTTAGGCATTTTGCCCTTGAGGAAGGAGCGCGGCTCGAGGTGATGTCTTAAACCTTCTTGGAATGGCATAAGGATATCACATTAATAGGACGATCATTAGTTCACTAAAATTTAGAGGGATAATTCATTTTAGAAAGAATCAACTTTGACACTCACCTCGGGGTGAGTTTCCAAGTTATGGTCTTGGGGAGTCAATGCTTTTAGAATTAGGATTTGATTGGTTAGACAAGTGCTAGGTTGTTGAATCAAGTTTGAATCACGGTTGAGTGTGAGTGCTAACTTATAGGGGGAGAACGAATTGCTTCAGGTATGTAATTCTACAAAGTAAACATGCTAACTAATTAAGGAATGATTTTAGTAATTGTTGTTGTCGTTATCCGTTGTGGAGGGCAATTCCTTAGTCATAGTGTCGCATAGGAGACAAGAGGGTGATGCCTCGGTCTTCGATGTGGTGCATGATGAAGGTCAGCCCCTCCTCTCGGTATTGTGGTGAGTGTCAACTTGAGGAAAAATACGGAGGTGATTCTCCGATTCAACTAAGAGTTGGCATGAGTATGCCCATCTCCTATTTGGGATTTTTCACTTAAGTTGGCTTGCAGGTTCTCTCTCCTCACCTCCTTAATTTTAATCCACACCCAGACAAGTGAAAATACTAAAAAAGTGAAGGTAGCAAGGGGTATGTTTGGTCAAGTGAAGGTAGCAAGAGGTATGTTTGGTCAAGTGAGGGTTGATCGAATGTGCAGGGAATGCAAGGCAAGACTCAATCTCACAAACCTGAATTGGAGTTAGGAGTAGGAAAAAGTACACGTAGGAAAATATTGTCTAAGATTAGTGAAGTTGTAGAAGAGGTAGAAGTTAGGATAAAAAATTGTTTGAATGTGGAGCCTATTGTTAGTCCAATGTTAGAAAGTTTAGAGGTAGATACTCAACTTGAGGAGGAAGCTACTCCCTCCAAGTTGAGTGGCGAGACATCAACGAAGACTGATACAGTTAGGGAAGAAAGTCATGTAGAAGCTGATAGGAGAATAGGAATGGAGTCGCTAGTCATCATGGATCCGAATGGAGAGGGAGGATGTCCACTTCCCGTGCCACCCATTGATCCATTGGTTAGACCGAGAGGTCTACCAATCTTGGTTCCACAGAACTTAGTGGCGGTGGATATGCCATCCCACCTTCTTAAGTTTTATGGCACCAAGGATGAGGATCTGTCTAGGCATATGGAGAGATATATTGAGAGGTTGGCTAGTTCTCTTGTCACCAATCCAGGATATTGGTTGGTGTGGTTTCCTACCACTCTAGAGGGCAAAGCCTATGAGTGGTATAGAGATCATGCAGAGGGAGTTTTTGAATGAATTTAGGCCAGAGGTTGGTCAGAGCACTGCTTTGAGGGCGTTGGCATCGTTGAAACAAAGAAGAGAAGAAGAAATTTCGGCCTATATTAGGAGGTTTGATTTAGTGTGTACACGTTTCGTTGGCACAATGCTCAACGACGATACACTAAAACAATTCTTCATTCAAGGATTTTTTAAGGCAGGTACTATTAGAGGTGTGTTGGAGAGGAATCCTCAGACATTAGCGGATGCTAAGGCGGCGGCTAGGGAGATGGAGCATATAGATAGAGATTATGAGAGACTATGGAGAAGGGAGGATGAGTTAATTCCTCAATTCATCTCCATTCGTCCGAGAGTAATGGAGGGAGAGCCAGGTAGGCAGGGGAGTCAAGCTCCTTATGCTCTCATTGACACATGCCCAAGGCCTCTAGCAGTGAGAGAACCTGTACCACTCTTATCATTGCCAGCTCCTAGAGTTGATCCTTACCTCGAAGAGGTAGAGAGAAGATTGGGTGCTAGGTCAAGGAAATAATCAGCATGGTCAGGGTAACTATAGGGGACCTCCTCCTAGAGGACAGGTTGGTCAGAATGTGGAGAGGAAGGAGTTCCATCCTTTTTGCGGGAGGTGGCATGCACAGGGTCAATGTTGGTCGGAAGGTCAGAATTATGGGTGTAGTAATTGTGGAGGAAATCATCCTTCAGACAAGTGTTGTCAACCTGACAAGATCATTAGAATGCCTCAACCTATGGCCAACCCATACCAACAGGCGAGAGACAATATGAGAGGTGCTAGGCCACAGGGTGGACCTTCCAATGAGCTTAGGCCGCCGAATCTTTATTATGACCATGGGAACGCTAGGCAAACGTTCCAACCGCCGGCAGGGTTGCAGATTGCGAACGGCTACATTCTCATTCAGAATGGGCCAGTGGGTCCACAGCCTCACGACAACAAGAGGCAGGTTCCACCTAATGACCCGGGTCCGTCGAACTCTCAGGATGTCAGGTTTATGGATGGTACCGCAGACACCCATCCGAATGATTATTTTCCTTTCTAGGCTGCATCTGGAGAGGAACAAAATCAATGGCCTCCACATGCCAATGCCATTACTTATGAGTTGAGGAGTTTGGATGATAGAGCTATTCATGAAACTCCAGCCTTAGCAGTCACCACCAGGGCAATGTGAGACAACGTCCAAGCAGAGAAGGATGTGGAAGGACAGGAGGAATACTCCTCAGATGAGGGTCCCCATCTTTCAAATTTGGAAAGGGTAGCTATAACAGCTAGGAATGCCATTCAAGCATTAGAAAGAGAGAATGATATTCTTCAGGATAGGGAGAGGCCAAATGTCATTCATGATTTAAGGGGAAGTAAGATGGAAGAGTGGGAAGGACCTGACATTCCTTTGGATGAATTTGATGGAGTGAGAAGGGCAAAGGTAGAGAAGCTGAGAGGATATGATTTGTGGGCTGACCTTAGTTCACTCAAAGCCGATATCACATTTGGCCAATTGTTGGAAATATCACCCATGGCTCGTAAAACTCTTAAGGAAGGAATGCTAGTGACCAAGAGAACTAGGAAGGTGAAGACTAGAGTAGCTGCTAGAATTTAGTTGCAAGGAGGAGGTCGGGATATCAAGGCGGTGGAAATAGAGGTTCTGGTGGTGGACAAGGTGGTGCCCAACGTGTTAGTTGATGGAGGAAGTGGGCTAAACATCTTGCCGGAGTATACCATGAAGAAGTTGGGTCTTAGCCTTACTGGTCCATCACCTTTCATCATCAACATGGCCAACCAGAGTCCAGTAGTGCCTTTGGGAATGATTAAGGATTGTAGGATTAGCACAGGAGGGGAAGAATATGTCGTCACTTTCCATGTCATCAAAATGCATTCCAACAAGGATATATTTCTCATCTTGTTAGGTAGGCCTTGGTTGAGAATGTCGGATGCCATAGTTGATTGGGAAGGAATTTAGCCTTCCATTACCTATGGTCCTAAGGATAATAGAGTCAAAGTCTCCATAGGGGTATTAGGTGGTTGGGTTAGGGAAGAAATTACCTCATCTTCAGATATGGGAGAGGAAGACAAGGAGGAGAAGGATGGTGAGACATTAGTGGGGGCTGTCCATTCAGGTAGTCAGAGGGCTACGATAGATGTCGGGTCAGGTAGTCTAGGTCTTAGTTTCTATCATTGGAGTGATAATGGAGACTATGCTCAATGGTTGAGGGATTATCCGGAGTTGGTATATGATGTCATGGTAACCTCTCACCGTGAATTGTTGAGAGAGGATATGGATAGTGCAAAGGAGGAGGAATATTCATTGTTAGAGCCATGTGAGGTGCTCACGGAGGAGGAATGGTTACAGGGAGGATTGACTCCGTGGGTAGAGGTGCTAGATGAATGTGGCGTCAATTTAGTGCACGTGGATGGGACTCAAGATGAGGGGGCTATGCTTGAAGCTGCAAAGTTTGAGGAACCCTTGCATTTCAAGACCACATCGACAGGAATCATGGTGGGTCAAGATGTTAAGGATTATCCTAAGGTCCCTCCGGATTGGTTTAGAAACACGGAGAAACAATCTCATGTTGCGGAGGCGCATTGGAGGTATGTTGACGTACAACTGAAGAATGGGAAGGTTAGGCAGATGAAGATGGGCTCTAAGTTAGAAGAGCGAGAAATCAAGGAGTATAGCGAGTTGGTGGATGAGTTCAGTGATACATTCGCGTGGTCATATGATGAGCTTAGAGGGATACCTCACGAGATGGTTGAACACCGAATTCCTTTGATTCCAGGTGCTAAACCGATTAGACAGAAGGAGAGAAGGATGAACCCACAGTTGTAGTTGTTAGTAAGGGCAGAGTTGGAGAGGTTGTTGAAGGCTGGGTTTATAAAGCCAGTGGAAATTACATATTGGGTTTTTCCTATGGTGTTGGTGAAGAAGAAGAATGGGAAGTTGAGGGTATGTGTAGACTATAGGAAGTTGAATGCTAACACATAGAAGGACCACTTCTCGTTACCATTCATCACGCTACTCTTAGAGGAGGTAGGTGGACATGCTAGATACACATTCATGGATGGTTATGTGGGATACAACCAAATTTCCATCGCGCCACAAGATATTCACAAGACGACATTCACCACTCCTTGGGGCACTTTTGTGTGGGTGGTCATGCCATTTGGTTTGTGTAATGCTCCTGCTACATTCCAGAGGTTGGTCATGTACGTCTTCACTGACTTGTTGTTCAAATCCATGACCATCTTTGTGGATGATTTTAGTACTCAGTCTAGTGCTAGGGAACATTTACAATGCGTGAGAGAGGCTTTGATTAGGTGTAGGAAGATGCAGTTGGCCTTGAATCCGGACAAGACCTTTTTGGGTGTTCAGAGGGGAGTTTTACTTAGGTATGTGGTCAGTGAGAAAGGAAGGGAACCGGATCCTGATAAGATTGCAGTGATAGATGGGTTGGCTACTCCAACCAATGCTAGAGGGATAGCTAAGTTGCTAGGGCATGTAGGATGGTACCGGGATTTGATCCCGGATTTTATTAAGATAGCGGTTCCTATCATTCAGTTGCTTAGGAAGGACTGTAGGTTTGAGTGGACAGAGGCTTGTCAAAGAGCATTTGAGGAGTTGAGGTCTAAGTTGAGCACCTATCCGGTGTTGAGGCCACTCGACTGGGATAAGCCTTTCCATGTGTTTTGTGATACTAGCAATATAGCAGTTGGTAGTGCATTGTGTCAATCGACAGGGGAGAAGGGTAAGGATCTATACATTGCTTATGCTAGCAAGCAGTTGACACCAGCAGAGAGAAATTATTCCACCACTGAGAGAGAATGTCTAGCTATGGTGTTTTCAGTCAAGAAGTTTCGACATTACCTCATATGTAATCCGGTGGTGTTTTTTGTCGACCACATGGCCATCAAGTATTTAGTCAACAAGGCAGAGTTGAGTGGAAGGCTGGCGAGGTGGGTCTTGTTGCTAGAGGAGTTTGATTACACTGTCGAGTACAAGCCTGGTAGCATGCATCTACAAGCTGACCATTTGTCTAGATTGTCGGAAGCATTGGGTACTAGTCTGGTGGATGATAGGTTGATAGACGACAACCTCTTTGTAGTTACCGCCCAACCCAAGTGGTACGCGGGCATTGTCGAGTTTTTGACCACTCAGCAATTGTCAGGAGAGTGGACAAGAGAGGATAGGAGGAAAGTGAGAGTCAATAGCAGACACTTTGCAGTGATAGGCCATAGGTTGTTTAGGAAGGGGGCTGATGGATTGTTGAGAAGGTGTGTATCAGAGGTCGAAGTGCCCTCCATCCTAGCCGCATGTCACGACAGTGCGTGTGGGGGACATTTCTTTGGACAACTCACATGTCAGAAGATATTGAGAGCTGGTTACTTTTGGCCTATCCTGTTTAAGGATGCTCACAATTATGTTAAGCGATGTGACGCTTGTCAGAGGTATGCAAGAATTGACCTTCGCATAGAGATGCCGCTCCATATGTCATTACCTCTAGTTCCTTTTGAGAAATGGGGAATCGATTATGTTGGCGAGGTTCATCCCCATTCTTCCAAAGGCATGGCCTACATTGTGGTTGCCACTGTGTACCTGACCAAGTGGGCGGAGGCCAAAGCTGTCAGAACGGACACGGCTGCCCATGCAGCCACATTTATGTATGAGAATATCATCTCAAGGTTTGGGTACCCCAAGATTCTGGTTAGTGATAGGGGAACTCACTTCTTGAATTCTTTAATTCAAGAGATGACGGATAAGTTTCACATAGATCATAGGAAAACTACTCCTTACCATCCGCAGACTAATGGCTAGATGGAGTGTGTTAACGGGACATTGGTGAGTATCCTTCGCAAGACAATTCATGATTCCAAAAAGGATTGGGATGTCAAGGTAACAGCAGCATTGTGGGCTTATCGGACAACCTTCAAGGTGACAACTCAAGCAACCCCATTTTCATTGGTGTACGGTTTGGAGGCCACTCTCCCCATTGAGTTCGAGATTGAGTCATTGCGCGTGGCAATTGATTCTCAACTCACAGATAGCCAATCATTGAGAAATAGGTTGACAACTCTTGAAGAGCTTGACGAGAAAAGACGAATGGGAGCTTAGCACATCGAGGCCATTCAAAGACGACGAAAGATCACCTTCGACAAAAGACACAAGAAGAGGGCACTAAGGCCATGTATGATGGTGTTACTGCAAGATGCTCGAAAGTTAGAATTTCCGGGTAAGTTTGACGCTGTGTGGTTAGGTCCGTACCTCATTCGTGAGGCATTCCCAAAAAACTCGTTGCAATTGGAAACATTAAATGGGGAGAGCTTCCCGACTCGCACATCTGGCAGTCGATGCAAGGAGTACCGAGCTTGATAGACAACTTGCCTGCATAACAAGAAATTATGGATCCATCCCCTGATGGTTGCCAGTTATGTGAGCCCCATTTCTAGGCCCACATGTGTTCTTATCATATTAAATAATAGAACTTGGACTTTTGTTGTTGCATTTGAAAAATTCAAAGCATAAAAAATGTTGTGTTTTTAGGCATGTGTTAGAATTGTGTTAGGAGTTAGGCATTAGCTTCAGTGTTCGTGGGGAAAAAAAATTAAGTAAAAGGGATAGTTAGGGGGTTATGTAAACTTAGTGTTGAGGCCAAGCAAGGCCTGAGTTAATTGTTTGGAAAAGGATCGGAACTGTTCGAATTAAGGGGGTGGGCACTATTGGCCCTGGCTAATTTCGGATCAGAGGATAGGGGCAGTTAGAGGCTACGGCTCTCACTGCTCACACTCTCTCTCGCAGATTGGGAGGCTGGCCAAAGCCTATGCAGATGTGAGCTGTTGGCCGAAGCTTGTGGGCATATTGGGAGGTTGTGGCCAAAGCCTGTGCAGATGTGAGCTGGTGGCCGAAGCTTGTGGGCAGATTGGGAGGCTAGCCGAAGCCGGTGGGCAGATTGGGAGGCTGGCCAAAGCTTTTGCAGATGTGAGTTGCTGGCCGAAGCTTGTGTGCAGACGTGAACTGCTGGCCGAAGCTTGTGGGAAGATTGGGAGGCTAGCCGAAGCCTGTGCAAATGTGAGCTGCTGGCCGAAGCCTGTGGGCAGATGTGAACTGCTGGCCGAAGGCCTCCAGTAATGTAGCAAGGCAAGGAGTTGAATTAGTAGGTGGCACAGTCAAGTTGGGTTTTAATAACCCTCTAATGTGGAAGGAGATGCCTTTAGGGTGCTAGGAGTTAAATTAATTAGTTGGATAACACATAGATTATATAGGAGATTAGAATAGGAAGAGGATGTTAGTGTGGTTGTGGTGTAATAAATATCATAGAAGCATAAGTATTTTTCAATACTAATGCCATGTGGAGTTGAATAAAAAGAGTGTGCTTAATATTTAGTTTTATTGGAGCATGAGCAAGGGCTTCCCGAGGCTAAGGAGTCAACAAAGACATGTGAACCATAGACCTCCATCTGGACCACAGACGCAAAAGGGTGGGGGTTTATGGCTGACAGCGCCAGAGAATCCCGAAGGTGTTAGGTGGTACGCGTTGATGTCTCCCGTGTATGCGTTGGCCATGGATGTGCTCAATGCGTGAGGAAGTTGCGCAATATTGGTGTGGGGGGTTCTGATGAGGTGGTGGCTAGGGTTTGCATAATGTTGTGAATGTGATTGTTTGATTGTTGGAATTGCATAGCCATGGTGCTCATGATGTTGTGGATGTTTGTTGCGTGGTTTTTGAGTGTGTTCATGGAGGCTTTGATTTGTTTGTCCATGTTGAGGTTGATGTTGTTGGTGAGCGTGGTGAGTTTGCCATCCACCATCTCAACTAATTCCTTTATAGTTTTCGTGAAGAACTTCTCCAAGACTAATGGCGAGGATGCGGCGGTGTTGCTCATGGCTTGGACTTTTTGGGCGATCGCCTCTCGTACGGGCGCATGTGCGAGTTGTATGGCCATTTGGTTGGGCTCAATGCTTCCTTTGTGCGGGATGAAGTTGACACGCCTCCCAATGATACAGGTGGATTTACGTAGCCACTCCATGTAGACTGCCGCATTGAAGCATGGTATGTGGCACCATCCAGCTTTGTTGTCGTCTTCTTGATTGGATTTGTATCCAAAGGTGATACTAGTGATGCTTTCCTCTCCGAATAATCGTTTAAGGGCCTTGGTGATAGTTGATTGTGATTCTTGTTGGGGTAGGTTGTTGGTGACAATTGTGGTACTAAGTTTAAGCTCTGATAGGTTCCCCATGTTTTTGTCTTTAGCGATGCTCATTTCTAGACATTTGGAGTGGTAAGTAAGTCCATTGCTAAGGATGTCATCCCTAGACTCCTCGGTGGTGAGGGTGATGAATGCGAAGTTCTTTTCCGTATCCAATTTGGTAAGGGATAGGATTTCCACCTCACGTCCATTGTAGTAAAATTCTCGCATGAAGGTCTTGAGTATGTCCACAGCCATGTTGTTGTGGAGATTTTCACCTTTGAGATGTAGTCGCATGTTCTTGGCTTTTGTGATGAGTTCGAAGCCCTTCTCCACCTTGCTGATGACTTGTTCTCCGTCGCCCAATGTCATGACGGAGGCTTTCCCTCCTCATAGTAGGGCCAAACCATCTCGTTTTGGATGTTGGAGATGGATCTTGATGCATCCGGTCCAATTCTTTGTGAGCGTATTGATGCCTATATTTAGTGGGTGGAAATATGTAGAGCCTAGCGGTATGTTCATGAGTTGTAACCGCCCCATGCATGCGGTTTTGACCTCTCTCTGGTTGAGTTTTTATATTTTCCGTTGAATCTTATAGTGACGTGGAATCCTTCGGTGAGGCCCGTGTTTTGGAAGATTTTCTCATACATGGGGATTGTGTGAAGTGTAGGTGTTAGCCGAGTATCACATCCGGTTGCTCAGAGGGGTAGAAGGTTTGCTTGGTTCTTGGAAAAACCCGTTGGACTTTGTTGACGGGTGTTCCGGTGGAGGTGAAATCGTCGTCGGTGGGCTTCTCTTTTAATTGTTTTTTTTCCGCATTGTATGGAAAATGCTTTGTGCATTTGAAAGCCGTGGCAAACTCACATGCTAATGATCATCACGACCAAACAACATAGGGGGATTTCCACACCCAACCTAGCTAAATCTCACTCATTGCCATTAAGAAAATGTTAATCCGATTCCATACCACCACCATCCTCAATAAACGCAAATTGAAAAGTTAAAATTGCACCTAAACTTAGAACTAACCAATACAATTAAAACTAATGGAGTCAATCTAGTTATAAAGTCCACCACTAATAGGTGGCAACAACCCTTGAGTGAAGAGAAAGGGGGTCCACAAACCAAAGTACAATAACCTTGTAGAACGCATCAAAGTACCTCACTGGCAAGGGAAGCTAGCATATGAGCAGTGAGCAACAAAATGACCAATAATAAGATTTAAAAAAAATTCAAATATAGTTAGATTATATATTATGAAAATAACATTGTGGGCAAACAAAATTTTGAACTCAGCCCTATTACCATGTAGGAAGTTTGCCAATCATTGTCAGTGCATGAATGAACTTGTTAGTGGTGTAATCAACCTTGTACAAATACTTGACCACATAATACAAGTGTTTGCATGAAACCCACTGATCCCTCTTTCCCACTGCCAAAGACAACATTTTTGCAAAATCCGAGCAAGTGCATTTTTGGAATATCTGCAATGGAGATAAGGTATGTCTTCTCCTCTTTGGAAACTATGGTTATGATGTATCCGCATCCAAGGTATGGAATGGTAATCACACCAACCATATTATACCCATCCATGTGTAATGCGCTCTCCCATTTATTTTTGTGCTCTGATAATGGCACTGCCATGTTCCGTCGAATTGCCTTGGAAATCCATGTGTTTGGGTGCGCATCTGGGTTTGGAGGAATACAAAAATATGAGCGAGGGATGGGGAGGTTTGTCATTGTTCTCAATTGATAAAGTGCCTATTTTTGTTGCAGTTGAAATCCAACATCTTCCAATGCAAACACCTCCTCTTGTATAAAGTTTGTACCAAACTTCACCGGCCACACCTTAAGGAGATTTGGCCAATCAAACACCCATTTTTTCTTACTCCCCTTCACGCATCGATTAATGTCATATGTACAAAACCAAAATTTGAAGGAACATGGTTGTTGGAATGGTATTCCTTCTTCATGCTTGTGTAAGTTGGCGCAGGTGTACCATGTGTATTCTTCCCGACTTTAGCCCTACATGGATGTCCAACATTTGCCTGCAATGCTTGACATTCTTTCTTAGACGGATAAAACAATCGTGAAATATACCACTGGGATTCATGACACTTGGACTCCAACATAGTAGTGGTGTGAGACACCACATTCTCATCATGATTGAAGGATTCATCTATGCATGCTTTTGTTGACCTTGTATTAGGGTGAGGAATGGAGTAGTTCACTTTGTCAGGACGATAAGAATCATACTCAAATTCAGGCGGTAAATCTAGTTTCCTCTTGGTTGATCCAAACAACTTAGAGCCTTTTACTGCACAATTCTTTGTATTAAGATCCTCTGCCCCAGGGTATGACCTCATTGCCTCGGCAAGGAGCTTGGGATCATCGGTGTGCGCTGCAGCTTTGAGTTCCAATGATGCTTGATCTGGCCCTTTCCTTGAAGAACCCCCTTTAAGCCAAGAATGATAATTTGCAATCTGCATGAATGCGCGGATCATATCATCCACGGTTGCCTCGTACAAGCATGTCATTTTGTTCCTAAATTATTGCAGCCATTTGTTATGTACTATTTCTACTAGGTTGCAAGTTGGCATCTCAGCACGTTGATCCAAAGTCAGATCCTGCAATACATGTTGGAGATATTTTTAGTTTAAAAAAATAAATGACACAACAATTTCATCAATTTAGTAGAAGAATGGCACTTGTGTATGGGAAGAAATTTACAATGAGCATGTGACCTCCCCATTGTCTATATCGATAATGCCAGAACCCCAACCATTCCGACAAGCTGTACATGCCCTCCTCGGTGGTTGCCCCTGATGACAACTATTGAGTAACAACATTGACAAGAAGGAGAAACATAAACATAATGACATAACCTTAAGAAACAAGCAAATAAGTCGAATGGAAGCATCGGAACTAAGAGAAGGTGGTCGGAGGAGAATGCCCTGGAATCGGAGCTGCGATCCTCGAAGAGAAACCCTCGGCCATGGTAATAGGTCCCCGACACGGAATTAAAAGGAACTCGCGTGGTTATAGGTACCATAACTCACGGTTATACGATAACCAATAGTTAATGAAAAAATACCTTCAAATTTTGTACAAGGATGAGTAGATAGAAGGTATGAGAGACTATTATGAAGGATTTTTAGGAATATAAGACTATGTTTTACATTCTATTAGTACAATTATACTAGTACAAATCATTTTAGTTTGGATAAATCAATTATGTAAGAATTTATTGATTCTCAAGGAATGATTTACAATGTAGCCATGGCAAGGATAGGATGAGAACTTAAAAATACCTACATAGGGTAGATTGACGGTTATAACCGTTTGTAATAGGTATCATCTACATATGTTGGAGCTAAGTAAAAATCTAGGAAGTGGAAATGATAGCCACTCAATTACGTAGATTTTGGGTTAGGTAGAAAAGACTATATAAAGCAAAGAGTTTTTAAGGACAAGGACCTCATTTCATAGCAATGAAGTTATCTTAAATTTGAGTGTCAAAAGCATTTGAGCTTATTTTGTATCTCTCCTCCCAAAACATTATTTCAATATACTTATCTTTTTCACAAATACGTGTGATCTTTTTTTTCTTTCAATTGAACTTACAAGTTGCTAAGCAATACTTGTGTGACTTAAATGATTTAACAACCGAGAGGAGAGTAGACTATTTCGAGCAAGAACTCAAAATAATAGTGTGAGGTTGAGAGATAAAGACTCAAAAAGGATTAATGGAACTTTGAGAGATGTTGAGATTAAACCTCAACGCTTGAAAGACCATTTGAGTGATAAAAGAGCAAGCTATCTCTTAATATGAAATTATGTTCAAGTGAGTGATTAAGCAAAAATTGTGTTAACTCCTAAAAAGAGGAGCAACGCATGAGTAACATAAGAACGTGAATGATTATTGGAAGAAAAACTTATCAATTGAGCGATTAAGCAAGAGTTGAGTAACTCCTCAAAAAAGAATGAGAAGATTGAGCATGTGATATTTCTTGAAAATGGAACTCATTATTATAAGATTGATTCCTATCTATATGTGTGAGAATTTATACATCAATAACTTAATTAATAGAACTTTGATAAACTACTTACAACGATTGTTATTCAAATTGGAACTTCTTCTTCTCTCAAGATTCTTTGTGAATTGTTGGATGTCATAAAAGTTGAAAGATTACCAATCGAGAGAAGATTTGTTTCTCTTGAACAAACACAAGAAAGTAGTGTAAGAGTGATATCAAGCATTCAAGGTTTCAAAGTGTTAATGAAACTTGATGAATAAAGTGACATTGGAAAGGATCTCAAGATTATTCTTCTCGACATCAAGAAACACTTTGTATTAAAGGTGAATCATTATAAACAAACAACTATAAATTATGTTTTGCTACATATGAATTATATTATGGTGATAAGTGATTAAATATAAGAAGATTGGTATTATAATATAATCAAAATTATCATATGCATACTTGATATAATTATTGATATTATAATATTATATTATAAAAAGTAACACTTGAGCTTAACAAAAAAAGACTCAAGGACATGCAATCTTCCTCATTACTATTATAAATTATATTTATGATAATATCAAAATATTATTGATGCAATTGAATAAAATTGAAGTTATAAACCATGGAACTAACACTATATTCGTTAATTGGAGACTTTTGAAAGTCTCAAAATAAAATACGCCCATAGTTTGGGATGCCAATATTGAGAACATGACGGTTTATAACTTCGCATGCAAAGAATATTCACATCATTACAAATAATAAGTCTTTAAATCATAATCAAAACATGAACTATACGTGGAAAATAATAATCGAATCCCAAAAATAAATGCTTTCATGTCATTATAAAGTTTAGGGTGCGCATCCCATATGTAAGGGTCTTATGGAATTGGATGGCACATCCCAAACGTATGTATAAATTTGAATGTAGCCGCAATAAAACCAAGTCTACAAAGTGCCCCTATTTCCACATTAATTCCAACCTACGTTATGTTTCCCCATCTCCATCATCCGCTTCATATCCATTATCGGCGTCATTTTCCACAGTTGAAATACGTGCCAAGTTCTCTTTGGCAAAATCTATGTGTTTTTGGGGATGGTTATTGTTTCCGATTTGGAACCCTTGCATGGCTTCCAAGCACACAAGATGGTATCCGTGTTTATCCAAACCGGTGCGTATGCTGCGTCCACTGTCCACTTGAAACCCTTTTTGGTGTCCCAACCTAAATAGGTACGGAGTACGTTTTGGTCTTTGGTGTTCGGACGGCAATATTCCACTTCAATTTGACGAAAGTTGGGGCTACTTTGAACAAAATTGGGTGAAAATAATGCTTTCACCAACCAAATTGGCTGGGGGTGCTCCTCATCTCCTACTCGTATGAGGACCATATAACCTTTGTGGCAATCAACTCCCACACGAAACGACGGAGCCGGACGATTGCGCGCAGGGCCAACGTAATGCTCATCCATTGCGAACTCTTCACGGACGTCTCCATTGCTGAAGAACATGGCATCGGACTCCACAGCTGTCAAACGACTTTGTGGCCAAAATCCTTGTATCAAAGTCGTACGGGTGTCGACACCAATAGTCATCAAGGCTGAGCGAATGCGATCCCAATATGCGATTAATGGTTCATGAGCATTCCTAACACGTTTGGTGATGTCTTTCTCACACAACTCTTTCCAATACTCAATGAATCCGGATATGCCTTTGATGATTTCCGGCCCATTCCTTATGGGGTCAGGTTTGCAAAGCTTTGGATCCCCATCCGGGAGCAAACATTTTCCATCCTTGTCTTGACGCCACACAAGTATACAATCCTCCGGGCCCCAATTTGGAGATGTGCACAAAAGCTTGAACTGCTTGGCGGGAACACCATCATCCCTCATATAGAAGCGGAATTGTTGTGCTTTGGTATGTCCCACCAAACGGTCCACTCCTTTCAACACGTATGGCTTGATGAAGGCCTTGAAATTTGGTATTTCTTCAATCATGTGCGGGATCACGGACACATAGTCCAAATCCATGTATGATTTCATGAGAAGTGGTATGAAGGAAAAATCCTCTTCATGCAACTTCATGCTCCAACGGCCAAATGAGGCATCAATATTGTCGTGCGTGTGCCCCACCATCAAGAAAGACACAAACACCTCTTTGAAGATGCCTTTTGCCACGAGCATTGACCAAAAACAAAACACGTATCGACATTTGTTGTCTTTAGCACAATTATCAAGTTGAACGTGGATAGTTGGAGGCAAGGGTTTTGCAAGAATGGGTTCTCCGGGTGGTTCTGGCAATGAAGACATACAAACCTCCCTCCCTTATAACACTGCCTCATAAAGCGGTGTCGTTCTACAACCATCGAAAAGGGCACGGGAAGAGTGTACTGGTGGTTTTTCGAGATCGCGCAATAGTTTTGCAAATGAACCGACCGTGTGGTTGGCATCGCCAGGGTAAAAATCCAAACCATAATGGGCATATTTGACGTCCACATGGCCATGGACGATCATACCTAAGAAAGAAAAACGATGCGTGAACAACAAAAATATGAAATAATGTGAGCCCAAACTGATGCCTACATGTGTTGTTAACACTTGTAAAACATTACAAGTAATGTTTTGTTGATTTATGATTATTCACAAAAATATAAAAAGAGTGAAGCTTGAAGAAAACTAAGTTTGAAGCATTAGGCTTGTGTGGAGTGGATTTAAGTAGTATGAGGACATACCTTGGTAAAGTGTGGTAGGTAGAAAACCAAGGTTAGTTAAATGTTTGAATTAGGATCTTTGTTGATCATTTGAGGGAGGAAGACTTAGGAGATAAGATGAGAGCCTACAAAGTAGGAGGAGATCTCGAAGGCTTATCGTGAGCCTTGAGGGTGCTTACCCCCTCAAACTCACTATATAATCCCTCATTTTTCCCTCACTCATCCTCTCTTTCCTTCGTGCTCCTTGGCACCCCACGTGTTATAAGTGTGGGTGTATAGAAGCAAGATAGGAGCACATGTGTGTGCATGGTTTTGAAGTTAGGAGCCAAGGCTAGTTGGCCTTGAAGAGGGCTTGACCTCTTGTTAGCATTAGTTTGGGTGTGAATGATTTTAATATAATTTATGGCTTCAAGTTGTAGTACTTGAGTTCATATTTCTTGGGTATATGTGTTTGCTAAGTGTCATCATAACTATTCCACTCGGGCTAGGAGGAAATCGAAGGGTGAAGTACATTTGGTGACACGTTGCCGGAACACGAGTTGGTAAATGAGAGGGTCCTTTGAGTAGTCTAGGTTGTAAGGGGCATAACTTCCGAGCAGAAGAAGATACTTCGTTGAAATTTAGAGGGTTAGTAAACAACTTGTTTATATGAACATGGTCAAAATCTGAGGATGTTTGGAGTATTGGAGCAGCAGTTATGACATTCTGAACTTTGCCTACATTTTCGAGCTGAAATGGGCATAACTCCTGGACAAAGGCTTGGAAATGCATGAAATTTTGAGGGATGCTTTGTTCTTAGGTTTCCTATGTGGTACAAATTTCAAGTCATTCCGAGTAGATGAGAAGGAGATATATCATTCTGAAGTGAATCTAGAGTTGGTAAATGAGAGGGTCCTTTGAGTAGTCTAGGTTGTAAGGGGCATAACTTCCGAGCAGAAGAAGATACTTCATTGAAATTTAGAAAGTTAGTAAACAACTTGTTTATATGAACATGGTCAAAATCTGAGGATGTTTGGAGTACTGGAGCAGCAGTTATGACATTCTAAACTTTGCCTACATTTTCAAGCTGAAATGGGCATAACTCCTGGACAGAGGCTTGGAAATGCATGAAATTTTGAGGGATGCTTTGTTCTTAGGTTTCCTAGTTGTGGTACAAATTTCAAGTCATTCCGAGTAGATGAGAAGGAGATATATCATTCTGAAGTGTTTTCAAGAGTTGCAGACTAAAAAAGCCATAACGTTTTGGCAAAAAATGAAAATAGTTTGAAATTTCAAGGGGTCATAAACAATTAGTTTTGTGATTGCTCCCAAAATTTGAAGTTCTTTGGAGCCCGTGGGAGGAAATTATGACATTCTGAAATCTGGATAGACTAACACACCAAAATGGTCATAACTGTCGGACAGAAAATGGGATAGGCTCACAAATTGGTGAGATGTTTTTTGCTTTGTCTTCCTAGTTACAGATAAAATTTTAGGACATTCCGAGAAGTAATGGGAAAGTTACACTATTCTGAAATTTGTTCTGGATGTAGCCTTGGGGGTTAAATTATAAGTCATTAACGTTGTGTATATTCCAAAGGCATATTGGAATGATACATTGAGTTACTAAGGAAGGAGTTTGCTAAGTGTCATCAATACTATTCCACTCGGGCTAGGACGAAATTGAAGGGTGGAGTACTTTTGGTGACACACCCTAGCTATGGAAAGAGTGAATTAATCCGGCATATGTGGAAATGTTGAAATAATTTGGAATCGTGCATAAGATAGAGTAAGCATATGGATTGAAACCATACCTAGGTCGAGTCACACTTATAATTGTGTGTTTTGCATCCCACGAGAAGTATGTCCATAGTTAAAAGTGTTGATTTAAACTAGTCTTAAGACATGCATGTTATAATAAGATTATGGATTGTGTGATCAATTTGCACTTAACACTATTGAAAATTTAGGGATGTAGGGTTTAGGGTTTGGGGTTAGGATTCAGGGTTTGTGAAAGTTGTACATGTCTGGTAGTTAATACAATAGATTACACACACAAACAATATTGACCTATCAAAAACCCATATTGTACTAATGCCCGCTTCCCACCCGATTTTAGGTAACACTAAAAGTTCGTTCTAACAACCCGGCCTTCACACCATCGACATTATCTATTGCCGAGCCTAGTTTGTAAATGATGTGGCATGGCTTAAAAATGGAGGTCTTAAGCCTCAAGCACCAACCCTCCCATCGGTACCTAAACATGAGGCAAAAATATAGGACGTTTAAAAATGGCGCCTCCCACCTTTGTCATTGGTTTTTTTTAGTCTTAGCTATGAGGGCACGAGGAGCTCCGTTAACAAAAATCGATGGTCAGATAGGTGAGTGGCAAGGCATTTGGGGATGGGACAAAAACTGCCCAACATTCCTTGCTTGGTAGATAAAACAATGAACATGTGTGAAAGGTACTTAACTAAAACCTACTTGAAAATCTCCAAAGCAAGTTCTTGTAGGTGCATTGGGATAGCCGTATGTCTCCGCTATAAGGGAGGGAGCTTTACCCGGTTATTAGGAAATACTTTTAGTCTTAGCTAAAGTCAAGTGGGAAGGGGGCATAACTTGTTAATTTATGTGTAGTTCACATTTGATGCTAGCCAAACATTCGACCACATGGCTCAAATGCGCTACTTCAAGTTGGCACCTATTTAAATGAATTGACGACCTTTTGGAAATTGAATTTTCATCCACCTCTTGTAAGAAAAAGGACACCGACTCCTGCCAATCTCAAATTGGGTCCTTTATGAAGCTAGTAATTATTTGAGGAACCATTGAACAACATGAAAGATGTTTCATTCATGAAAACACTATATTTCAAAAGACCATATGAACATCCTTGGGGGTGAATTCTTCATCGAATCCTTACTAAATGACGTGCATTGTTCACTACAAATTTATAATCAATTCCCTATTTAAAAGATGTTTACAAGGAATCCGAATGTAGATGTACTAAGGGGATGCACCAAACAAAATTCATGTATTTATACTAAGTTCTTCTAGTTAAGGTGATAAATGCCTCCACTACATATACATATTACAAAGCATGACTATAACATGCCTTTCTTATACATCCAATCCCATCCCATCCCCCCATGTCCCCGTCCCCATGCCCACCTCCCATTGCATCCCATCCCCCCATCCCCCCATCCCCCCATCCCCCATCACCATCCCATCCCGGCCCCCAGTGGGAGGAGGCCACGTGGCAGCCGGCGAGAAAACCCTAGCGGCGCCGACTACCTCCCCTCGCCCCCTCAGCTCCTCTCCTCATTGTCATTTGGAGCAGAGAGAGGAGCGGAACGCCGAGCATATGTGGAGCGAAGCTCTTGCATTTTTTCATCTTGTCTTTTAATAATATTGTTCGTGCGTGTGTTGAGAGATATTAGTTTTGTTGGCGCGAGTTTTGAGAGTTTAGGGTAAAGTGCAAGAGTTACAAGCTTGAGAATTGCAAGGTTTTGAGTAGCAAGCTTGAGAGTGTAAAGCGGAAGAGTTACAAGCTTGAGAGTTGTAGGTTTCGAGTAGCAAGCTTGAGAGTGTAAAGCGCAAGAGTTACAAGCTTGAGAGTTGCAGGTTTCAAGTAGCAAGCTTGAGAGTGTAAAGCGCAAGAAGTACAAGCTTGAGTCACAAACTTCAGAATTGCAAGGTTGGGAGTTGCATGTACATCAGAGTAATTGCTAGGGTTTGTATATAACTTGCGAAGGCTTAAGTGTGAGGAAGGTGCAAGGGTGCATTTCAAAGTAAATTGAGTGCACATTTGTAAGGTTCTCAGGGTTTTCTAATAAGGGTGGAAGATCAAGTTTTTGGTGTAGAACATTTCAATGTGAGTATAGTAATCCTTCTAAACTCTTCCCTCACATTTTGAATTTGATCATTATTGAGATACATGTGTTTTGCTATATGCATGATGAGCTTTGGCCTGTTCTTTATGCAAGTTAAGCTACGATCCTCATTCTGAATTCCTCATCACATTCTGAAACTCAATTTTGTTTTGAATCTATTCTTTTCTTCAATTTCATTATTCTAACCATGCGTTGCTGGCATGAATGCAAGCATTGCTCAGCCCAATCCTACAGCAATTTGTATATGTATCCGTACATATACGTATACGTATACGTATATTTATACATAATATTCCCAATAAACACAAAAGCTGACACATTTATGAACGAGCGTTCGTAAATTCCAAGACGGCGTTAAACACAACCCCTGTTTACGAACGCACGTTCGTGAACAACCGTACCCAAAACCCAGTGCCTCATGTTTACGAACGTGCGTTCGTAAACATTTGTACAAAAACCGAGGGCCCAATATTTACGAACGCTCGTTCATAAATATATGCCCTAACACGAGAATATGCATCAACATGCTACATTAACTAATGCTACAATAACCTTCACGAGAATATGCATCACGTACAACACGCATACATGAGCAAACAATTCAAGTACATTATTTTACGAACGAGCATTTGTAAAGTAGTAAACTACAAATAACCACCTTGAAAATCACAATCATTTACGAACGCTCGTTCATAAATATGTCCTAAAAATTTGCTGGAACACTTGATTGAATACATTTTATGATGAGCATAAGATTCCACAGATCCTAGTAAGTCCCTGAGCACATGCCAATCGGTAATGTTACGAACAAATGTTCGTAAAAACGATCCTAAGTCTGTTTTGTTATGGTGCAGATGGCTAGAACAAGCAGAAGCGCAATTGACATGTTCGCCGTGCCCATTGATCGCCTCCCAGAGTCTGTTTCGGACTCAAACGGTAACGCCAATTATGTCCCAAAAGAGGACTTCATGGGGGAGTGGACGGCAATACCAACGAAGACCGAAGACGGTCTTTCGTCTTCCGTTTCACCTACGAGCTGGAAACAAGGCTAGACCAGCCAAAACAATGGGTGCAGATGAAGACGTGGGAGATAGAATCCATAGAGGCCCAGGGAGATTGAATCCATAGAGGCCCAGGAAGATTATGTTATTTTGGATATGAATAACAAGAAAAACCACATCAATCTCCTGTTGCACTACTTGAAGTACTCCTTCTTTTACGTGTACGCGTGCATGAATGTTGCACCAGATGCAAAGCATTTCAACCTGGAGGATCTATTCTCAAAGTACATCCTCAGCCAATTCTGGACTGCCAAGAAATTGACCGCACTAACATTGAACATCTCCAAGTACAACATTGCGGTCGCGGAGGCCAACAAGAAAAAGAAAAGTCCAAGAAAACCATCTGCATCGGGGGCAAGAGGTTCCAGGAACGCACCCAAGCCAGTGCCTTCCGCGAGCAGGTTGTCAAAGGGGCCAAGCAGACAATCCATGCCATCCAAAAGGTCGAGGGATGATATGGAGAGGTCTGGAGTGACCGAAGCCGCTGAGGTTAGCTCTCCGCCAGTTTTGCCCACCCCTTTGAAGAAGGGAGAGAACCCAGACGCGACGAAATCGACCCGGATCCTTAGAGAGTTCAACAACTACTTGAAGGATTGCTGGCCCATGGGACGCCACTTCACCTTCAACGTGGACTGCTTCAAGTGCGAGAAATCCCCCAACAAGTGGGTGGTTAGGTCTCGCGAGAGTGAGGGCGTGAAGTGGCATATCAACAATCTCATGAACAACGTGAAGTGGGATAGGCAGACTGTCTGCGTCATGCCCAAAAGTCTGACTTCTCGTCCCACGGAGAGGGATTGGCCCCGAATTCAGAATGGCGAGTTTTGGATTATAGATGGTGAGCATAGCTTGGAGGTATCGTGGATTATCCTCAAGGATGATAACTTCCAGCACGAGCTGAAGGCGGAGATGCAGTACTGGAAGGTGTTCTTGGTGTGGTCCGACGACTGGGACAAACTCTGGAAAATATCGACATACCTGAATTCTGGAAACAAGATCAAGGTTTTTGAGGCGTCGTGGGCGGGAAATATAATGGCAGCGAGAGACGTCTGGGTCGCCCACGGGTGCCCGCCAAAGGAGAGGGAGAACGCAAAAAACCAGTCTCCACAGTGGAAGGTGAGTTTACGAACGAGCGTTCGTAAATTGTAGGCTGCATTTGGATTCTCTGAAACTTGTGAACTTACGAACGTGCGTTCGTATTTAATGTTCAACACTGACCCTTGTTAGTGTATTTCAGGCGTTCTGTGATGTGATGGTGGACAAATTCTCCTCCATCGACATGAAGTCCACCACCACCAAATCAGTCCTGGAGCTCAAGGGCGAGCTTCGCCTGATTTGCTGCAACAACAACACCTGGGAATTGTGGACACATTTTTTCGACGCTCACAGCTCGGGGGATCTGGTCAACCCCGACATTGAAGAGAAATACAACGTCGACAAGAACGCGGAGGCCCCTCCACTATTGAGCGAGTTTTTCAGGGCACTGCAAGGATTCACAGAGTCGGAGTTGCAGCGATGTGCGGTCCATCTTCTTGGGAACATGTTGGGAAGGACCATCCCGTACCCCAAGATTTTTTTAAAGAGACCAAAGTACAAGCCCGGCACGTACTCCATCAAGGAGTGGTGCGACCACATGAAGCTCAAGACTGTTGCGATGCGGGAGTTGAGTGGGCTCCTATCGGAGATGCAACTTTTCCATGCCGACGTCGACGTCATTTGGGCAAAATGGAAGGAGTTCAAGGTGCTGTACAACATAAACCGTGCCTCGATGCGCAGTTTGGTAAAGGAGCACGTCTCTGTTCTGAAGCTAAAGGGGAACAAAAGAACAAAAAAAACAGAGACGAAACCTGTGGAGCTTCAGCGGTACATCTCCTTCTTGGAGAGGAAGAGGAACGCCACATTCGAGGGGGTGGCAAGAGTTTGCGTGGTGACAACGGGGCTGGAGAGGACCACGTTCTCCAAGTGGGACGGCACCATCAGCAGGGTTGAGGTGAGGGAGGACCGAAGGGGGTGCCCCTTCGCACTCATCGATTTCCGGGGTATCCCGGGTGCCGCAAGGCAGGGTGCGAGGGGGGTGCCGTTTTACAACCCCTTCATGGCGAAATTCATGGAGTACAAATCTCCAGCCATGAGGGAGCCACACGTGTGGCTATGGATTGTGGAACAAGAGAAGGCCTCCGTCGTCACGGAGCTGTACGAGGACACCATCAAGTTTGAGTACAACATCTTCCACAGCACGTATGTGCCCGCAAAGACGGAAGGGATCGTGGCCATCAACGAGGCCAGGGGCAACAAGCAGGTAGGAGCAGTGAGCCTCATCTTCTTGACCTTGAATACGACAAGGCATGGGCGCGCACCTATCAAGGCCAACAACACCTTCAAGAAGATATACAGCATCCCGCATCCCCCTCCCAAAGATCTTTTCCAGGAGACGCTGTACACGGTCTTCCCCGTCTTGGAACTCAAGATGGAGTTCTACATCTCCGTCCTCCAAGCCCTGGCCACGAATGGTGAGACGGTCTACAACATTTGTGGAGGCAGCAAATTCATGTACGTTGCAATGGTAAGACATCTCCTAGCATTTACAAACGCTCGTTCGTAAATGTCATTTTCTGAGGCATCTTTGAAATTCAACTATTTTTGTTGTAATGTGTATTGCTCGTCTCATAGGATTGATGTTTACGAACGCATGTTCGTATATGACTAACTGATTTGCCTGTCTTTCAGATGTTGGGCCTGTGCGTCAACAGTTACATTGACGCCATAGACGAGGAGGATTACAAGGTCCACAGGTCGAAGGCGTCGACTATGGACTTGGGTGACATGACCGCCCCTAGGACGGACGTCAACGTGTCCGCCAACAAGGGCATGCCCATGACGGAGATAGACGAAGATGAGCCCGCCCCTTCCGTCAACGTGGACGTGATCATCCGGTCTTTTGACATCCCCCCGCTCAATATATTGGCCCCGACAGGTAATCCATCCGACCCGCAGGGCACTCCGGGTGGTTATACGGGATCGTCGGCAGGCGCCATCCAAGACGTCCTCCCCGTGCGAATCTCTGGCGCGGAGGCCTTCGGCACGCCTAGCGGGTGTTCAACGTCGGTATCCCCAAGACCAAGGCTCCAGGTGCCGCAAATGGAGAACCTAGATATGTTGGACCAGCGCTCCCGTCCATCGTTGGACCACTTCCGCAACACGCGACGGAGGATGAAAAAGACCCCGTACATGGAGTTGTCCAAGGGAGCAATCATCGAGGTATCCGACGAGGACGAGGGGAACATGGAGATTATGGTCGAGCTGGGAGTGGAGTTCGACAAGAACAAGCGGGTCAAGGAGGAGGCGCTCTCCGTTGCCGAGCTCAACGCCAAACTCGAGCAGAAGATGAAGGAAGACATGGCGGTTGCTGCAACAGAAAATGCCAGGAAGATGTCCATCATTCAGGAGGAGCTCAGGGCCTCCAATGCCAAGACGAACGCAATCTTGGAAATGCTAAGCAGGATGCAGAGTTTTGCGGCTCCTCCACAGCCAGCGTACCCCTTCCCTCCTGGGTACCCATCTCCATACCCTGGCCAGGCCCATTACCTGGCAGGACCGTCACACCAGGCTGCACCCCACCCCACTCCGGTTGGAATTCCTCCCCATGTAACGCCGGCAGATTCCACCAGTGCCCACGACATAGTCTCGGCGGCCATCCGGGAGGATGAAGATTTACGAACGCTCGTTCGTGAATCTGCAGGTCCGGCATTCCTCACCCCTCCCCTGTCAAGGATAGGATTGCCTTCACAAACATACACGGCCTCTTTCACCGTCGTCCCGAGGGGAGTAGGTAGGGAGGGCGATGACACTGCGCAACACATTGACATGGTCATTGTGAGGGACACGCAAGGGAGCCCTAGTGACATGGCAGGGGTCCAGAGAATGGACGTCAAAGAGAGCCTTGACCGTCAGCCCTCCGCATACATGGAGGATGTACATATGGAAGCATTCGACCTGGGGGGCGACAACCACGAAGTGGAGCCCATTCAACAGACGCAAGCATCCCAGGCAGAATGGGCGGACGATGTCATGGAGACGGAGGCGTCTGCAGCGGTGGAGGTTACGAACAAGCGTTCGTTAATCGCTGAGGAGGGAGCGGCTCCTCGGTCCAGTGCTGGTGCCCCTCCCCCCGATGATGAGGTTACTCATCTCTGAGAATGCCACATGCTTTTACAAACGCTCGTTTGTAACCCTTCTAACCGCATGTGTTGTGTTTTTGGCGCGTTCTCTCCATCGACAACCAAGACCTGCTCGAGCCTTTTTTGCGTGCTTCCTTAGGTCGATAAATTTTGTAGAACACGGCATCATATTGCCTTAGGAACATGTGTGATAAATTATCACCTTAGAGAAATTGTACATTTTCATCGCATTAATATATATGCAAAGGAGATTTGCATCCCGTCGCCCAAAATTTGTTTCGTCTTGCATTTCTTATATATTGTATGTTCATGTGCATTCATTTTGATCCTGGTAATACACATTCATTCACGAACGGACGTTCGTAAAAGTGTGCGACCCCGTGTCCACCTCCTTCACGAACGACCGCTCGTGAATGTTCATTAAGCCGCGCTCACGAACGAGCGTTCGTAAATGATGCGCCTTGCCACTGTCGACCTTCATTCACAAACGAGTGTTCGTGAATGTACCCTTCCACATTTTCCTTGCACTGCTATTATCGCTCTTCGTCCTTCCCTCCCAATGCATCTTCATGTTTCTCTTCATCTTCTTCATAATCTCATTACTGTATCATAGCATTAAACTAGTCGAATTGTTAATCACAGGACCCCCCGGAGATAGATCGCAACCCATCGCCCAGAGGACTTCAGACCCGAACCAAACCATTCATAGTTTTTGACCTCAACGGGGTGTTGTGTCACACCAAACACATCCCCAGGGTCCCCACGCGTCCCTTCCATCATCCCGACGAGAGGGACTACGACGGCGAGCTCGACACCCTCATAAACCGCAAGGCTGTCCGCGCCCGTCCCGGCCTGCGAGACTTCCTTCGTGAGGTGCTCAACTTAGCTCACGTTGTCGTGTGGAGCTCTATGGTCTTGGAAAACATGGAGCCCATCGTCGACTTCGTCTTCCGTGACCTCCCCAGCACTTGCTTCGTCCTCGGCCAAGAGGCATGCGATGAGTTTCTCGACGAGAAGGGTCTGCCGGTTCCCAAGTTCGGCGGTCGAGGCGGAAGGCAACAATTCCTCAAGGTCCTCGGGTCCAGACTGTGGCGAGGCGTCCCCCCGCTCGAGGGGGTACCCCACGGGTGCTGGCCCACTCCGGAGAACACCCTCCTCGTCAATGACAGCCCCACCAAGAGCGTTTTCAATCCCCTCGGCAACGTCATCTTCCCCGACCCTTGGACCGGCGATAGGAAGGACACATTTTTGCTAGATAGGCTAGCACCTTACATTAGAGGGTTTGTGCTCCGCACTGGGAGCATCCCGGATTTTGTTGGGTCCAATCCCATCGGCAACGTGACACTCAGCCCCTGCGATAATGTATATAGGAGCATCGTTCGGCTCGCAAAATTCAATAAATTGATTTGAGAAACCTCTTTGCATGTGTGTTGTGTCCTTGTGTTTCACATATCTAATGTTTTCTTCCATGTTTGGATGTCTTTTTTTTGTTGCCCATAGTTTGCCCCCCTATGTGACACCCGTGTCCTCAACGGCCCTTCTCGTCCCCCCTCGTCCCCTGGCTCCCCCTCCCGCGGTGTGTCAGATTTTGAGATCCCCTCCCTCTACCATTTCTCGGCGGTGGACGCAGCCTCGGCCGTGGATTACTCCCTGGACGTTGGCATCGACGACGACGTTGTGAACAGCCCGCCCCCCAAAGTTGCCGCCCGCGCATATGCCCCGTCACCCTCTCCCCTCTCCAAGGAGAAACAAACGCTCGTTTGACTAGGACATGTGTTACCCTCGAGCGACGACGACGTCGCTTGTCGTGGCCCGAGCCGTCGTCTCTACATAGGAGCTCCCAGGTGCGACCCCTCCCCCGCCGACTCCGCTCCTCTTCCCGCAAGTTCATCCGCCATCGTCGGCCTTCCATGCCTTCATTCCCCTCCGTCATCCAACAATGCCATTTTTCAATCGGCTCCGGACGCTCCCGTCGACGCCCCCGTGGTGCCGGTAGTGCCCCGCACCGACGTCCCCAAAGCCAAGGTGCCCTTCTTCGTCCCCCCCTTGTTCACCGTTGCTTTCATTATCTTGGATCCGCGTTCCGGAAACTTTACAAACGCCCATCCCAAACCGCCTTCATTATTTTCCCCATTCCATTCTTGTTTTTATTTTCCCATGGCGTTGTTTCGTAGTAGGCTCCCCGCTCGCTTCGTGGCCGGCTGTGAACCACCAGAGTGGTCCACCGCTCCGTAGGGTCATTTTTAGTTAGGATTTTAGTATTAGAAGTTAGGATTTATAGCGAATTAAGGGAAAAATTAGTTCATTTAGCATTTAGCTCAAAAAGGGGAAGGAAAAGTACCGAGGACTTCGGACCTTCACCCGTGAAGGGAAAAATCTAGTTTTAGGTAGAGTTAGTAAAAATGAAAACTAACTAGAGATAGAAATTAGCTAAGTTAGGAAAAATAACTATCTAGGCAAAAGCTTAGTTAGCGAGAAAAAAAACACAGTTAATGAAAATAACTAGCTAAGAGGACTAAATTAGTAGAGCTAGCTAGACAAGGGTTAGTTTAGTACTTAGTGTGGGTCACGTAAGACGAGTGGAGGAGCCCGGCGTGAGGAAAAAATTAGCGCGAAGACTTTGAAGGAAAAATAGCAAGGGGGACACTTGCCCCTTTGCCCCCTTGCCAACTTGATGGCGGAAATTAGAACTAATTAGACGGATTCCCGTCGGAGCCACCTTGGCGACGGGGTGGCAACCTCGACCAGGAAAACCCCCGAGCCAAAATTTCGGGAGGGGTTCGAAAAATGGACCCGGTGGCGGAGGGGTCCAACCCTTTTATAAAAGGGTTTAAAAACCCCTCCTCCCACCTTGGAAACTCTCTCTTCTCTTCCAATAGATGGGCAAAGCCCTACCTCTAAGTAATTAGAGAGAAATCCCTCAATATCTAGAATTTGGGCGAAACCCTACTTCAATGTAGTTAGGAAGAATTTCTATTTTACATGTCTCTAGTAGTAAGGCTTGAAGAAAGCTCTTCCTTATCTTCTCCTAGTTAGAATGTGTATTTTTTAAACACACAAAATTTCCTTCTTCCGAAAAGTAGGTTAGAATGCAAGTCAATTATTGAGGCCTCGTAGATCCTGGCCGCCAATGGCCTGAATGCTTAGGCTAATGCTTGAAACCAAGATTTAGTATTTTTTTCTTGTAGAGATTTTCTATAGATATCCATAGCCAGTTTCCATTTGCAAATTAATTAAGATAGCAATTAGTTATGATTTTCCAAAGTTAAGGCAAAAACTAAGATGTTCACTTAGGCAGCGGCTACTGGATCAGACCTGCTGACCTTATCAAAAAGTCAATCTAAAAAACAAAATTTTTCTCAAGTAGATATTTTGTTTTGCAATCCAAGACTATTTAGAACATGTGATTTTAATAAGTTATGAATTAGTTATGAATTTTCAAAAGTGAGGTATATAGTTTGAGCGTTTCTGGTTGACTGCTGCATTACAAAAAGTCTGCTGGATTGATCTGGGCTTACTATGAAAATATCATATTTTTCTCTTATAGCTCTTTCTAACATCTTTCCAAAAATGTTTAGAAATATTTATTTAAGTGAGTTATAATTTAGTTATGAATTTCCAAAGGTGCAGTACGTAGTTTGAGCAAGTCTAGTGGACTACTGGATTGCAAGGAGGTTGGTGAATGTATCTTGGCTTACTCTGCAAATTTTATATTTTTTTTTTATAGTTTTTTCTGATAGCTCTTAAAAAATGTTTAAAACTTTTGATTTGAGCAAGTAATGGAGTAGATATGAATTTTTGAAGTTGAAAGATAGATTGAATAGACACCTTACTTCCAAATCTTATAACTTTTGCAAATCTTATCCGATTTAAGTGAATTTTAAGTCCCTAGAAAGCTAATAAGGTGAACTAAATGAATTAATTATAATAATGCTAAAATTATAATATACTAAATTGAAGTTTAACCGCAACCAAGTTGGCTTCAAGGACAGAGACGAGATCGACGTCCGGAAGGTGGAGCAAGGCGAGGAGGTGGCGGTTCGGCCCACATCAAGTCCTATCAAACGAGGAGAATTGAGGTAAGCCACTAATCCTAGCCTTCCATTTAGGATTGAAGGGAACGCGGCTAAGGTACACAATTCTACACCCACTCGCCTATCTCGTAAGGTCAAGTGGTTTGACCACTTGACCGCCAAGGGGGTACCCAACTCCATTGTTTTTGGGACCCCTTGGTATGTTGTGATAGTAGTTTTGATTATTAGAAAGTTTCGTAATGGTGAAGTCGGGTTAATCTCCGACATGATCACTTTGAATGTTGTTGATGAAAAGGTGGGTTAATGGCCCACGAATCTATTATCATGTTGTTGGCCCCAAGGGTTGGAGGTGATGGCCCCAACCCTTGAAGATTGTACAATAGGTTGAACACACATGTTGCCTTATTCCCCGGTCCCATCAAGTTGAGTTTTCGTGGTCAAACCATGTTAAACTAATTAATAACCAATATAATTTGTACAACTCCCGTGGGTAAAAACCAACCGGGAACTTAACTCGGAGGATTGATCCTAACCCCTCCGGCGGCAAAGATCGGAGGGTTAGGATATCAATCAACCTTTAAGAGACCCGCACAGGGCCTTGAAGGGTTCGGGTTAGGATGTTGTTGAGTACAACATTAGCTCAATTTTACATCAGTCTAACATCAGAAACAAGCAAGTGAAGCAAAGGAAGAACACCGAAACTCAAGAGAATGGTCGAAGAAGATACCCTTGAGCGAGGAGCTCTCGGCCACGGAATTAGGGCACCTTCTACGGAATTACGAGGACGACGCGCGGTCTTAGGCGCCGTTACCCACGGCTATGGGATAACCAGCATTAAAACTAGGAATTTTAAGGTTTTTATTGAAGGATTATTATATAAGAATGAAAAGGACATATTATGAGGAGTATATAGGAATATTATGAAGTATATAGGACTAGGATTAGATTCCATTCATAGAAGTACACCAGATTTTGATAAGGATAATTATGGAGGGAGAATATTAAGTAATTATGGGGTATATAGGACTTCATATACAAAGCATTATAAGATTTAATCAATCAAGTATGTAAGCATTGATTAGATTCTTATGTAGCCACGGCAAGGACATAGCGAAATCTTAGAGATACGAACATTAGAGTGGTAGAACGGTTATAACCGTTTATGATAGATATCATCTACATACGTCGGAGATAGATGGTTATCTAGGGAAGTGGAGTTAGCAACCACTCTAGATATAGATTTTGAGTTAAGAAGAAAAGACTATATAAAAGGAGCAATTTTAGGAGACTACACCTCATTTCACCATAACGAAGTTATCTTAAATTTGAGCGTCAAAAACACTTAGTCTATTTTTGTACCTCTCTTCTCGGAGCACTATTGCAATACAATTATCTTTCCCACAAATGTGTGTGATATCTCTCTCTCTCTCAACAATTGGACTTACAAGTTGTTAAGTGGTACTTGTGATTTGAGTGATCGAACAACCGAGAGAAGAGTAGAACTCTTTTGAGCAAGAACTCAAAGAATAGTGTGAGGTTGAGAGACAAAGACTCAAGAAGACTTGAAGGAGAAATGGAACTTTGAGAGATGTTGAGATTAAACCTCAACGCTTGAAGGATAAATTGAGAGACAAAGACTCAAAAGGACTCGAAGAAGAATTGGAACTTTGAGAGATGTTGAGATTAAACCTCAATGCTTGAAGTATAAATTGAGTGACCGAAGAGCAAGCTATCTCTTAAAATATAAAATTATGTTCAAGTGAGTGATTAAATGAGAGTTAATAAGCTCCTCAAAAAGGAGTGAGAAAATTAATATGTTATACTTCTTAAAACGGAACTTATCATTTTAAGATTGAATGCTACTTATATGTATGAGATTGTGATTTGATGATAGAGACTTTGATAAACTACTTACAACGATTATTACTTATATTGGAACTTCTTTCTTTTGAGAATGCTTTGTGAGTTGTTGGATGTCGTTATAAGTTGAAAGATTAACCAATTGGAAAGTAATTGTCTCTCTTGAGCTAACACTCAAGAGAAAGTAATGAAAGAGTGATGTCAAACATTCAAAGATTTTGAAGTGTTAATGAACTTCTTCTCGTCATCAAGAAACACTTTGCATTAAAGTATATCATTATCAACAAAGAATTATATATGTTATTTTGCTATATGTTATGTGATGTGTGATTGAATATAAGTGAGATTGACATATATATATTATTATATGCATACTTGATACAACTCATATTATATTATTATATTATAAGTAGTAACACTTGAACTAAAAGAAAAAAGGCTCAAGAACATGCAAACTTCTTCATCACTATTATAAGCTATAAAAATAACATACTTATAATAATATTAAAAGAATATTGAGGAATGTGATTGAAGTTATTCAACTACGGAACTTATAACTACGAGCTTTAATTCTTTTGGAGACTTATATAAGTTGTTGAAGAGTCCTATTGCTATCAAATATTGATGATATTACTATATATATAAATATATACATATGAGATATGTTTTGAATGATATGGATGGAACTTTAGATTATGGATACACCTCTTGAACGCTCTCTACCTTAGTTTTTTCATGATCAATGAGCCTTACATTGAGAGTGAAAATAATTGAGGAAGAGACCGGTTCACTCCAATTTATTATATTCAAATCATAAGGAGAAGAGGGGTTGTTAATTTAAGACCGAGCATGTTAATGAAGCACGGTAGTTCTCGAGCGAATATAAATTTAATGTGATGACCGCACCGTGAGTCCCCTTAGCTAGTTTGCGAAGGAAGGCCCGCGGCGCGTTCGTCATTTTTGGCGACCATGCTGGGGATTCTTGCCATTAATTTGTTTTGGTGATTTAAGTGTGAAGGAGACGAAGGTGGAGGTTCTTGGCGAATGCGTTAACTAAGCACGTGGAGAATTACGCCAAGAAGATCGGATAACCGCAACGTAAGATCTACCAATTGGAACTTAGCGCGTTCGGAGATAATGCGCCTTACTAGTGAGAATGTCAAATGAGAAGAAACTTACGAAAGACGACCGGGAGATACGTGACACTTTGGAGGAATTAAACTTCATCACCTTTTGTGAAGCAATTTTAAAGGAAACCGGAACTCAAGAAAGAATCTATCAAACGGACTTGGAGGAGTCCCGACTTTATAAATTGTGGCAAGCAATGGGAGAAAACTCAAATGAACAACAAGTTAAATTGGAACATTAAAACAAAAGAAACTAAAGCAAACAACCAAGAGGAACTAGTATCGAATTGGCCATGGGAATATCCCAACTACTTCAAAGAATCTAACCAAGAGGGAGACTGGACTAGCACCAACCGATTTCTCGGATTAATCATATGTATGAACCGAATATACATCAATCAAGCGGTGAGATGTTTTGAAGAAAGGCGGATTAGTTTCACGTACCGATCGGAGTTTGAAAGAAGAATCAAGGAATTACCCGAAGAATTACAAGCTATCATCTTTTCGAAAGTGTGGAACAAAGGCAAGGATACATTGTGGGAGTGCATGCCGGGAACAACGAAGCAAAGTGGGTACCATTATAATCAAGAAGGGTTCCTTTACGACCTATACTACACACGAGTAATGGTACCGGCTATGATCAATGATTCCTTGGTTTGAAAACATCCATTGCCGCGATAACTTACGAGAAAGACTAGAAGAAGGATCCAAAGAAAAGCAACTAATTGGACCACTTGAAGCCTCACATGTCGAAAGATCGATTTTAAGAAGAACTGAGAAAACAAACGTAAAGGGAGTGTACGTGATTGAGGATCTTGTAGAAGACATTGATACTAAAGGAATTGTGAGTCATTGGCCTTGGGAATACCCGAAGTTTAGTTGGGACAAAAAGGTACTAACTCAATATGAAGGAGTAAAGAGGTTCCATGACTTGATGTGGAACATGCACAAAGTGTATAAGAAGAAAACAACCAAGAATTTCATCAAAAAGCAAATCGGATTTACTTATCGTTCGGAATTTGAGTGGAGAATCTATGAACTACCGGAAGAACTACAAGCAAAGATATTTTCAAAAGTGTGGAATCACGGGAGAATTGGAATTGGGAAGTGGGCGAAAGACGCCACAAGTCATAGAGGGTATCATTACCCAAAAGAGGGGTTATTATACAACTTGTACTTTGAAAGGGTAATGATCAAACTTTACAACGGACTAAGGAGATTGAAGAATAGTGAGCGAGGGATGATCAAATTAAAAGATTGAAAAATATGTCAAAGGAGAATCCATTGGGGGAGAAAGAGAAAACTAGATCGAATCAAGAAGAGAGAGTATTTCCTAAGAGCCGTACTAGCGAAAGGATGAATATAGATGCACATAGAAGATGCCGGGAGGGCCACTAGGGTGATCTAAGATCATGCCAAGTAGTGTTAACGTACGACAAAGAGAAAGAGAAGAATTGAGTCAAGAAGAATAGTGTATCCTAAGAACCGTACTAGTAAAAAGATAAATATAGATGCACATAGTTGAAGCCGGGAGGGCCACTAGGGTGATCTAAGATCATGCTAAGTAGTGTTAATGTACGACGAAGAGGAAGACACTAGGGAGCGAAGTCGTTCGCCGCCATCTAGGAGAGAGGCCGAGGCCGAACGTAAGCACATTAACCATATGCAACATGGAGTAAACCCCAATAGCGAGGAAGGAAGAACCGAGAGACAAAGAAAAGAGAGAGCGGAACGATATGAGAGATGGGCTAGACAAAGAGCCGAAGGTCTTGATGTATCTAGATCACCATCCCCACTCCTAACAAGCGATAACCTAGACCGACCATCACCCTACGAGTACGGAAGTAACAAGATAAATAGAAAAGAACAAAACGAGCAAAGAGACACAGTCACACCATTAGGGACATTTGAAACATACACAAGAGAGGGGACACCTCGGAATATTAATTTTGATCAAGACACACGAGAAAACCTAGTAGAGGACGAATATTCAACAACAACTCAAAGTGGAGAACCAACATCAAGACAAGACAACCAAATTTTTGAAGAATTTTTACAACAAGTAAGAGCTAGTGAAGAAGGATTTGACTATAGAGTACCAATTGTTACTAGCACAACAAGATCCGGAACAACGTCATTAGGAGCGAATCTCGGAGGAGATCGTCTTCGAAGTTCCGGAGGAGAAGGAGAAAGTGGAAACATAGCAATGTCGGGAGGAGCGCCACCCACGCCTAGAAGAGGGAAGATACCTCTTCCTACATACAAAGGAAAAGAAGATCCGGACACTTACATACAAGAGTATGTCAATATATGTCATGCCAATCAAGAAGGGACCGACGCGGAGAAACTAAGATTGTTCCCAATGACTCTTAAAAAGAAGGCACTTGAATGGTACACTCAATTTCCCGCGAATCACTTTGTGAATTGGAACGACTTGAAGACAACGTTTATCCAACGGTTCCGTTCAACCAAATCGGAAGGAGAGATCATCAACAACTTGTCACATGTAAAGCAAAAGAAAGATGAATCAGTGGAAGAATTTTATGAAAGAGTAATGGTAGCAGCCGCAAAAATTCAACCTGCGCCAGGAGAACAAATTAGAAAAACTTGGTTCATCAATGGACTAAGGAAAGAATACGAAAAGTATGTGAACATTTTACAAAGTGATACTTTGGAGGAAGCACTAACTTCGGCACGAAAGATTGAGATGAGCAAAATGAAAAAGGAGAGAATGAAGGAAGACGAATCAAGTGGAGATTCAAGTAGCGATTCCGACGACGATATACGGAGAAAGAAGAAAAAGGGAAAGGCTAAGAAAGCCGATATCACTAAGGATGATCTAAAAGCTCTTAAACAAGAGCTAGCGGAATTGGCCATCGGTACTCGGAAGTTTAGGACGGGAGTCACTTGCCGGAGATGCCATAACGAAGGCCATTATCCAAATGAATGCCAATTAAAGACTTGCTCGAATTGCAATAGTACTACCCACAATACAAATGAATGTGTTTATGATGGAAAAAGGCGAGATAGGAGATATGGAGTGAATCAAGTACAACCACAATTGAACAACAACCGGAGAAGGGCGGAGGCCGTACCTCCGAGGTTTAGAGATGAAGAGCGACCACGGTTCGTGGAGAATCGGCGAGATATGAGATACCCCTATCAAGGGAGAGATAAGCAAAGGGATGAAGAATACCCCTATTACGGGCAGGAATACCGCAGAGGAGATCGGTACCCGTTTGACTATTACCGGAGGGAAGCGACATACCCCTACCGAAGCCAATACTACCCAAGGGAAGAAGCATACCCCTATTCGGGCGGCCCTAGAGGACCCATTAATCACGGGAGATTGGAATACCCTAGAGAGGTGATGGACAATATGAGCCAAAAGGCCGCGCCGAGAATCGGGTACACTGGCCTACCGCGACGGGAAGGCAACGCTGACGAGTGCTATTATTGTCATCAACCAGGTCATAGAAAACCAGAATGCTCATTGTTTAGGAAACACCAAGAAGAAGCGAATGATTATGCGAAGAAGCCCGCAGTGGCAGCAAATGTAGTGATACCAAGTGTGTGTGTAATGACGAGAGCCCAAAGAGTGGCGGTGTGAGCCCAAATTGATGTCCACATGTATTGTTAACACTTGTAAAACATTACAAGTAGTGTTTTGTTGATTTATGATTATTCACAAAAATATAAAAAGAGTGAAGCTTGAAGAAAGCTAAGTTTGAAGCATTAGGCTTGTGTGGAGTGGATTTAAGTAGTATGAGGACATACCTTGGTAAAGTGTGGTAGGTAGAAAGCCAAGGTTAGTTAAATGTTTGAATTAGGATCTTTGTTAATCATTTGAGGGAGGAAGGCTTAGGAGATTAGATGAGAGCCTACAAAGTAGGAGGAGATTTTGAAGGCTTATCGAGAGCCTTGTGGATGGGATGAGTCCCTACTTAGAAGGAGAAGGTTAAGGGGTTGTGATTGGAGGCTCTAATCCTCTCAGCCTATCCTTATCTCATGCCCTCTCTCCCTCTCAACTCACTATATAATCCCTCATTCTTCCCTCACTCATCCTCTCTTTCTTTCGTGCTCCTTAAGCACCCCACGGGTTATAAGTGTGGGTGTGTGGGAAGCAAGATAGGAGCACATGTGTGTGCTTAGTTCTTAGGAGAAGAGCCAAGGCTATTTAGCCTTGAAGAGGGATTGACCTCTTGTTAGAAGTAGATTGGGTTTAAGGAATTTGGAGTTTGATTGTAAACTTCAACTTGTTGCATTGAGATTCATATTGAAGTGAGAGAGTTCAAACTTGTTTAAACTTGTGGCATTTAGAGTGACTAGATTGTACTAGGTGCATTACTTGTAGTATTTTATTAGTTATGAACTTGAGCAGAACTTTATAGTGAGAGATTTGTCAATTATGAATGATCAGAGTGTTCAATGGGTATGAAAATTTGAGGGATTGTTTATTATAAAGTATGGGAGTTGTGGTAAAAATTTGAGAGCTTCAGTCATTGGGATGAAAGAGTTATTAAAAGTTGAAGGGGAGGGTGTCTAGGAACAAAGCAGCAAGGTTTGAAAATATGTATCTCTTAGAGGGTTATAGATATGGATACCAAAATTTGACACTACCTTCTGAACTTATATATCTATCTTGTGTCAAAATTTTAGATTGATTGGACGTAGGAGTTGGAAGTTATTAGAGTTTTAATGACCGGATGCTTTATCACAGCATTCATACTAAGTAGTTAGAGTTAGAATTTCATGCATAACTTTTGCATATGAACTCTGTTTGTGCCAAAATTTGGTGTGGAGATTTTTGATAAGGTACTTAACAAGTGTACCAAATTTCACTTGAAGAACATAAGTAGGGTGGGAGGTATACTATTCTGAAGTTTAGTAGGAAGACATTGATAGAGATTTACATCAAGAAGAACTTAGAGAAGGAAGGGCAAGGATAAGTATATAAGTATTTTTTAATACTTGTATTTAAAGCCTATGTGCTCATGGAATCCACAAGCGAAGTGTCATGTACCAATACGGAATCAACCACGATGACATGTGATAGCACGAAATCAATAAGCGAGAACTCATGTAGTAGTGTGGAGTCGACGGTAAGGACTCGATTCACAAGAGGGATATCTTTGAAGGCATGCGTGGCCAAAGCGGCCGGGTGGACATTAGAAAAGGCTAAGGATATAACCTTGCCCGACATTAAGGAATGTAAAACTACATAGTGTGGTGTTAATCAAGTTGTGTATATTCCAAGGGTAGATTGGAATTATATATTGGGTTACAAAGAGAGAAGTCTCTACATGTCATTATAAACTTTTCCACTCGGGCTAGGACGAAATCGAAGGGTGGAGGATTTTTGGTAACAGGCGGCAAAGGAAAACTCTAAGAAAGAGAGTGAATCGGAAGATGAAGATGAAGAAGATAAGAGAACGAGCGGAGACTCGGAGAATAGCGATAGTGATGATGAAGATGATAAGGATACCGTGGAGATTATGGATGATGAAAGTGAAGATGAGCTTAAGTCACAGGAGGTGCGGGATGCACCGGAGGACTTAGAACAAAGGGAGAATCGGGAGATTCACGATGAGCCAAGGAGAAGGCGAAGAGAACTTAAGTCACAGGAGGTGCGGGATGCACCGGAGGACTTAGAACGGAAGAAGAATCGGGAGATTCACCATGAAGAAAGCGAAGAGCAAAGTGAGAATGAAAATGAGCCAAGGCGAAAGAAACTTAAGTCACAAAAGGTGCGGGATGCACCGGTTGACTCTGAATGGGAGAAAAAGCGGGAGATACACCGCCAAGTAACGAATACAATCAAGAAAATACAACGGGAAGCGGGCAAAGATCTACTAGAGCCAGAAGATCTTGCACCGGAGTACCGAACAACCGCTAGGAGAAAAACAATGAAAGGAGAACCACGATCGAGGGTAGAACAAATTATTAAGAAATTACTAGATTCGACGCAAGCAAACATAACGATCGGGCAACTTTTGGAAATAGCCCCTTATTGCAAAAGAAAAATAATGGAAGCAATTCACATGAACGAGCGAGATGAAAGAGAAGTCCCTCAAACATATCTTGTAGTCACGAAAGACTTTGATGAGGAGATGCCGATGATCGTGGTATGGGCGAGAAATCGGCAAATATCTAACGTATTATTAGATGGAGGATCGGGAGTCAACATAATTACGGACACCTTGATGGAGAAATTGGGAATAGAAAAACAACTTGAAGTGGCACCATTTACAATCAAAATGGCGGATCAAAGGAAAGTAATGCCACTTGGAATCATTAAGAATTTGAAAATCAATATTGGAGGATTAACCTTTAAGATTACCGTGACGTTGATTAAGATGGAGAATCAAGATAATAGTTACTCAATACTACTTGGGCGACCGTGGCTCAAACAAGCACGTGCCAAACATGATTGGGGCAAAAGCCATTTAACGTTATATCAAAATGGAATGGATGTATGTATTGGTACTAATCGGAGACCGAGACTTTCGGATTCATCAAGACCAATCAATATTGAGGGTTTTGATTGGGAATCCGGATTGACCGATGAAGAGGAACACGTAGTCTATCAAGCTTTTCCGAGCTTACACCATATAGCCGATGTGGAACTTGATGGATTGAAACAATTATATGAAACTGACTGCAATATGGTCACGACAAGCGTCGAAGGAGAAAACGTGGAGAATACCAACGACACAACAATACTCGAGGAGAAACCAAAAATGAATGTGAAAAAGAAAGGAAAAAAAGTTCCTAAGCTCAAAGAAGAAACTCCAAAGCAAAAGGAAGACATGAAAGAGAGACCGGTTTATCCATCTCATTTTTATGAAATGAAGGAAGGAGGACAAGCGATCGACCAAACGCCGGCATCCGAAGCCGTTAAGGGAAAAACAATTGCGGGATGGACAATCGAAGATGAAGATATGATAAAGGAGATTAACCTTGGAACAACGGAGGATCCCAAAATGGTACGAATAAGAAAGGAACTTGACCCTACCTATGAAGAACAAGTGATTGAGATACTAAGGGATTACAAAGACGTATTCGCATGGACGTATGAAGATATGAAAGGGATACCACCTCACATTTGTGAGCACAAAATAGAACTCAAGCCAAATACAAAGCCGATCAAGCAAAGTAGATATCGAATGAATCCAAATTACGCGGCGAAGGTGAAAGAGGAGATCGACAAGTTACTAAAAGCCGGATTCATCTACCCGGTAGATAGAGCGGAATGGCTCTCACCTATAGTGATAATACCAAAGAAAATTGGAAAGTTGAGAGTATGTGTAGATTATCGGAAACTAAACGGGATGACAAAATCTGACCCATTTCCATTGCCATTTACGGAGGAGATTCTCGAGACGGTAGCCGGACACGAAATGTTGTCACTACTAGACGGGTTTAGCGGCTACAATCAAGTAAGGGTAGCATCGGAGGATCAACCAAAAACTTGTTTTATTACGGAATGGGGAGCTTATGCTACTAGAGTGATGTCATTCGGACTAATGAGTGCGCCATCTACCTTCCAAAGAGGAGTAATGACGATATTTGCGGAGTTTCTAAACGATTTTATGAAAGTATTTTTGGATGATTTTAGTATATATGGGACAAAGGCGGATCATATCAAGCACCTTAAGCTTTGTCTTCAACGATGTAGAGAATGTGGATTGAGTCTTAATCCGGAGAAGTGTATGATTTGCGTGACCTTGGGGAGATTACTCGGTCATGTGGTATGCAAAGAGGGACTATTGATAGATCCCAAAAAAATCTCCGTGATACAAAACTTGCCACCACCAACAAATGTCAAGAGCTTACGAGCCTTCTTAGGCTCGGTAACATACCATAGGCGATTTATATGGATGTTTGCGCAAATTACAAGACCTCTCTATGCTCTCCTAAAAAAGGATGAAGCGTTTGAGTGGACGACGGCGTGTCAACAAACATTTGAACTAGTCAAAAGACTTCTAACGACAACACCGATACTAATGGCTCCGAATTGGTCAATGGAATTTCATGTCCATTGTGACGCATCAAACATAGCTATCGGAGCGGTACTAACACAAAATGTGAAGGGAAAGATCGACTCGCCTATATATTACGCGAGCCGGTTACTAAATCAAGCGGAGAAAACTTATAGTATAACGGAACGGGAAGCATTAGCAATGGTATATTCGGTAAACAAATTCCGACACTACCTTTTGGCGAATCACTTTGTGTTCTATGTGGATCACCAAACATTACTATATTTGATCAATAGACCAATAGTTTCGGGGAGAATCGCAAGATGGATAATTCTTCTACAAGAATACGATTTTGAGATTGTGTACACGCCTGGAAGACGACATGTGATGGCGGATCACCTCTCTCGAATCGATAATGGAGAACCACCCACCGGAGTAAATGACCAACTACCGGATGCTAACTTGTTTTGTATGGAGATACTAAATGAAGATGACATAGAAGAAAATGGAGAATGGAGTGGAGAAAATGAAGAGAGTAAGAAGACGTGTCACCATGCCTAGAATGGTACATGGTGTATGTTCAACCAACGGAAGATTGGAGAAAACCGTTCAAAGAATATCTCAAGTATGGAAAAACGATTGGAACAACGGAAGAGGAACAAACACCCATAAGACGGGCTAGTGAACCCTACATTATGGACGGGGAGAAATTAATGCGAATTAGTCCAAGCGGAGAATCGAAAACATGTATAGTGGGAGAAATTATTGAGGAAATCATCAGGGAAGCGCATGAACAAGAAGGACAACACCAAACATTTGAAAATACTTGGTTCACCATATTAAACGGACCTTATTGATGGCCAACAAGAAAAATGAACGTAACAAGTTATTGCGAAGAATGTCCCGTTTGTTTACAAGGAAATGAAGGGCGAATACATGAACAAAAAGACGATGCCATTTCTCCCCAGCCACCGATGTTGCCATGCCGCATATCAATGCGGAGATCCGTTGGAGTGGTCAAAGAGCAACAACTCGGGAACATCCATGAGGTGGCATTGCAGGTAGTGGAGGAAGGCGATATGGGAGAGGATGAAGAAAAAGAAGATGAAGAGAAAGAAGATGAAGACAAAGACGACAATGAGGCTAGCCAACTAAGGGAGGAGGAGGAAGAAGGAAAAAAAATTAAAAAAAAAAAAATGGAGGAGAGGGTGAGGAGGATGAAGAGGAGGACGGCAAACATCGTGCCAAGGAGGATAGCAAAAGAGAGGGGGATCATGGAGAAGTGGACAAAACCTCTCCAATCTAGGTTTTCTCCCTCCAACCCTAATTTTTCATTCATGTGATGAGATCCCAGTGTTTCCAAGTCCAATAGGTTACATATTTTGTCAATCAATGTGGGCAGGGTGCTTTAAGTTCTCTTAAAATGATGGGTGATTTTTTTTGCCGTCTCAAATTTGAGGTATAGAGGTCCGATCACCCCTTTCCCCTTCCAACCAGCGCTCGAGAGGTTTTTGGGCATAGTCGGTCCAGATCCCTTTGTTTCCAAACACAACCATGGTGGCATGTTGACATCTTACAAGTTTTTTTAATGTAGTTTGAAGTACTGAATTCCTTTGAAATAATTGGACATGAAACTCTTTGGGCATACATTTAGTTTATAAACCACTAATTGTGACATGATAATCAAAAAACAAACTAATAGTATACTCCGAAAGAATAATCTTGGGGAGGTTACTCCCCCTTATATTTTGTAACCACGTGCGTTAATCGGGTATTTGTTTGGGGGCTATTTACCTGGTAATTATGATTTTAAGAGACCCTTTTAGTAGATGAAAAACTACTTGGTCTCAATTTCCAACACCCTATAGGCAATTTTAAGTCCAAATGTAGCCTACTTCTTGGCACGCTATAGTATTTATAAAACTTAGGCATTTGCTTAGAAGGACATTAAAGGTTTTAAGGTAAATATTTGGCGTGGACATATGCGATGTACATGAGCATATTTGAACCAAACTAGAAAGCAACACAAAAAAAACGAGCATAGCAATTGAGTAACCATTCAAATCACAAAAATAAAATAAAACACAGCATAACAAAGAACTAGTGCCTCAAAATGCATTACAACTATGGTGAGTGTTCAAAGCTTGCATAGCGAGAAAATGAAAAATGAGAGCAAGCAGTACCACCACTCCTGGGCTCGAAACCGAAACCCTAAACCAATTTGAAAATGGACCAATAATTCTAGCCCACAGGCAAATTTTCCCTCATGTGCCCGTGATATGCTTTTAGTGATGATTTCATCATTATATTATATTGAAAATGTATTATTTTTCATCTGTCTACTAGAAGGACTATGGATTATACTCATCCTAATATTAAAAAAAATCTCCCATGATTTTATTCATACTACTTTATATCTACTATTTAAAAAAATGAGGGTTTTTCCAATATCCTATTTTACATATAATGACGTTTCAAGCATTGATTGAAGGCTATGGTAATCCAAATCTTATATAATTTTTTCCTCCAATGAATAAAATAAACCTTATAATTTAAGTCACATGGTTTACTACTTTTCGCAGGGTGACCTCCACGAGAGAATATTGTACACACACAAAATGTGAACTTTTCAAGGTACATAATTGTATGCATTCAGCCCCGTCCCATGCATCAGTGTCTAGGGAGGATTTTTGGGCACAATCAATTAAAGTCCTAGAGTTTCCAAATCCAACCACTTACATGTTGTGTGATCTTTTGATTATACGATCTTTAATAACTTGAGGTGTATTTTCCTAGATTCCTCTAAACCTATCGGTAGTCTTCCTAAAGGCTTAAAATTCAACCTGTTATTTCATTTGAGGGATGGGGTTGATCACCTCTCTCCCCCCTCCAACCACCAAAATCCTAGCAAAATTTTGCAAGTGCAGAATTCTGCCAGGATTTTCGTGGTTCTAGGGGGGAGAGAGGTGATCAACCCTCCAACCAGTGCCCGAGAAGTTTTTGGGCATAGACGGTCTAGGTGGCTCCTGATTTTAGGGTTCTATTCAAATGGGACACTGGTATCTTGCATGAAGGGAAATAAAGCCTTGGCCGCATGTGCAATTTCAAATACCTTACAATGCACCCCAAAAATGAAAATTTATTCTACTATAGATAAATGGACTGTGCTCTGCTGATTGAACAAGTTGGCATGCTCAACAACATAAGAAACTCTGCTTCTCCCTCTAGGTTTCCTCCCAATTTCTTATTCTATGTGAGGTTACCTTCCAACCTGCAAGCACTCTTCGAACCTTGCAAAAGATTAGAGTTGGGAGGCAATTCCATATTATTTTCTATTGGTTGTTTTACATACAAATTCATGAATTTTTGTCCAATTGTGGTGCATGCTTGGAGGTAGTGTCTGAGTTTGAATGGAGAGCAACCTATTTTGTGAGGTTCATTGAGGGCCAAACTTATTTTAGCACATCTTCATATGCCAAAATGAGTTTGAACCTCCAATGAATCCATCTAAAATGTTCTTCGTTCAATCCTCCACACTACCTCCAAGTTTGCACCAAAATTACCAATTCCCAACAAAAAATCATATTGAGGTTAGCACCCAAAAAACTTTATTTTCCTCTCCTTAATATTCTCCATTCTTTAGTACAGGATCTATCAAACTTTCAATGCATTCTCCAAGTATAGTAGCATGTTCTTTGATATAAGGATCAACTGTAGCCAATCGACAAAAACACTTGCAACACATGGTGCGAGTTTGATTACCATGATTATCATGTGAGCCATCGTATTGGCTCACAATTTAGTTGTAGGCAAATTAATAACAAAAACATCTAATTATAGTAGTTCATTGGTTTAATTGATGCTTAATCCCTTAAAATATGATTCGTAGTTATAATCTTGGAAGTCGTTGCAAAACTTAGGCAATTGTGTTGAAATGCAAAGTAGACGTGAAAGTATAAGATTGAGTGAGAATCTCAACTAAATTAGTAGAATTAGAGAATTTTAGACATTAGGTGGTAGTTCAAGCCGTAAGAATGAAAGTTAATAGTAGAAAAATTATGAATTTTAGATGAGAGATGATGATTCCTCTCTCTTCTTTTCCTTTCTTTCTTTTTCTTTCTTTATTCTTCTTCTCTTCCTTCCACTCTCTCATTTTTTTTCTTTCTCTTCTTCTTTTCTTTCTCTCATCCTTTTTTTTTACCTTCGGCATCTCTTTCCTTCCCCTTGGGGTTTGGCCTCCTCTTCCTCTCTCTCTCTTGGCGCTCTATCTCTCTCGTGTGTGTGTGTATGTGTTTCCGAGAGAAGAGGAAAAAATGTGAGAAGCGTGCATATTGATGGAGGAAAAAAAAAGGTGTTAAAGTATGGGTAGAAGAATTTTGATGTGTGTGTGGATAGATGTGTGAAGGAAGTAGAAAAAATGTAGTTGATGGAAGATTTCACCAAGACAATGGAGGTGCTAGTTTAGAGGGCGATTGTGATTAAGTGAAGGTAAGGATCGAAAAGCCCTTTGATGGAGAGGAACACCGTCCAATTGGCTTTCCAACAAGTTCAAGCTTATTGTTATAGGCACAAACATGAAGGAGATATGAAAGATTTACCAAGATAACATATTGTTGGAGGTGACCTAGTAGCGTTGACTTTGAGAGGCGATTCCGAATGATTGCTAGTGATTCTTAAGGAGATCTTTGGAGAGAATGAGAGATTTGAAGTTAGCTTTCTAGATAACCTAATCTTGCCTTCATTTGATCAAAGATGAAGGAGTGGTGGTCAAATAAGCAGAGATATGTCTGCTGGGTTAGCGATTTTGGAAGAATATGGAAGGTGGACTTTGACCAACCATATCTTCCAATTGGAGGAGAATTAAAAGTTGTAATTTTGATCAATTAGGCTTCATGAAGTTAGTTTTGTGTAGAGCCTTTGCATGCTTCAATCAGAGCAAGGACAAGGGAGAAACGGTCATTTTAATCGCCGATAGTCCAGCTGCCTTGGTTAAGGTTGTTTCTTCATCACATTAACTTATTTTCTTGTAATCTTGATTACAAATTGAACATTTATATGTATTTGCTGTGTTTTAGGAGTAAATGCATGTATGATTATATATGCATAAATATATTTTCTTGTTTTCTTCTTAATAAAGATTCTATTGCTTGGAAGGCCTAGGAATCGTCACTCTCAATCGGCCCATTTCTAGGATTCTTTGCCTTGCGGGGTGAATTGCTCATATATCATACTTGATCTCAAACTATAAATTCCCCTTTGGATTGAAGTGGTTTTGAAGGAATGTAAGAATGTCATGTGGCAGATAAAAAACTCGAAGGAAAAATATTTATGAAAAGCTAAAGCAAAGAAGCACGTTACGGCAACTACCTTGCGAAGAAAGCCACAACATTGGCTTGAGTGTCCGTTCGTAAAATTTTCCATGATTGCTTCACCAATTGCTCACTCTCTTTTTAGTATGCCTTCAGAGTAACCACATCCTTGTCTGGTCATGCCAAATATTAGAATTTTAATATCAAATTTATCATCAACCTACATACCATGGTTTCAAAGCAACCAAGAATAGAGTAATAATCATTCCCCTTGGTGATATGATTAGAATAAATTCAAAAAAATCTTTGAGAAGAAGGCTTATTACTCGAAATTACTGGTCCCGAAGTCAGCTGAGCACTTTCAGTTGGTGATGCCATTTTGAATTCAAATTTCAAGTGCTAGAAACCTCCACCAAATCCAATGAACTTCCTGGTGAACTTGTAGAATTTTGCTAGGTCTGTGGTGGTTGGAAGGGGGAGAGAGGTGATCAACCCTCCAACCAGTGCCTGGAAGTTCTTGGGCATAGCCGGTCCAGATCCTAGTCCAACCGTGGTGACATGTTGACATCTTACAGGTTTTCTTTGTTGTAAGTTTTAGGTATATTCTCTAAATTCCTCTAAAATAGTTGGTAATGCAAAGGGCATAGGTGTTATTGTATCTTGTTCAAATGCAAACAAATAAAAATTGAGAAATGTACTCATGATTAATATCTTGCTGGAAAATTCATCTCCGTAGCTTCTCGAGGGAAGTTATGTGAAAGGGTGCCCGAAATTGTGAGGTTTTGGGGCAAAAGGAATTCTCGAATGGATAAATATCCTCTGTTTTTTCTTGCGGTAATGGGTGTCTTGCCTCCAAAAAGAAGACAACGGGCTTGCAGTTTGACATCAGACTAGTATCTATTGTTTATTTGTACATACTTGAGTTTGGGAAATTGAGGAATTTGTTAGACATGAAAAAAGTCATATATCAAGGCGTATTGTGTGTGTAAATAAGTTGAATGACTCGTATGTGTAGTCCCATGCCATTGATATTGATTACTTATAGTCTCTAAGTTTTCAGGCGATTATTGGAAGTGGTGACAAAACTCCAAAAGAATTCACCTGAAGTCTTGAACTTCAACCTGTGATTTCTCAAACTCAACCGGCAGATTTTGGGACAGAATCGATCCCGATCCTAGTGATTCCAAGTTCAACATGTTACATGTGGTGACATGTTAACATCTTACAGGTTTTTTTTATTGTAGTTTGAGGTACTGTATTCCTCTGAAATAATTGGTAATTCACCTGAAGTCTCGAACTTCAACCTATTATTTCTCAAACTCAACTCATAGAGTTTGGGACAAAATCGGTCGCAATCCTAGTGTTTCTAAGTCCAACAGGCTACATGTGGTGACATCTCACTACAAGAAAAACGGTCCTTTACAACTTGTCCATAGTGACTTAAATGGTCCAGAACGACTTATTTCCGCAAGAATTGAGTCGTTCTGGACCATTTAAGTCACTATGGACAAGTTGTAAAGGACCGTTTTTCTTGTAGTGTCTTGACATCTTCCAGTTTTTCTTTATTGTAGTTTGAGGTACTGAATTCCTCTAAAATATTAATTGGTAATTCACTTGAAGTCTTGAACTTCAACTAATGTTTTTTAACTCAACCGGGAGATTTTTGGACATAATCGGTCTCGATCCTAGTGTTTCCAAGTCCAACATGTCACATGTTGACATCTTTAGGTTTTGTTTTATTCATTTGAAGTATATTCTATAGATTCATGTCAAATGATCGGTAATTCTTGTAAAATCTTGAACTTGAGGGATGGAGTTGATCATCCCCTTCCCCCTTTCAAACAAGAAAAACTTTGTCAAAATCCTACAAATGCAAAATTTTGTGAGTTGTACTTTCGTTGCCGAAGGTAGAACTCATAGAATTTTGCATTTGCAGGATTCTGCGAAGTTTTTCTTGTTTGGAAGGGAAAGGAGGATGATCAGCCCTTCATGTTCATTTAAAGTTCAACATATTTGAACATGTTGTCCAAGTTTTTTGTACGTGAGTTCAACAATTTTTGTTCTATGAATTTCTCATAATTTTTCATTGTTATGTGGACGTTGATTTTCAAGTTTTGGAAGACAAAGATTTGGATGCCCGTAGGCTGAAAAGAACAGCTTTTCATCCTATCATTAACCAACTCCGCGTGACTTCACATGCAAAATCGCGATTTTTTATTTCATTGTGTCATCTTGTGGTTTTACCGTTGATTAGACCAATCCTTGAGGATGATGTTCAATTATTGGAAACTGAAATTTTTAATGGCTATAGGGAAGGAGATCTTATGTTATATGTGTCAATTGCCAAAAATGATGGTTCTTGTCTTGATGTTACGGATGGGACAGTTAGCTCTTGGAACCAACATTGACAACGTGCAAATCATCGTTTTCAAGAAGAATTGGATAAGGATAAAGACTTGCTTAAATTTAAGGACAAAATATTTTATATTTGGGAAGGTAATCATCGGGTGACAACATAACTATGCCACATTGAACGCCATCACTCTAATGAAGAGCATTGGCATTATTCAGTGGATTGTATTTTTTTGGATCCAAAAGGCTCAATCGGGGTGATCCTCGATGTTATGAATGATGTCAACCGGTTAGTAAGAACCACTTTACTTCGCACTCTAATTTGATATTTTTTTTACTTTATTTTATTTTTTATGATTTGTATGTTGCGTGCATTCTAGATCCACTGAGTATGATCATGTGAAAACTAATTTATTCCACAAGATTCATTGCATATGCAACATAGGAATTTTAAAGTTTAATGAATTTAAAGAGCTTATTTCTTCCGAAGATTATACAAATTGAATGAAAAAAATAGAGGACTATATGATATCCTTTGCCGATTGATGTGTTTGCTACCTTGGTTTCTTTTTATTTGTTTTTATGTTTGATTCAAAGAGTTTTTAGTATGTAATTGTTGTTGGTTTATGGCTTTTATCTACAAAGAGAGGTCGTGGTTGCTATAGATGAGGCTTCTAGGTTGTACAAAGAAAAAACTCCAATAAAAAAATAATCTGCAAAAGGAGAGTGGGAGGAAATGGCCAAGGCTACAACTACAATTATCAGATTTTTTAGAATTTATTTTTTATAAGGTGCTTGTAATATCGAATCTCGAAAATGGAGATGATTTCATGGTGGAGGTATGTTTTCATGCAAACAATTCTAAAATCACGTAATGTATTTTATTATTTTTGGTTTTGATTTATGAATATTTTTAGATGCAAATTAATAATCATTAGACATCCAATTCTAAACCAAAACTCACATTAGAGAAGCTACCAAAAATAGCCACTACTCATGTACTTGGCCAATTCAAAGCTAGATGGCTTAAATGGTGGAATTCTAGTCCTATATTTTGGATTTTACTACATTTGACTTTAAATGATACCAAAGAATCTGAACTAGTTACATGTTTGTCAAAAACATCATTTTGGGTTCATACACTTTTATTTTCATTGATAAAAATAATCATCTTTGTTCAAATGCATGATTTTGTAAGGTAATGTATTTATGTGTTTATGGATTTATATATTTATGTATTCATGTATAGGTAGAAGCATCTATTGTCAATGACTTTGAATCAATAAAAAATGAAATAGGAAATAATGCAGTAAACGTTGGCATGCTATCACTTTCGGATTACGTCGAAAAGTGGAGAGTTTTGCTATGGAAAGAAATATTTTTGGCAATCATGAAAGGAAATCCACCAAATCTACCCAACTCACAAATTTTTTTGAAGTAGATTCAATCATTAAGCATGTTCTTTATAGGTTGAATATTGTGATGTAATTTGAGTTGTTATTATGTTCATTGTAGTGATTTATTCTTAGTGTTATTTAATTACGTAGGTTTTTTCACTTTGTTTGTGATTATTTGTTTTCAAATAATTTCTAATCTTTTCAATTGAAATTGATTGTAGATATTTACGATGAGAGTTGGTGGTGAAAGGCGCAATTTTTGAACAAAATTTACCTCAATATTTAGCAACTTGGATTGACAAATCCAATGATCTTTGTATTTGAAAGCATCCCATATGGAAACATGGCCTCTAAGAATTTTGCAATTGTGCCTTTGGTTTTTGAAATGTCCATTCATATTTTGTACTACAAAAGAAGAAAATGAAAGGAACTTTGTTGGCAATGATGTTCCCCATATAAAATTACCTCCTTCGGAAGTTGTTTTCACTGTAGTTCCAAAGTTTGGTGGAAAACGCAAATGTGGTTCGAAAGTAACTGTCCCACATTCTCAAGAAAATATGGTCTTAGGAATATGTGGAATCAAATAACATGTGGTTTCTAAAACATGTGCATCTGAGGAATGAAATTGTGCTTTGCTACCGATGCTTCTGCCATAGTAAGTATAATTTTTTTCCTCAATATTTTCAATGCAGTTTGAATTTATACAAAAAAAAATTGTTTTTATTAATATGTATACATTGTTTGTTTATGGCAGTCATGCAAATTCCGAATCTTATTATATTGCTGTGAGAAGAATGTGCATGTGAAAATATCATTTAACGAAAATATTGAGTTCGAAAAACAAGGTATATGTGTTGGCAAAGACGATGTCTATTTTAACTAATGAATGGTTTTGTGCCTTGGCAAGGTGCTCGTGAAAAACATCCTAATGGAGATGTTTATTCAGGCTTTATGTAAACCTGGAGCGGTGGTCATTGATGTCACAGCTTCTACCGGTGGGTTTACAATCTAAATGTCTACCATCAACATTCAGTAAGTTTACCTTAATGTTTCAAGAGACTTTCTACCATCCATTGCAATGCTTATAGAACATATACTAATTTTTTTTTAAATTTGTTTCAGGTGCCTCTGTCCACGCATGTCGTAAGAGTGGACGTCATCTTGTTGCTTATGAGGCAGATGATCTTATCTTCAATAAGATACTTCAACCGTTTCGCGAATTCTCATTTTAGAACCGCGTAGTTGGTCAATCATCACAACCACCTTCATTGGAAGATGATGATGAACCTCCTCACAAAGTAGCAAGGAAATCACGTTTGAGTACGTGAGTTTTGCCCAACCTATTTGAATTTATTGATTTTTGTGAATTTGTGTATCGTCAAAGTAATTAACCTTCATTATATATATCTAAATGCAGTGTTGGCAAGATGATGAAATAACTATCATCCCCTCCTAGGTCATTGTTCTTCCCGTATATGCAGATAGCGTTGCTCTTGCACAAGTGGCCACATCAACACCTACACATCGCCTAAAGTCTCGCAAGTTTAATCCCAATGTGGAGACGTTGTTCCACTTAGAGGCGTCGGAGGACAATGGGGGCATTTAGATAGTTGACAATACCATCCACCATATGTTTGATTGAATTGGATTGGATTGGATTGGATTGGATATGGTTGGTTTGGAACGTGAACGGCATTGGATATGGCATTCCTTTAAAGCAAAAAATTGAGGCCACTGCTTTGCATTGTTGTTCCATTACCACAACTAGTGGACATTGATTTTATGCGAGCAAATTCCTCTTATTCCTAAACGATGTGCCCAATTAACTTAGTTTCTTTTCCCCCCCAAAATGCCTCCATTAATTCATGTTTCAATACTTGGAATGTGCTTGCATTTGTTTTGTTGAATCTAGCAATAACATTGAAATCCATCATGAAACCCTCATGCCCCCGGTTGATGAAGGCCTCACGGATGACTCTCAAAAGTTCATCCTACTTTATGGGAAAGGGCCCCCTAACACTACAAGAAAAACGGTCCTTTACAACTTGTCCATAGTGACTTAAATGGTCCAGAACGACTTATTTCCGCAAGAATTGAGTCGTTCTGGACCATTTAAGTCACTATGGACAAGTTGTAAAGGACCGTTTTTCTTGTAGTGTAAAAGCCTATCTTTATAGCATGGGAAAGACCTACACGAGTTGGCATCCAAAGCCCATAATAGATTATCTACAAGCAATGCATGAATCAATAATTAAGTTTTAGGGTTCTTCTTCCGCACTAACTTCACACTTGCAAGCCTACTTGCATCAACTTCGGGAGTACAATTGTGATTGTGGGTTGTCAATCTTTGTAGAATTCTTGGTGCAAGTATGTGGGGCTCTTAGAAATTTCCTCTCCAACCAGAGATTTCCTCAGAAATTAGGAGTTTGTGACTCGGGGTGATCAAAACTAGTACCATTATTTGCCCGACAACCGATTGCCACGTCCAACCTTCCAAAACGGGCACAAATCTGTTTGCAACATCATCCTCATTCAGTGGCGCATCGACATCCTTGATGTTGTTGCGAGCGGCTCCTCAGTCTACAGTCTAGTGGAAGAACATTGCGACAGTGAGTATGGTCGGAGCGAAGAGATAGAACTGAGCCCAGCTCAAGAACATACCAGATTCCCACTTCTACGGATTTGAGTGGCGTGTGGCCTCCATGAAGCAGTTGCCAATCACCACAAGTACACACAAATGCACCAAGTTTGCAATGTTGTTGGCGTAATTTCTCCTGCACAAAAGAGACAAGACTTGCCTCCAGCCGTGACTTTGTACAGAGGTTGTTCTCCACGAACCAGAAGAATCATGCTGGTTGGCTGTACTTGAGAATTTTGTTTGTCATTTTGCAGAATTCCTGGTTTAGGGTTGTGGGGCTGGGGCTGTGAGAAATTTCCTCTCCAACCAGAGATTTCCTCAGAAATTCGGAGTTTGTGACTCAGGGTGAAGGTATGTGAAGTCGACAAAAAATCATGCTGGTTTTCTGTGCTTGAGATTTCTGTTTGTCATTTTGCAAAATTCTTGGTTTAGGGTTGTGGGGTTGTTAGAAATTTCCTCTCCAACTAGAGATTTCCTCAGAAATTCAGAGTTTGTGACTCGGGGTATGTGAAGTCGATGTGGAACTAGAGATGATTTTAGCTTGTTTCTACTTTTCTGTTGATCACTCTCTTGTAGGTTTTGATTAGGTTTATGATACTTAGTTTCTCTCTTGGAATTTCTTCATTGATCTATATAGTTTTGTTGCAGATTCCACAAAATATTCTGCCAATTAGAAGGAGGCAATCATCAGGCGGTACACAAGTGAGCTTGTGAAGAAGAATTTTATTGGTCCATCCATTGTAAGTGAGATCATTTTCACATGAGACCTTTTTCAACATTTGTAACAATCGTTGGATTCCCTAAGTGGTGTATTTTAACAAGAGCAGAAGATTTTTGTGGAAGATGAAAGTTATTGTAGCTTTGTTGCACTGGAAACAAAAAATAAATACGCTAGATGGAAGTTGGGAATTGTTGAGTCAATGATGTTTTTTCTGTACAGGATGTCCTTGCACCTGATTATGGAATAGGTCCACAAGAAATGGCTTGGATTAAGGATACTTTTGAGCAATTGCAACCGATTGATATTAATAGTTCTACATGCGTGACAGGGAAACCCTTGGAGGAGGTGAGAAAGTTTTGACACATCTTATATGAGGAGTCTAATCAGCATCAATAAACCAAGATTGTTACAGCCATTTAACCATGTCATTATGTTAATTGAATTGCATTGTTCATGTTTAGATATTCTGAGCTGGTAGGGAGGTATCGATGGAAGGCAAGAGGCAACTGGGCTCGGTGTCTTCTTCTGTCTGCGAGAGTTTTTGAATGACGAGGTAAAAAAAAACTCTATTAAAATTGTTTTCTTGTTCTCCTTGAATGTAGTCACGAACTTCAAGAGTTTATGAGTAGGTTATAAGAGCTCCAGTGGATCACATTCAAGGGCCTGTGAACTGGAAATCAATATTCTTATGTCTTGATATCTAGCTATCCCTATTTCTTATTGCATAATCTGGTATCAAAACTGGACTTGACTCTTGGAATTAAAGGCAAAACCTTCATCGTGCAAGGGTTTGGTAACGTTGGCCGCCATACAATTGATGTAAGTACACATTTCATTTTGGCCGTTGGATTGGATCGGGAATTGTTGTCTGATGTGGTTAGCAAGTTGTGATGAGTCACAATGATTTTCATTTGTAGTGTTACAATCAGAGTTCCACAAGATACAAGCATTAAGAGAGGTCAAATCGAAGATTTTTTTATCTCTTAAGTGATCACGTAGGCCCTCCCAATTGAACCTCGAATGATGATGTCTATGGTTTGAGCACACAGTCTAATATGAGACACATGTCTTTTTGGGTGTCCATTTTTTAAAGACAAGCCTTCCCACGTACCATTCACATAAAGGGTCTTTGATTAAAAATAGTAATCACATAATTAAGCTCATATAATACCTTAGTAGCTGCCACACTTGTTGATATGGGAATCATGTTGTACTTGAGATTTTTGTTTGTCACTTTGCAGAATTCGCAGGTCATAGATTGATGTCAAGTTTTCCCTATTACTATCACGTATAATACTAAATATCAAAATAAGATGGAAATATTGATGTCAAGTTTTTTCGAATACTGTCACGTGTAGCATTAAATATCAGAATAAAATGTTAACATTAATGTTACATTTTCTCAAGTACTGTCATGTATAGCATGTATAACAAAAATGTTAACCAATTAAATAGGTAACCATAATATATCATTTCAATCATACAAAAATTCATTTGTATGTTTGTGTTTCATTTTAATGTTGTTCTTTGAAGTGTTTAGATGGCATCCTCTACTCCTGTCAACCTAGTGGAAAATTCCAACAATCTTCCATTTGTAGTCAAGAATAAGGATTGGATGTTTTCAACAAAAGAAAATAAGTTCTTGTGCATGGTGGATACTTGCACATCTAAAGGGTATGCTGCAAAAAACCATTTTTGCAAGCACATGTTTTTGCACAATTTACATGTACCTTGGAATACACCTGGACGCCCTAAAAAAATCATGGGCAAAGCACGCATTCAGAATTATCAGAAGTACAACGCTCTTGTCTTGAGCGATGAAATGGCAAGAAAACAAAAAGAACTTAACCAACAAGAAAAAAAATGGTTGAAAGAGGCAACGAAGGCTTGGGAGACCTTAAACTCTTTAGATGTTGTTCATAAAGATAAGGGGAAGCCTATTTTGGCATTTGTATTGGATCCGGTTTTGGAAAGGTTTTTTGAAATTCAAGAGTGGGGACATCACATTTCTCCGACTCGTTTCAACAAGCTTATCACTGAAACTGAGTTTGCGGAATACTTAAGATCTACCAAAGGTATTTTTGGGGTTGGACCTTTGAAGCAGGCACGGGGAAAATAACGTGGAAAGAACGTGAAACATCTCGCGAAGAGTATGTGGATGACCTTCTTCGGTGGAACAAAAAAGTAGAACATCTGAGATTGTAAGTTTTATATTTTTGTTTTATATTTTTGAATATTTTATGAATTGATCTACTTCTAGTATGTTTAATATCTTATTTGTTTATGTTTTGTGTTTAGGTTGGAGATGGGGCGCGAGAAATATGTGCAATCTATAGTGAATGCACATTGCATTCGCTATGAGGCGAAGGCTCCGGAGCGATCCCAACGCATAGCACAAGCATGTGCTAGCTATGCGGCACGTCACCCCGACTTAATGGAGGAAATCTACGAGAATGATGTTGAAGCAAATGAAAAATAATGTAGTTATAGGATTTAGAAGATAAAAAAACGTTTTTTATCAATTTTGTATGCATTTATTTCATTTCAATTGAAACGATTTTACGTTTGGAATTTCTAGATGATTTGTGTTGAAAGACTAGAACTTTTCTGAATATCAAGATTGTTTGAACAATAGTTTGATTACTAAGTAGTAATATCACAACCATTCTTTGCTTTGATATAAATATTGTGCATAATCACACAAGTATATATTGGTGGTATGTGGAAAAGTGTGTATCCAAAAAGTAGACACCAATAAAACTATGTTTAAACGAGATTGGACTATGGGCTCAAATTATGATACGAATTTTGAGCTTATTAGTCGACATGCTTTAGGGAACCTATATGCCCATTTAATGAGCACAAAAATCTTCGTCCCGATAATGAATTAGATCTTCATATGCGCTCCAAGATTTTATAAAGAAAATGGGCACGCCCTTCACTTGGATATACTAACCATCTTATACTAATTATATGATTCATATTCTAAGAAAAATAGGCTAGTTGGGGGAAGTAACCATTTAAGGTCCACCTACCTTTCAACTAAGATTTATATCTAAGAATGTAATTGGACAAAACATGTCCTATCAAAATACCAAAAGTAGGTTATTTCCACTTCATAACATACTTGACAACATGCTAGCATAAACTTGACGATCCTTTACATTAGTTCTGATTTCATGTGTTATACTTGACAAAGGAGCGATAATCCAACAAAACTCAAAAGGATGGTATATTTTGAATTTTATTTCCTTAAAAATATCATTAAATCTTCACAAAAAATACAAGATTTTATTAACAACAAGATGTGCATTCACCAATATAATTTTTTTGAAAATATATGTGACATGAAATTGACTTTGAAATCTTGAAAGCCAAAGAGATTAATTGGACTGAAAGTACATCATAATGGTTTAAAAGCAGTTGAAATTCTAGATTAAAGAAGTGCAATAACCTCCGCAAGATTGAGGCTAAGGTTAACACGTTGGCCTAATTGAAAGATTAGGCCTCATTGGCCTAATTGAAAAAATTTGCGTTTGAAATTTCTACTAAAATCTAAAATTTCATTGAAGCTTACGTTTTTTGCCAATATAATGTTCGTGAAAATCTTTCATTTTTTGTGCCGAATTTGTTGTGTCTTCATCTATACGTTGGAATACCATATTCGGGTGTAAATCACCTGCTTCTCCTTAAATTCGTGCCTTATGGATGTCCGCCAAAACTCGAGTAAGTATTGTATGAGCATGTTGAACGAGTTGTTGGCCTCCTTCTTTACACTCGGACTTGATTACGGCAAGCACGTCTTCTACTTGGCGTAGTGTATTTTCTTGCGTAAGTGGTTGAGAAACATTAACATCTGCAACTCCATCAACAATATTGTCATCGTGCAAAAATTCAAGATCTCCATCAATTTCGTCGTTGTCGTCGAAAAAAAACTCTTCGGGAACGGACGCATCAAACATAGCCATCAATCCTCCTCTTTTCGTTCCGTAATATATTTCACAATACTCCAAAAGAAGATTTTCGGAAACATCGATATTTTGCAATATGATGGCACATTGATGCTTACAAAAATTCCCCCGTAATCCCATGGACATGAACAACATGCGAATTTTGAATATGGACGATCAAGCTCATACCAATAGTTGGAATCAAGAGATTTGACCTTCCAACTTCTGCTAGGATATGTTGGTGGTGTAGTATGAGTTGGCAAAATGTTTCTAGCCTTGACAATACTCTTTTGAAGTATATTTTCAACGGCTTTATTCACAACAAAGCTATTGAATTTTTTCTCCAAATACATGTAATGATTCGCAACCGGATTTGATAGACGCCACACCAACCAATCTACCCTCCGACCTCGTAGTCCCCGTACATCTGCATTCAACCATCTTTTCAATGCTCCATGATAAGACTCAATACTGGATTGAGTATCCATATTTGAATGTGGTACTCTTCGCATACCTATTGTCCAAATATCTACAAAAATAACGTTTTAAAATGAATATTAGTATTTAAAACCTTTGTCACCTAAATTTTTTTTGAAATTAGAGTAAGACGTCATAAAAGGCTCCATCTTTATTTAAATAAAAAAGGACAATATTAATTGTTGATTCATGCATTGCTTGTAGATAATCTAATATGGGCTTTGGATGCCAACTCGTGTAGGTCCTATATTTTCCATGCCATAAAGATAGGCGCTTTAAGGGGGGCCCTTTTTCATAAAGTAGGATAAACTTTTGAGAGTCATCCGTGCGGCCTTCATCAACCGGCTAGGGTGAACCAGCTCCTACACTCGTACACTCGTACATTCATACACTCCTACACTCGTACAGTTTTGTCGGATTATCGCTCCTTTGTCTGGTATAGCACATGAAATCAGAACTAATTTAAGGGATCGTCAAGTTTATGGTAGTATGTTGTCAAGTATAATATGTAGTATCAAAATTATGACTGAATTTCAAATAATGTTCATATTTTTTTAATAACATATGAAACTATATAGAGCTAGTATTTCATTGTATATATTAATATTTGATATTGGATATGTATTCAGATTTGCAATCATGGGGAAAAAAAACAACTTTAAATATTCAATATCCAACATCAACCTTTATCAAATTTGAAGATCTTCAATGGACAGAAAAAATAAGGCAAAAATTCACCAAATCGTATTTAGTTATTTTTGCTTTTATTTTGTGGGAGAAAAAATAAAATGAATATTTGTATTTAAATATAAATTATAATTTCTCAAAAAAATAAAAAATATATTTTAATCATGAACATGAAATATGATTGATGATTACCTATAATAGAAAAATAATGTGTTGAGAAATATTCGGCATAATCTTGGAGTACAATACCTCCGCGTTCCCAAGCTTGTTGAGCACAAACGATGATACGATTGTACTTCCTCTCCGTGTTGTAATTGGGCATACATGAATATTCGGCAAAGATTAAAAATGCCATTTCGGACGGAAATGTCTTTGATTTTTGATATTATAGTTTTCTTCTAATTTTTTAAAATGTGCCACGCACAAAAAAAATAAAAATATTTTCATCTCGCCAAACAAATCTACATGACCAATATAAAATGTTAATGAAAGAAAAATTTGAATATCATAGGTATAATCCTTAAATCTTAAAAATAAATTTATAAAATAAAATATAAGTAAGACTTATTTGATAGCATTGCGTTCATGAATCGCATCATCCACAATAAAATAACTTGATCGCCATTCGGGTACAATGTTGATGGCTTTCAATCGTAAAACCGTAAACCATTGTATCAAATCATCTTCTTTTTATCTTGATGTTATGATCAAAGCTATCGGTACTCCATGACGAAAATCATCAAACACAATTAATGTAAACAAATGATATTTCATATGGTTGGTGCCAAATGTAGCATCCATTGATATAGCTCCATCATTACCCCACTTCAACATGACATCAAATTGCCATTGTATTTGAATACGTAAAGTGAATGGATATCCAATTACATCATCTTTTTCTTGTGAGAAAAAAAATAGAATTTCTATTTTTTAATGTCCACATTTGAACATTCAATGCATCGTTCTTGTTTCGGTGCCAAACACCCATTCGTTGTCTTAATTCATAGTATCTAATATTTCGTAAATCAAAAAAATCATCTTTTATCATTTGTTGTCCATGTTTCACTCTTTCCATCCAAATTTTTTTATGGACTTCTTAAATATACTTTGAAGTATATTCTTTATCTAATTGATCATTAAGCCAAACAACTAGTTGTTTACTAATACGAGGTTCAAATTGAAATTTTCTAGAGGTAGAATCCAGATCTTTGGGGCCGTGTGCTATTGATCCATATTTTCTCTTATGTTCGATAACATAATAGGCAATCTCTGCTACATCTGGATATTTATACAATTGTTTTATTGAGAATCGAACGAGACAACCTCTTTTGATAGAACGTTTATGCAATGGATCAATTTTATAATCTTCTGGTCCATATGCACACTCATAATATGTATGAGTAATGAAAGAATCAATTTGAAAACGTTGAATATTTTTTTCTCCTACAATTGTCTTCTCAATATTCCATCGCACTTTATCTTCAAACCCTAAGCCCACAAAATAAAAGCAAAAATAACTAAATACGATTTGGTGAATTTTTGCCTTATTTTTTCTGTCCATTGAAGATCTTCAAATTTGATAAAGGTTGATGTTGGATATTGAATATTTAAAGTTGTTTTTTTTCCCCATGATTGCAAATCTGAATACATATCCAATATCAAATATTAATATATACAATGAAATACTAGCTCTATATAGTTTCATATGTTATTAAAAAAATATGAACATTATTTGAAATTCAGTCATAATTTTGATACTACATATTATACTTGACAACATACTACCATAAACTTGACGATCCCTTAAATTAGTTCTGATTTCATGTGCTATACCAGACAAAGGAGCGATAATCCGACAAAACTGTACGAGTGTAGGAGTGTATGAATGTACGAGTGTACGAGTGTAGGAGCTGGTTCACCCTAGCCGGTTGATGAAGGCCGCACGGATGACTCTCAAAAGTTTATCCTACTTTATGAAAAAGGGCCCCCCTTAAAGCGCCTATCTTTATGGCATGGAAAATATAGGACCTACACGAGTTGGCATCCAAAGCCCATATTAGATTATCTACAAGCAATGCATGAATCAACAATTAATATTGTCCTTTTTTATTTAAATAAAGATGGAGCCTTTTATGACGTCTTACTCTAATTTCAAAAAAAATTTAGGTGACAAAGGTTTTAAATACTAATATTCATTTTAAAACGTTATTTTTGTAGATATTTGGACAATAGGTATGCGAAGAGTACCACATTCAAATATGGATACTCAATCCAGTATTGAGTCTTATCATGGAGCATTGAAAAGATGGTTGAATGCAGATGTACGGGGACTACGAGGTCGGAGGGTAGATTGGTTGGTGTGGCGTCTATCAAATCCGGTTGCGAATCATTACATGTATTTGGAGAAAAAATTCAATAGCTTTGTTGTGAATAAAGCCGTTGAAAATATACTTCAAAAGAGTATTGTCAAGGCTAGAAACATTTTGCCAACTCATACTACACCACCAACATATCCTAGCAGAAGTTGGAAGGTCAAATCTCTTGATTCCAACTATTGGTATGAGCTTGATCGTCCATATTCAAAATTCGCATGTTGTTCATGTCCATGGGATTACGGGGGAATTTTTGTAAGCATCAATGTGCCATCATATTGCAAAATATCGATGTTTCCGAAAATCTTCTTTTGGAGTATTGTGAAATATATTACGGAACGAAAAGAGGAGGATTGATGGCTATGTTTGATGCGTCCGTTCCCGAAGAGTTTTTTTTCGACGACAACGACGAAATTGATGGAGATCTTGAATTTTTGCACGATGACAATATTGTTGATGGAGTTGCAGATGTTAATGTTTCTCAACCACTTACGCAAGAAAATACACTACGCCAAGTAGAAGACGTGCTTGCCGTAATCAAGTCCGAGTGTAAAGAAGGAGGCCAACAACTCGTTCAACATGCTCATACAATACTTACTCGAGTTTTGGCGGACATCCATAAGGCACGAATTTAAGGAGAAGCAGGTGATTTACACCCGAATATGGTATTCCAACGTATAGATGAAGACACAACAAATTCGGCACAAAAAATGAAAGATTTTCACGAACATTATATTGGCAAAAAACGTAAGCTTCAATGAAATTTTAGATTTTAGTAGAAATTTCAAACGCAAATTTTTTCAATTAGGCCAATGAGGCCTAATCTTTCAATTAGGCCAACGTGTTAACCTTAGCCTCAATCTTGCGGAGGTTATTGCACTTCTTTAATCTAGAATTTCAACTGCTTTTAAACCATTATGATGTACTTTCAGTCCAATTAATCTCTTTGGCTTTCAAGATTTCAAAGTCAATTTCATGTCACATATATTTTCAAAAAAATTATATTGGTGAATGCACATCTTGTTGTTAATAAAATCTTGTATTTTTTGTGAAGATTTAATGATATTTTTAAGGAAATAAAATTCAAAATATACCATCCTTTTGAGTTTTGTTGGATTATCGCTCCTTTGTCAAGTATAACACATGAAATCAGAACTAATGTAAAGGATCGTCAAGTTTATGCTAGCATGTTGTCAAGTATGTTATGAAGTGGAAATAACCTACTTTTGGTATTTTGATAGGACATGTTTTGTCCAATTACATTCTTAGATATAAATCTTAGTTGAAAGGTAGGTGGACCTTAAATGGTTACTTCCCCCAACTAGCCTATTTTTCTTAGAATATGAATCATATAATTAGTATAAGATGGTTAGTATATCCAAGTGAAGGGCGTGCCCATTTTCTTTATAAAATCTTGGAGCGCATATGAAGATCTAATTCATTATCGGGACGAAGATTTTTGTGCTCATTAAATGGGCATATAGGTTCCCTAAAGCATGTCGACTAATAAGCTCAAAATTCGTATCATAATTTGAGCCCATAGTCCAATCTCGTTTAAACATAGTTTTATTGGTGTCTACTTTTTGGATACACACTTTTCCACATACCACCAATATATACTTGTGTGATTATGCACAATATTTATATCAAAGCAAAGAATGGTTGTGATATTACTACTTAGTAATCAAACTATTGTTCAAACAATCTTGATATTCAGAAAAGTTCTAGTCTTTCAACACAAATCATCTAGAAATTCCAAACGTAAAATCGTTTCAATTGAAATGAAATAAATGCATACAAAATTGATAAAAAACGTTTTTTTATCTTCTAAATCCTATAACTACATTATTTTTCATTTGCTTCAACATCATTCTCGTAGATTTCCTCCATTAAGTCGGGGTGACGTGCCGCATAGCTAGCACATGCTTGTGCTATGCGTTGGGATCGCTCCGGAGCCTTCGCCTCATAGCGAATGCAATGTGCATTCACTATAGATTGCACATATTTCTCGCGCCCCATCTCCAACCTAAACACAAAACATAAACAAATAAGATATTAAACATACTAGAAGTAGATCAATTCATAAAATATTCAAAAATATAAAACAAAAATATAAAACTTACAATCTCAGATGTTCTACTTTTTTGTTCCACCGAAGAAGGTCATCCACATACTCTTCGCGAGATGTTTCACGTTCTTTCCACGTTATTTTCCCCGTGCCTGCTTCAAAGGTCCAACCCCAAAAATACCTTTGGTAGATCTTAAGTATTCCGCAAACTCAGTTTCAGTGATAAGCTTGTTGAAACGAGTCGGAGAAATGTGATGTCCCCACTCTTGAATTTCAAAAAACCTTTCCAAAACCGGATCCAATACAAATGCCAAAATAGGCTTCCCCTTATCTTTATGAACAACATCTAAAGAGTTTAAGGTCTCCCAAGCCTTCGTTGCCTCTTTCAACCATTTTTTTTCTTGTTGGTTAAGTTCTTTTTGTTTTCTTGCCATTTCATCGCTCAAGACAAGAGCGTTGTACTTCTGATAATTCTGAATGCGTGCTTTGCCCATGATTTTTTTAGGGCGTCCAGGTGTATTCCAAGGTACATGTAAATTGTGCAAAAACATGTGCTTGCAAAAATGGTTTTTTGCAGCATACCCTTTAGATGTGCAAGTATCCACCATGCACAAGAACTTATTTTCTTTTGTTGAAAACATCCAATCCTTATTCTTGACTACAAATGGAAGATTGTTGGAATTTTCCACTAGGTTGACAGGAGTAGAGGATGCCATCTAAACACTTCAAAGAACAACATTAAAATGAAACACAAACATACAAATGAATTTTTGTATGATTGAAATGATATATTATGGTTACCTATTTAATTGGTTAACATTTTTGTTATACATGCTATACATGACAGTACTTGAGAAAATGTAACATTAATGTTAACATTTTATTCTGATATTTAATGCTACACGTGACAGTATTCGAAAAAACTTGACATCAATATTTCCATCTTATTTTGATATTTAGTATTATACGTGATAGTAATAGGGAAAACTTGACATCAATCTATGACCTGCGAATTCTGCAAAGTGACAAACAAAAATCTCAAGTACAACATGATTCCCATATCAACAAGTGTGGCAGCTACTAAGGTATTATATGAGCTTAATTATGTGATTACTATTTTTAATCAAAGACCCTTTATGTGAATGGTACGTGGGAAGGCTTGTCTTTAAAAAATGGACACCCAAAAAGACATGTGTCTCATATTAGACTGTGTGCTCAAACCATAGACATCATCATTCGAGGTTCAATTGGGAGGGCCTACGTGATCACTTAAGAGATAAAAAAATCTTCGATTTGACCTCTCTTAATGCTTGTATCTTGTGGAACTCTGATTGTAACACTACAAATGAAAATCATTGTGACTCATCACAACTTGCTAACCACATCAGACAACAATTCCCGATCCAATCCAACGGCCAAAATGAAATGTGTACTTACATCAATTGTATGGCGGCCAACGTTACCAAACCCTTGCACGATGAAGGTTTTGCCTTTAATTCCAAGAGTCAAGTCCAGTTTTGATACCAGATTATGCAATAAGAAATAGGGATAGCTAGATATCAAGACATAAGAATATTGATTTCCAGTTCACAGGCCCTTGAATGTGATCCACTGGAGCTCTTATAACCTACTCATAAACTCTTGAAGTTCGTGACTACATTCAAGGAGAACAAGAAAACAATTTTAATAGAGTTTTTTTTTACCTCGTCATTCAAAAACTCTCGCAGACAGAAGAAGACACCGAGCCCAGTTGCCTCTTGCCTTCCATCGATACCTCCCTACCAGCTCAGAATATCTAAACATGAACAATGCAATTCAATTAACATAATGACATGGTTAAATGGCTGTAACAATCTTGGTTTATTGATGCTGATTAGACTCCTCATATAAGATGTGTCAAAACTTTCTCACCTCCTCCAAGGGTTTCCCTGTCACGCATGTAGAACTATTAATATCAATCGGTTGCAATTGCTCAAAAGTATCCTTAATCCAAGCCATTTCTTGTGGACCTATTCCATAATCAGGTGCAAGGACATCCTGTACAGAAAAAACATCATTGACTCAACAATTCCCAACTTCCATCTAGCGTATTTATTTTTTGTTTCCAGTGCAACAAAGCTACAATAACTTTCATCTTCCACAAAAATCTTCTGCTCTTGTTAAAATACACCACTTAGGGAATCCAACGATTGTTACAAATGTTGAAAAAGGTCTCATGTGAAAATGATCTCACTTACAATGGATGGACCAATAAAATTCTTCTTCACAAGCTCACTTGTGTACCGCCTGATGATTGCCTCCTTCTAATTGGCAGAATATTTTGTGGAATCTGCAACAAAACTATATAGATCAATGAAGAAATTCCAAGAGAGAAACTAAGTATCATAAACCTAATCAAAACCTACAAGAGAGTGATCAACAGAAAAGTAGAAACAAGCTAAAATCATCTCTAGTTCCACATCGACTTCACATACCCCGAGTCACAAACTCTGAATTTCTGAGGAAATCTCTAGTTGGAGAGGAAATTTCTAACAACCCCACAACCCTAAACCAAGAATTTTGCAAAATGACAAACAGAAATCTCAAGCACAGAAAACCAGCATGATTTTTTGTCGACTTCACATACCTTCACCCTGAGTCACAAACTCCGAATTTCTGAGGAAATCTCTGGTTGGAGAGGAAATTTCTCACAGCCCCAGCCCCACAACCCTAAACCAGGAATTCTGCAAAATGACAAACAAAATTCTCAAGTACAGCCAACCAGCATGATTCTTCTGGTTCGTGGAGAACAACCTCTGTACAAAGTCACGGCTGGAGGCAAGTCTTGTCTCTTTTGTGCAGGAGAAATTACGCCAACAACATTGCAAACTTGGTGCATTTGTGTGTACTTGTGGTGATTGGCAACTGCTTCATGGAGGCCACACGCCACTCAAATCCGTAGAAGTGGGAATCTGGTATGTTCTTGAGCTGGGCTCAGTTCTATCTCTTCGCTCCGACCATACTCACTGTCGCAATGTTCTTCCACTAGACTGTAGACTGAGGAGCCGCTCGCAACAACATCAAGGATGTCGATGCGCCACTGAATGAGGATGATGTTGCAAACAGATTTGTGCCCGTTTTGGAAGGTTGGACGTGGCAATCGGTTGTCGGGCAAATAATGGTACTAGTTTTGATCACCCCGAGTCACAAACTCCTAATTTCTGAGGAAATCTCTGGTTGGAGAGGAAATTTCTAAGAGCCCCACATACTTGCACCAAGAATTCTACAAAGATTGACAACCCACAATCACAATTGTACTCCCGAAGTTGATGCAAGTAGGCTTGCAAGTGTGAAGTTAGTGCGGAAGAAGAACCCTAAAACTTAATTATTGATTCATGCATTGCTTGTAGATAATCTATTATGGGCTTTGGATGCCAACTCGTGTAGGTCTTTCCCATGCTATAAAGATAGGCTTTTACACTACAAGAAAAACGGTCCTTTACAACTTGTCCATAGTGACTTAAATGGTCCAGAACGACTCAATTCTTGCGGAAATAAGTCGTTCTGGACCATTTAAGTCACTATGGACAAGTTGTAAAGGACCGTTTTTCTTGTAGTGTTAGGGGGCCCTTTCCCATAAAGTAGGATGAACTTTTGAGAGTCATCCGTGAGGCCTTCATCAACCGGGGGTACGAGTGTAGTTGCTAGTTCACCCTAGCCGTCTTTTGTTACGGTGGACAAAATAAATGTCGCAAAGGGGAAGTGAAATACAACAAAGAATGCGTGCAAGATTATAGGGGTAAATTGCATTGAAAGGTTGGGGCGAACCAACCTATACACTGGTCCCTTGGAGGCAAGGGTTTAGGCATCCAACAAGGAACGAGTGTATGGGTTGGTTCGCCCAAATCGCTAGTTGATCTCGCTCTAGTCTCGACAATATTAAGAAATGGTTCATGTTAAAGAATACTTCTTTCTACCCCGGGTAAAACTAGATATCCTTACCTAACCTTTAACCCGTTTGCCATTCACCATTACCAGTCCATCTACTAGTTATGGCGTGATTATTAGGCTTATATGTTTTATTAGGTATGTGGCCAATGTATCTACTACTATTGTAACTATTGGGTGTCTATTATTAGGGGAATATTATCTTAGTTCCCTATGAGGACTCGCTACTAGCCTATTTCGACTATCAATACTATCGGGTACCTCCTTATATATGTAGACTACCGATCAGGTCACTCTCCCTTATCATGCACGTCTTTGGTAGAACTATCGTCAACTATCATTACTTGTAGTCTGCCCTCGTCCACTAAATATGTTACTTAACAATTTACTCAATATTCTTGAGAATACCTAATTAACTACTCCGGTTATGATTACCAATAGTCCTCTTCCTATCGTTTCAACTATCTACCTTACTACCAAATGTTAGCTCTCCGCACTACCCATCCATTACTTAGGAATTCAAGCTTTCTTATTACCTCAACACTCTTTCTAGTATTGGGTTCTACCGCCTAGGATTAAACATATTAAAATACTGCCCTTTCCCTCTAATCTTATCTTGACTCTATAGACTCCTTGACATAATATAGTATTAACAACACCAACCTTACTTCCAACTCTCAAGGTCCCAAATATGGCTAACTACATACACTTCATCAGACCACGGCCAACTACCTAACAATCACGAACTTAACATAGACACACTCCAACAACATCCTCACTCCTTTATTTGGAATGATAAGCATACCCAAACCTTCAAAACAATTGGTCACCCTTGACATTGTCCACTTCATGCTTAAATTTTTTCTTCCTACTTTTATCTAAATTTCCTATTTTAAACCCAAACCACACCTTTAGTAGTGGTTCTTCTTTATAGATATTTTCTTTGTTATCCTTATCTAAACCCTTTTTCACTACTAACCCTTATCCTTGCTTATTGAATTCTATTTTCCTAGGCAATTCCAATAAAGTAACTTCTATCTATCGTTTACAGTTCCGCTACTTCAAACTCTATATTAGACCAACTACTACCACGTAAGACGAGATTAGCCCAAACTTTACCCACCTCTTTTTTCACAAGTGCACACACAATATCCACATTTTTTTCCAACAACAAGGATCACACATTGAGGTGTTGTTATCTATAAAAATACAAATTTATTTTTAACATACAATACATATATTATTAAACTACACACACTTCCGATGATAATTTTCATTATAAAATCAAACATGAATTTAAATATACATGAGAAGAGATGATTCCCAATTGTTGGGAACCTTGAGGTAGGTTGCCCTCTAGATGTTGAGATCCTTTAGAAGAGCTCCCTTGCAATTCTTGAGATTTGACAATTGTAAGTTGCTCACGGTAATCAATTGTTTGAATTATTTGAAGTGGATTTTGTATTTTCATTTATTTTTTGAATACCCCTTCATGTGAAATTTATGTGGAATCTTCAAGTTTTATGAACCTTAACTTTTATACCTAAAATCATGTCTACATTCATGTTAGCAGTGGTTTTGATGCATTCAAGGATATAAAAATGTGCTACGTTTGAGAAAACATAATATTTGGAAGAAAGAAAAGCAAAAGGATTAAGTTAAAAATCTTTGTAAATTACATTATCTTATTTTTTATTAAAATTTTGTAAATATTAACTTTCAATATCATCATCTAAAGAACCTTCAATATCAATTAAATTAGAAAACAAAACATTGAAAAGACTCTCAATCTTTCTTAAGCAATAAATGTCTAGAATAAAATGAAGTTGATCACAACATGTTTACAAATTCATATATATAGTTGAATACCTCAAATATTGGACTATAGTATTAATATTGGAGTGAAAATGTTGACATTGAACTTTGGTAATATATAAAACAAGTAGAAAAAAAATTGAGTTCAAATTTAATATATTCACAAAACCATGATTTATATGCATAATATTATTATTACGATTTCCATTTAAAACAAAGTAATTTTGAAACTTTTACTAATATCAAAGTTAAGTCGACCTAGGTTTAAAACATGAAATAACCTTGACACTGTCTTTTTAATTTTATTGAATAAGAGAAAAATATCATATTTTGTGTTGTGCAAAGTAAATATTCAATTAGCCAATTTTTAAAACACAAGGTAGTAGATATTATAATAAATACAAGAGTATTTATTTACTTATAATGTAGGCCAAGTTTGCAAACCTAACTAAGTGAGCTTCTGGACTTGTGCCCATACCCCATGCCTGCTTGGAGATCTTCACCATCCATGATGGATGGCCAAGATCCTACGCCCCTCCCTACATGGCCTTCTTTGGGTAGGTGTGAGCTCAAAATTGCGCCCACATATGTGGTTGACCTAAGAATTACGTGATTTTTGGTGTTTGACATGATTTAAAGAACTTAACTAACACTAAAAGTTGGAGGGGACTTAAGTTAAGTCAAGAATTAGATTGGTTGAGTTAAGTCAAGTTAAAATTAAAGCTAGGATGTTGAAGAGATGAAACAAACTAAAATTACGTTAAAGGTAAGGAAGCTAAGTAGTAAGTTAAGTTAAAGTGCAAGTGGACGGGAGAAGAGAAAAAGTCAAAAAGAGCTTGTTTTTTTTCCGGGCCGCCCGAAAAGATGTCGGGCAGCGGGAAAAACGGAGCGAGAGGGAAGGGTCTCCGGAGTCTGGTCACAAGAGCTCATTATGCATGCTATAGGAGAGACGAAGGAGAGGGACGCGGAAGCCCTGCCTCGCTGGGAATGAATGCAGTTGCGGTGATGAGATAACGCGGGGATAAGAGATCTAGATGGGCGAGGAATGGTAGGATGTGGGAGAAGGCATGCACAAGGTAGGGAGAGAATAGGAGAGAGCATGCTGAAGCGCTCTCGCAAGGTAGAAGGGGGAGTTTTGTGGGGTGTTGTCGTGCACATGAGTGGTAGATTTCTAGCGATGAGGACTGATAGGGGTATAGGAGAGAGAGAGAAGGTAACATGCAGAAAATCTGCAGCACTGGAAGTGGTGTGGTGCTCTTGTGAGAGACGGGACTTGGTGTGCAGTCGTTAGGGCAGACGTAGGAAGGGATTGAGGTGCAACCGCGCGAAAAGTGGAGATGCTTGAGAAGATTTCGGGGGGCCGTTAGTCGGATGCCATGACCGGATCAGTTCACTCACTTAGGCTAGGATTTGGCTGGATTAAGAATGCTTAGGAGATTTGGGATTCAGTCTCGGTGAAGTGAAAGGCTACTAGAGGTAGTTTGGGAATACCTGGATCTGGGAGAGCAGCCGTGAGATTGAATTATGGTTGGCGTTGGAAAGGGTATGAGAGAGTGGTGGTCGTTGTGACGGAGAGGAAGTTGGCTTTGTGTTGGGGACGTGCTGAGAAAGGTGGTGGAGTATTGATCTCTGCAGAGATCGAGGATCTGTTGGGGAGGACTGGGAGGAGAGGGACAGTATCAACCTTTACCAACGAGCCAGCTACACAATCGTGCTCTAGGAAGCCGCCCGCAAAGCTCGGATTGGGAGGGAAGAGATGCATGCGAAAAAAATTTACAAATATATGACCGCAATCGGCAGCAGTATGGCTACACCTCCACTACCGTTAATCGAAGCTAAGTTCCCTCCTCTTATACTATTGTAAGCTTTGATGCCCTTGCACTTCATCAAGTCCATGCATGTGAATGCCAGTTGGTTCCCTGGCACTTCAAAATTAGTTCAGGAAGAGGGGGAAACTGCGGCAGTCTTGCTCGAGGAGTAGGTCAGTGGAATGGCATGAGCTTCCGTTAGGTGAGAAATGAAGGGATAGGTGGACAAGTAGACTGTGAGGGATTCTAGCATGCAGATGAGTAGGACTTGCGCATGTCAGTAGCTTCCCTGCAGCCGAGACATCTGGGTTGAGTTGGGGTGGATAGCGTTGAGTGATCGTTGCACGCATTAACTAGCTCAACCTTGCAAGGGATCCACAGAATCGATCGCACCTGGGGTAGTGTCCGCTCTTCACATTGAACTTGCAGCGACGCTTGCTTGAGGTTGGGGTGCAATCTGAGTTTCCGTTGTGTGGTGAGTGAGCGAGGGAGCGAGGGCAAGGCTTGGGCCCCTCGCTGTTAGCTCTGAATTGGTGGAATTTTGAACATGAGAGTAACAGCTGATTGTAGTCGCACTCAAGGAGAAATTGCGCCCTCATTAATCAAGTACCGGACCTCTGAGTGAGCCTAGGAAGCAAATGGGCACGGTCCATCCGGTATGTGGTTCGGTGAAAAGCTGAGCCGGTAAAAATGGACTTCAATTCTTAGAAGAGGTGAGGGAGTCCAAAAGATAAGGGGCAGTGAATCGATGGAAAGTTGAAGGGTGGTGTCCAAGACCCCATTGTGTAGTTGCCTCAGAACCGTACTCCAGGCCACACTCAGGAGTGAGACCCCTGCAAAAAAACTCTCCTAGATGTCCTGATTTGCCGGAGGTTAAGGCGTGACTTCACTTTCCATTCACCAAGGGCTGACACAACGCAGTCAGGCGACTTGTGAGAAAAAACAGCTTATTCCTTCTGTTGCTCTCTAGGGGACTTGTACCTTTCTGTTGGTGCACTGGATGGCAGTGTGCGATCTTTGGGGGGTGTTAGGGGAAAGATGGGTGGCCTAGGGATGGAAAGTGGGATGTGCAGGTTGGGGGCTGATTTTCTAGAGGCTGGGAGTTGCCATCACAAGAGGATGGTGTGCGACTGTACCACAGATGTAGGTTCCAGACAAGGACAATGAAGGCATTCACAACGCAAGGAAGTCGGACAGACTTGCTTGGAATGCTGCTCGTGTTGAGACCGGGGCTAGTACCCGAGGTGTGAGGGTGACTGCTGCACACCACAGGTGGTGTGTGTTGGTTGATGTTCTTGCTGCTACGGGAAAGTGCTTGTAGCACAAAACTGACAACTAGAAGCTCTTCTCCAAAGGTAGATTGGTGTGAGGCTTTGGTGCAGGACTGGGCAGGTAATCATGAAGGTGACCACTGCTGTGGGAAGATCAGCTCCAGTGAGACATTGACTCGGTAGGGAAGGGAGAATGCAGTGAGGTGTTACTTCCGAAGCAGTTGGGCTGGACGAAGAAGATGTGGTAGTGGGAGTGCTCCTTCATCCTCAGCAGAGATGAGTAGCTATTGCTGCAGATAGAGTACAGAGGTTGGGCTCTGAGTGGGAGGGATGACTTTATGTCGATAAGGCGACTGCTGCAGATCTCAACTAACCCGGCTATTCACATGCAGCGCTTCCTCGGGCAATAAGAGAGTGGTAGGGACAGTGTGCTGGGTGGGTGCATTGCACCGTTCTTAGGTGATTGTGTCTCTTCCTTGGGCATGAGGTGTGAGGCATGGGGCTTGGTGGGAGGGGCAGGTGAGTGCAGGACAGCACCACTCCAGGCCGGGGGCTGAAGAGCTCCATCGACAAGGAGCCTAGAGGTGCGGGCACACTCGGGAGCTCAGAAGGAACCAGACACGAGAGGGAATCGATGATGTCGAAGGAACGTGCCGACCGGTTGAAGTGGTAGGATGGTGGAGGCCGTGAATTCTCAGTGGCTGTGTTGGTAATTGAGAGAGTGGCTACAGTTGTAACCACGGGTAGGAAGCGTCGAAGCCATTGAGGGGATCTGGTGGGCGGCTTAGTGCTGGGTATTTGTAGCTGAGCAGCTGATGCACGGCTGCAGCCTTTCGCAACTGAAAAGGGAAGCAGACTAGTCAGTACTAGGCTAGCTGTGGTTGGAACTAAGCAAGTGGCAGTAGTAGCATAGGGTAATGTCAGAAGGAAGTGAGGTTACAGTAGTGTGGTAAGGTAAATCAATGGGGAATGAGTAGACTGAGATTGTAAGGACTTGTAAGTGCTCAAACGTGTTGCAAGTGACACAAGCATTTGTAAATGCTTGGTTTTTCTTAATAAAAAGAATGATGGTGTTATACACACCACTTCACCCTAACTTGAATGTTATGTAAGCTAGTGTGTGATTGACTAATTAGTAAGTGTGGAAAGAGGATTCCCCACCCGGACTAGGATGCAATTAAGGGTGGGGAGGATTCTTACCGATAGTAGGAGCTAGGGACTTCCACCCCCTCCCCCCTCCTACCAATTGGGTGGTAAGGTATTGAGGCCTTAAAGTAACACCCTTCCTTTGGTGACACCTATTTTTAATCCTTAAGTTGTCAATAAGTGAGTGGAAGGGTACCATCAAGTAAGTCATGTTAAAAGCGATTAATCATATATGGCATCAAGTATAAAATAGCACCACTTCGGCCATTCATAATAGCGTTATAAGAAGGATGCAAGAACACTTTTAGAAGAGCACCAACTTTGACCAATGACAATGGCTAATCGGGAATCTATCCGCTAAATGAGGCGGTGTAAGAAGTGATCCACAAAAGGGACAACACCTTCATTGAATAAAAAATCCTCACCTGCAATAAGGTTGATTTTGTGGTGATTCTCACTTAGCAATCCAATATCAATAGACCCCTCTAGTTGATAGTAAAAAAGCTCTTTCCTTTGAGAAATTATGTAGATTGCATATGTATTTTGTTTTTGTTTTTATTTTTTCCTATAGACTATGTATAGATTCGCTAGTCTATGGAATTGTTTTGCAAAAAATTCAAGCTAATTAACCTTCGTGAAATAGCAAAAGTTTCTTAATGTGTCACTTTAAGGCGTCAGTACCTTAAGCCATGCAGAGCTGGGCGGAGTTAGGTAGGCTTCAGGAGCTAGTGGAGGACAGGCTCCACAAGCTGGCTGAATGTCACCCAAGTTTGCAGCTATATCAGGCAAGGCCAACATGGAGACTACAGTTAGGCTTTTCAAGGCGTGTTACCCCTATATCCAGACCCAGTTGATCCCTGGACTTTACAAACAACTGTAATTGCTCAATTGTTGACAACTTCAATATGTTCTCTCAAGATATGCTCCATTGCTCAACAAAATGACATAAGTACAAACTCCATTTCATGAGTTTAAAAACCGATTTGGCAAAAGCTTAGACTAATTTCACTGGACTATGAATTGCTATATAGACAACCGATTTCAGTTAAAACATCAATCATTTTCACTAGAAATTGTAAGATTTTCATGATTTGATATCCATATTCATACTTCACAAAACCAATTTCATAAAATGTAGATATTTATTTCCTGCAGAATAATACATAGTGTATGAGATATTCCAATTGCTCCTCATAATTTTCTTTTTAAAATCTTAAATTGCCTTTTCTTGAGCCATAAATGCAGTGATTGCAAATCATAATTGATCCGACCTACAAAATGATTCTTGCATAAAGCACCTCATCTACATAATTATACAGTACAATACATATATCTGTGCAGACAACTAGGCTTTGCTACTCACCTTGGAATGTAAAAAACAAGTATTGTGCAAGATGCATGATCCACCTTTATAGTGAAATTGCGTTGCAAGATACATGAAGTTGCTATCATTGAAAGTCCAGTATCATGAAATTGAATTGTGCCACATGTCAAGTTGGTCAGGAAGACCCATGAACTAGGTTAGAAGGTTCATGAAATTGCTAGGTTGGGAGGTTCATGTACTAGCTTGAAAGCTACATGGAATTGAATTTGCACTTCTGTGACCTCATCTTACCGAAGTAGCCTGTGTGACTAACTCTGACCTGGGCAGTGCAGTCAGGCGCACTTGTAGTTGTTTGGTGTTCACACCATTACCCTGGGATATAAACTAATCATGGACATTGAGCATACCAATATAATCAAAACTTCCTCGGTGTAGCCAAGCCAGACAGATGTTATGGTTATTTTAAAAATTAGACGAGTACAAAAACATGTTATAAATATGCCTTGTCTACAAGATAATGTAATTTCCCATACTAGCTGTTTTGTGTAATTGGGCCCATGAACAGATTTTGAACAGGTAGACCTCAATTGAACTATCTCCTCTTTAAAACTATTCATTCTACTGTACAATCAGAAAATGAAAGGGATGTGGGGGCATAGCCAGAACAACCAGTGAGGAGTCTACATTCTATGAATCAGTCATCTATACCTAAGTATCTAGCACTGAGAAGACCATGCTCAGAAATATATTCTGAAAGTTGAGAACCCTCTGCATGGATGATCATTTCACACTTATGCCTCCTCACTTGTAGTGGTGTAAACCAACGCACAGAAAGATTGCACCTGGGGTAAGGTAGCCAATATTTGGAGAAAGCGATTTTCATCTGGATGGTTTAAAAGAGTAATTCCTGACCCTGCAATGGGTGGAAGTAGCTTGGCTAGAGGAATGCCATGATCCGGAGCTCCTCTGTACGCAGAATGAACCTCCTCCATCACACCGTCCAGTATGGCATCCAAACAGACTGCCAAGACTTCCTGGAATTCATTGCTGTGGAAAAAGAATGTTCTACTGCATTGTCAGAACAATATTGTATGACTATCAAGTAGTAGACAAGACCAGTTATAATGAAAAAGTATTCCAGAACCTAGCTTGAAAGTAAGACTAGGAATTACATTCTTGTAGAATTTAAAAAGCGAGAAAGTAGCACTGAAGGTAGCCAAATAGATAGTGGAAATTAACATGTCACATAACCCAATCCATAGCACAAGCAATCTTCTATATTTATTTACAGATAAACAAACAAGACAGGAAAATGCTGGACAAACTTCTTAGGGTTCAACAAAACTACAGGGTACATGTTAAGACTTGCACAACAACCCAGTTTGACACTGAATCTCTTTTATGTGATTTTCACACAACCACTGCCTTCTGCACTTTTTTAAGATTATGGTGAATTGAACGATTTGAACAAAACCTAATCAGAAAACTCCACAGAATGAGATGGATTCCTTGCCTTGCTAGAACTGCACGAGTTTCAATCATTAGCTGTGCAAGCTCCTCCCTATCATCAAACAAGTCATTGGCTCGAGGAGCATCTGCTGCTATATCTACAGCTGAAGAGGCAGTGACCAAACCATCTGGTAGAGCATTCTCTGCTGGCAAAACATATTGAGCCCAGCCTTCTTGCCTACTATCTATCATGGCACGTATTTTCATGAACACATCTCTCAGATCATCAAGTGTGCAGGGCTCCTTCAAATCTTTCCTGGAGTATTTTGACCAGAAGTCTATATCAGTGAATAATCCTGGTGTTTCCAGCACTTAAAAAGTTCTAGAAAGTCCTAAATGTTCTAATACCTAATGTTTGAAATTTGCATTGCAATCCAAACTATATTGCCTCAAACAGGCACTCGGTTTCCTTTTCACGCCAGAAAACTGATATGGGGGAACAAAAAGGAAAACACAAATAGAACTAGTCATCTAACTCCACAACAATCACTGACAAAGAGGAACCAACTAGACAAACAGAACAAACTCAAAGCAATTGATATCTTACAGTGACATAGCACCTCACAGAAATGGGTTTAATAAATAAAACGAACTCCAAGTCGCACTTATCAAATATACCACACTGACATCACCACAGGTCAGATGTCAGCTTTGCATTTTAACCCAGAAAGGTACACATACCCTTTGAGCACAATGTCCACCGCCTCATGGGTATCTGTAACAAGTAGCTGTAGACCCTTATGAGGCAAGTAACCAGCAAACGCAATAAACTTTTTTTGACAGCTCAATGACAAGGGCACATGCACCTCCTGCAATACAAGACAGCTAGCACTTTAATTGTCAAGCTCATAAAATCCTTCACAAATTTATCTATCCTAGAAAACACAGAGAATACGCAGAGACGCAAATAAAATGCCAAGTCCCTATAGCAAACCAGAAACCAAAGCACTTAGCAAAAAAGTAAACAACCCTTCAACAATCCATCACTGCGTAACAGCTGCAACATATTTCCAGGTCTGTACCTTTGACTTTGACATATTCTTAGCAGTGTCAAGGTACACATGCCTCCCAAGAATGTTCAGTTGGATGTGGATGAAGACGTCCAGGAGGCTGATTGCCCACATTGCACAGACAGTGCGTGTGAAACCTACAGACCCATACATTCCACTAAGGAATATTATATTATATTTCCTCATACAGAAATTGCCCTGAATAAAGATTGCTTATACATGTAGAATGTGAGAGGACATAGTAAAATGTGATAAAACAAATCTAGAATATCAGTCCCTCCTTTTACGAGTCTCCCATTTGTTATCGATTTCAGTCAAAAGAGAATGCAGTTAAAGCAATTGCAATAAACTGATATATTGGACAGTCTTTCCTAGTCCTTTCCAGATTGCATCTGAACAGTAGAATCAAACTATCCAGACTTTCCATGTTCATTGATAAGTGATGATATCTTTTAAACTTCAAATTAATCTGTCGAGTATCTCCTGAGACTCACTTAGAGTTTTCAACTCTTGCCAAAGTTGCATCTTATCTCGTGAACTCAACGCTTCTGGGTCTTGTTTGCCTAGCATCAGCTTTTCAGTCAACCCTGATAGATCAACCTGTGCAAAAAGGCTCGCTTTCAATTGAGGCAGCACTGAAGGCAAAGTTGTAGTCTCCGATATTCTCTGAATGCTCTCAAAATGGCTCTGCAATCTGAAAGACAGTAGACAATTCAGATTGATTCACAAGCTTACTTCTCAACATCCGAGAGAATGCTGTAAACAAGAAAATTTACATCCTAATGCCAGACTTATTCATATCCAGTGGAACTAACTCCCTCAAGACTCCTTTTCTGAATGCATATGTAGCATAATCGTTGAGAGCAATATTTTCAGTACTTTAGCTAGCTCGCCCACTTCTAGAGCTACCAATGTGAACGAACAGGCCCATAGGTTAGGTGTTTAAAAAGGCAACATCGTCTACAACATACAACTCCAAACGAGGATATGTATAACAATCGAACACTGGGCATACTGGGCTTCAGCGCAATCTTCAACTTCCTGCGAAACTGTGGTTTGAGCAGAATTGTCCACTCTTTGTGGTTGATATATCAACCCTAGAGATTGCAACCCATGGTAGACTGCAACCCCTCCTCCTATCACTCCAGCTGTAATAAGCAGCGTCCGCTTATGTTTCTTCAACCAAGCCCTGAGTAAATCATGTATGTAAACATGCAACATGTAAGAGAAATGCTAATGTGCCCTCAATATCACCTACACCATTAGGTAGACAATATCAGAGATACTCATTTGACAAAAGAAACCAACTGATCTTAAACAAACATCAAGGTTCTTCCAAATATTGAAAAATTCAATGCAAATTATTCAAAACGAACGACACCGAAATCTCAGGATTGGTAAGTTCTTTAAAAATGAGGTACCCTCTCCTGCACTTCTCCCATCCGAGTCAGCAAATTTGAAATTCGTGAATGCAAGAAATTACTCCACGCATAGTTGTACTTAGGAAAATCGTCCACGAGCTGGACGGCAAGTAGAGCGACAAAAACATATAATAAAACGCACCACTAACGAACTTCTTGCAGTTCATTTAAGATTCACAAGGATATCACAATACAGAGGCATTATAAAAAGAACTCTCAGCAACTCTGATCCAGAGGAAAAAATGCAATGTATGAGGTATGAAACATTGCGATCTTCTTGAAAACCCAGGTTCTTCAATATTACAGATTGATGAAAGAAAGGTTATCCTGATATGAGGAAGATTAAAAGCTCTTGAGATCATTTTATACTAGGTTGGAACTGAGGGAAGAACCTCGAAGGAGTTGCCTCGCCCTGATATAAAAAATTCACACATATCATACAAGAGAAGGAACCACGAATGAGCGCAGCACGTAAGAAGGGAAATGACCATTCACCCTAAGAGCCCCAATCGCTTACAAATAATGATCCAGAAACCTACGTCCAAGGTATAAATTGCTGAAGGCAATTGCAAACAAGACACAGGGCGGCATGAATAACTTGAGGAAAACAGTGACAGGGGAGGGAGGTACAAAGTGATAAAGGCACAGTTTGAGATACAGAAAAAATATCCCGATAATTTGTCAACCAAAATTGAAAATTCAGAGTAAGAACTCGGGAGAAGACTACCCACGTTACCAAATGTCATGGAAAAACAGAGAATAACATATTCCGATGCCGGACCGACGACATGTCAATGTTCGACACACTGTAACATCACTTAGGAAGTCGAGATACAGAAGGGAGGAGAAGAATCGATACTTGAGATCATAATAACATGTGAGTTGCAGAGGCGTTGTCATGATGAGCACAAGCACAAAACAGATGCTGAAAGGACTCAACCCACGGATAAAATCACCCAAACCAAACAGCAACCGCGTCCCTGAGGGCTCGTCAAAAGAGGCCGACGCCTCTGCCCGCCCCGCACGACAAAAACTTTTTTGAAGGCGGCTTGTCCACAAAACCAATATGCCCTCACCTTAAGGTTCAATATATATAATCCTCACTTCCACCTAGAAATAAGTAATTGAGTAAAACTTCATCCGTCAATACAACATGTAATTGATTTGGAAGTGAGAAATATCATGAAAATAACTCATTAATGATGAGATCATAACTCATGAAAATAACTCATTAATGATGAGATCATAACTCATGAAAATAACTCATTAATGATGAGATCATAACTCTTGTGACTTGCCATATGAAAGGACCTTTTTCATTTTTAAAATTGAACTTCAAATCTTAGGCTAATTCATTTTTCCTTTGTGAATTTACTACTATTTTGCATGTGTATGAATATTTGTCAAAATTTCTACCAATTCATAATATAATATTGTAATTAATGCCTTCTCATTTCGCATATTCATACACATACAACGTATTTGTTGTGTTGGGGTAAAACGCAAACTGCATTTTTATTGCAATTTCCAGCCTATAAGGTGGTTTGCCTTGGCTGTAGGGTTGGGCACATAACCCAACTTTGTTGTCCCACAATTATTTTTAGTTGTTGGGGAAGTCGGGCAAGCAACGATACAACACAAGAAAAATATTTTTTGCCACCTAGATGGAGACACCGCGCAAGCTACTTGCGTTCTACCCTGTACAATGAAAATGCTCCTTGGATATTACCATGTCATAAGTTTATTGTAATTTTTTCACCATGATTTTATTGTTCTTCAAAACATAAGCATGCATAAAAATATTTTAAAATCCCAAAATTCTATGAATAACCAATTCACCCTCAAAATTTTAATTGCCAAAGGTGGCGACAAGTGGCGGCCTAGGCTATGGCATTGCAACCTTGTGTTAAACAAGGCAAGCTACTAGCTTGGGCACACATTCCAGTCACACAGTTGGTTGCCAAGCCTCCCAAACAACTGCATGCAATTGAAAGCGGTTCATTTTTGGGCCATGTGACCATGCTTTTGCCTCTGTTTGTAAATGATGCCTAAATTGTTGTCATGTTCCTCTTCTATGCAATAATAATACAAGCATGAATGCACATGAGACACCAATGTTGAGAGCTTTCAATCTTTGTACATTACAAAAAATATTACAAGTTGATCACAATATAGTGATTGCTATAAACTCAAACCACCTAACCATAGGAAAGACACAAGATCCTTTCTCCTCCCTTGAGATTTTTTTTATACAAAACATTATTTTAAATTTTTATTCTTCATATTATTTTATTACTAACTTTATTTTTAGTTTTATTATGAATTTTCTATTTTTGGCTCAATCACAACCCACCAATTGGAATTGTTTAATTCCAGCTTAATGCATTCATTTATTTTCCTAGTTGGAAATGTCTAATTCCAACCTTGATCCAATCATCCATTCTTCTAATTGGAATTGTCTAATTCCAACTTGATGATTCATTCATCTAATATTCTAGTTGGAGCTATCTAATTCCAACTAGATTCATTCATTCATTATTCTAGTTGGAACTGTTTAATTCCAACTATATTTATTCATTAAGAATTGTCTAGCTCCAATGAATAACATCCATTCACTAGGAGTTGTTTAACTCCAACACAAAGATCTTCTAGAGGGAGGTGTCCAACTCCAACGCAAAGATCTTCAATCGGAAGTTGTTAAACTCTTGTACACAATTTCTTCATGGGTTGTTTAGCCCTTGTGCACCATTATCTCTTGAGTTGTCTAAATCCAATCAACATCTACTCACATGCCAAGTACAACAAGATATGGTTGGGTTTTTTTCTTGCATAATCCAACATTAAATCTTTTAATCCAGGTACATCACAATTGTAAAACCTTTCCACAAAATTCGCTTTGAAATCGCTGTCATGGATTTGAAGAGCAAGTCGCTGAAGATATACATGACTAGTCGTTGAAATGTAGCCGGTGCGTTGCATAAACCAAATGGCATCACCACCCATATGAAAGTCCCCCAAGGTGTTGTAAATGTCGTCTTGTGTAAATCCGCTAATGCTATGGCTACTTGGTTGTAGCCGGCGTATCCATCCATGAATGTATACCGCTCATGACCCCCTACCTCCTCTAACAACAAGGTAATGAATGGCAAAGGAAAGTGATCCTTTTGCGTACAATCATTGAGCTTCCTATAGTCTACACAAACTCTAAGCTTCCCATTTTTCTTTTTCACTAACACCATGGGAGAAACCCAATCCGTAATCTCTACCGGCTTTATAAACCCAGCCTGCAACAACCTCTCTAATTCTTCTTTGACTAATAATTGCAATCTAGGATTCATCCTTCTCTCTTTTTATCTCACCGGTTTAGAGCCCGGAACTAACGGAATACGATGCTCAACCATCTCTCTAGGAATCCCCTTGAGTTCATCATATGACCATGCAAAGATATCACTAAACTCATCTATCAAATCGCTATACTCTTTGATCTCCTCGTCATCGAGTTTAGAACCCATCTTCATTGGTCTAACCTTGCCATTCTTCATTTTGACATCCACAAACTTCCAATCTTCTTCGACCACTCGTGTTTGCTCCTCGGTATCTCTATACCAATCGTTGGGGACATTAGGATAATCTTTGATATCATGACCCGCTATAATGCCCGTAGAAGTAGTTTTAAAATGCAAAGTGGGCTCTAATTTTGAGAGTTCTAACATGGCCTCCTCATCTTGAGTCTCATCTACATGTACCAAACTCACATCACTCAACTCAATATCATCTAACCATGGAGTGAGTCCTCCCTTCACCCATTCCTCCTCTGTGAGAACCTCACATGGCTCTAAGGACAAATAATCTTCTCTAGATACATCATCTTGGAGGATACAACTATGAGTCATCATCATGACATCGCTAATGGACTCCAGGTATTGTCTTAGCCAATGTGTAAAATCTCCATCAACATCTTGATTGTAAAAGCTAGGACCTAAGAACCCGTTAGAGGAATACATTTTGGCCTTCTCCTTGTTTTGAACAACCCCCACCAATGTATCCTCAAATTTCTCATTACTTCCGCCATTCTCCTCTTCATCCGACATTGGATCAATCTCCTCCCTAACCCAACCACTTAAAGGTGTTATTGAGACCTTGACCCTATTATCTACGGGACCATAAGTGATAGAAGGTTTTTGTCCTCCCCAATCTACTACGGCGTTAGACATCCTTAACCAAGGTCGTCCTAACAAGATGGGAAATGCATCCTTATTGTCGTGCATCTTAATCACTTGAAAGGTCACAATGTATTCTTCACCTCCCGTGCTAAGTCGACAATCCTTAATAATCCCCACCGGAACCACCGGACTTTGGTTAGCCATATTGATGACGAATGGCGACGGACCGGTCAAACTTAATCCCAATTTCCTCATAGTGTGCTCGGGTAGAATATTGAGACTACTTCCACCATCCACCAATACATGAGAAACCACCTTGTCCACTATCGTTACTTCAATCTCCACCGCCTTGACTTCCCGAGTTCTCCCTTGCATTTGGACCCTCGCCGACACTCTAGTCTTTGGCCTCTTAGCCCTCCTATTCACAGGCATTCCGTCCTTCAAAGTCTTCCTAGCTACCGATGAAATTTCTAATAATTGACCAAATGTGATATCGGCCTTTAGTGAGCTTAAGTCGGCCCAAAGGTCGTATCCATCTATTCTATCGGCCTTAGGCCTTCTAACACTATCAAACTCCTCTACGGGAATGCCCGGACCTTCCCACTCTCCTACATCACTACCATCTAAATCATGGATGACATTAGACCTTTCCTTCTCATGGACAATTTCATTTTCTCTCTTTAATGCCTTAGTGGCCTTCCTAGCTTCTCTAGTTACATTCTCCAAATCCGAAAAATAAGGAATTTCTCCTAAGGGATTTTCCTCTTCTTCCTCCTCCTCTACTTCTAATGGTGCATTACCTCTCATTGCTCTAGTGGTAACGGCTAATGCCGGGGCCTTATGCACAACTTCCTCTTTAAGACCCCTCAACTCATATGATATAGAGTTAGCATGTGGAGGACATGGACCCTGGCCATTAGTAGGCACCTCTAAATTTACTGGAATGGTGGAGGCATTCATAAATCGGACATCTTGAGACGTAGATGGTCCCATTTATCTAGGTGATTGTGTGACTTGACCTCCTTGCCCCGGAAGGTTTGTATTTCTATCATAGTAGAGGTTGGAAGGTTTAAGGTTATTAGTACCTTCACTTTGTGGATGGAAACCTCTCATGACATCTTGACCCGATTGTTGTGTGTTGGTTGGAGGGTTTGGTGCTCCACCTACCTTATCCGGATGACGACATTGGTTAGACGGATGTGGACCTCCATAATTACTACACCCTTGACCTTGGTTTTCCGACCAACATTGTCCTACAACATGATACCTCCCGCAAAGATGGTGAAATTCTTTCTTCTCAGTATTTTGGTTATTTTGACCTCGAGGAGGCGAACCCCGGTTGTTTCCTTGGTTTTGATTTTGATTTGAACCCCTTTGGTTTTGTTGCGGACCGTTATTGTTCATTCTTTGATTGCGATTTGGCCCATTTCTACAAAACTGAGGCGTATGACCGTGTTGTTGACATTGAGTACACCAAAATCCCGATGAGTGATTACCCGACTCGATTTGAGGTGGAGGACCGGGTTGTTGATTTTTAATTAACAAGGCCATTTGGTCCGTGAGATTTTGGAATTGTTTCAACATCGCCTCTTGAAACCCTAGTTGAGTAGCACCTAACCGTTGCCCTACTTCTTCAATTTGAGGGTCTGTTCTAGGGGCCGGCAATGCTAACATGGGTGGGGGAGCCTTCACCGCTAAAGGAAGCGAGACTGCTTCAATGGAGACATATGGAGGACGGTTAAATGGCCTAGTTGGATCCACTCCCGATTTAGGTAGGAGAGGGATGAATTGAGGGATTAACTCATCCTCTTTCCTCCATAACCGCTCATAATCTCTCTCGATATGTTCCATGTCTCTAGCGGCTACCTTAGCCTCGGCTAGGGTGCGAGGGTTTCTTTCTAACACACCCCTAATAGTATTTGCTTTGACAAACCCTCTCATAAAGAATTGCATTAGGGTATCATCGTTGAGCAAAGTACCTACGTATCTTGCGCACACTAAGTCAAATCTCCTAATATAGGCGGAAATCTCTTCATCCCTTCCTTGCCTCATAGTCATTAAGGCTCTAAAAACCATACTTTGACCGACTTCGGGTCGAAATTCATTTAGAAACTCTCATTGTAATTGATCCCAAGTTTGAAAGTGTCCCTCGTCGTGATCTCTATACCACTCGTAAGCTTCCCCGTCTAAGGTCGTAGGAAACCACACTAACCAATATTGTTGGTTGGTAATTAATGAACTAATTACCCTCTCAACGAATCTCTCCATGTGCCTAGACGGATCCTCATCCTTGGTCCCATAGAGTTTTGGGAGGTTAGACGGTATATCTACCGAAACCAATCATTGGGGTACGATTATTGGTAGGCCTCTCGGCCTTACCAATGGATCGATGGGAGGAAATGGAGGCAAGGGAGGTATGGGAGGTGGAATTCCACCTCCCCCTAAAGGATCCATGGTGCTAGGTGACCCTCTCTCGCTAGATCCACTAGTACTCACAAAGTTTTCTTGTCTAATTCTATTAGACTTGTTAATTATTTTCTTACTCAATTCGGGAGGAAGATTGCCTTCCTCACTTTGAGTAGATATTGGTAATACTTCAACTAGTGGACTAATTAATTGTTCAACATTTGAACTAACTTCTATACTAACATCTACTCCCTCTACTACTTCCTCAATATTAGACAACCTACGCTTAATAACATTCTTTTTTAACCCTAATGCTAACTTAGGCTTTTGAGATCTAGTATTTCCTTGCATCCATAATGTAGCGATCAACCCTTACTTTGACCAATCAAAATTCTCACAACTCTCACTCTTTAATGTTACCACTTAGCTTGTGTGATAAAGGGTTTTGGAAGTGAGGAAGAGAGACATGCAATTTCAATGAACGATCCCAAACAGGGGATGGCAAGCTCGTGTTAGCATCAAGTTTAATGAGAGAATCACCTTGTCATACCCCCTTTCCGCGTAACATTTGCAACAAGACCTTACGTGAGGGGCTAACCATTCTTATATACCATGTTTGGAATCGAGGCTTCACCTTTCGATTCCTCACATTATACTATAAGTCCGGAATTACCTTCTCCGTTAGTCAACGACAAAGACGTATACAAAAATCTTTTTTTAATTATTTAAATTTTCAATTGGAAGAAGGTTGCGTACCTGAAGCAATTTGCTACCTCCTGCTTGTTAGTCTCTTCTCTCGACCGTGATTGCTTAAACACAACGAAACTTCAACAATTGCAATTGAAAAGCAATAACCCCCTAGTTGAAAACTTTAAACGCGCACACCGGAGTGAGTGTTTAAAGTTGAGATCCCTAATTTTTAATTACGCCTCTTCCTCTTAGTAAACTAATGCGTGCCCTATTAATGTGATCTTAAATTATGCCATCCCAAGGAAGGTTGAGTAATCACCTTCGCCGCGCTCCCTCCTTAATTGAAATTGCATAACTTTGAAATAACTTAAAATGAAAAACTAACCTTTCACGAGCGCTCTTTCCATACTTGTCTCCCACTCCTAGTTCTCCTACCGCCTTCCAAGTCTTTCTCCTCCGCCGCTTGTCTCCCGGCGGACGCACCATTTATGTCACCAAAAGTACTCCACCCTTCGATTTCGTCCTAGCCCGAGTGGAATAGTATTGATGACACTTAGCAAACTCTTTCCTTAATAACTCAATGTATCATTCCAATATGCCTTTGGAATATACACAACGTTAATGACTTATAATTTAACCCCCAAGGCTACATCCAGAACAAATTTCAGAATAGTGTAACTTTTCCATTACTTCTCGGAATGTCCTGAAATTTTATCTGTAACTAGGGAGACAAAGCAAAAAACATCTCACCAATTTGTGAGCCTATCCCATTTTCTGTCCGACAGTTATGACCATTTTGGTATGTTAGTCTATCCAGATTTCAGAATGTCATAATTTCCTCCCACGAGCTCCAAAGAACTTCAAATTTTGGGAGCAATCACAAAAACTAATTGTTTATGACCCCCTAAAATTTCAAACTATTTTCATTTTCTGCCAAAATGTTATGGCCTTTTTAGTCTGCAACTCTTGAAAACACTTCAGAATGATATATCTCCTTCTCATCTACTCGAAATGACTTGAAATTTGTACCACAACTAGAAAACCTAAGTACAAAACATTCCTCAAAATTTCATGCATTTCCAAGCCTCTATCCAGGAGTTATGCCCATTTCAGCTCGAAAATGTAGGCAAAGTTCAGAATGTCATAACTGCTGCTCCAGTACTCCAAACATCCTCAGATTTTGACCATGTTCATATAAACAATTTGTTTACTAACCCTCTAAATTTCAACAAAGTATCTTCTTCTGTTCGGAAGTTATGGCCCTTACAACCTAGACTACTCAAAGGACCCTCTCATTTACCAACTCTTGAAAACACTTCAGAATGATATATCTCCTTCTCATCTACTCGAAATGACTTGAAATTTGTACCACAACTAGGAAACCTAAGAACAAAGCATCTCTCAAAATTTCATGCGTTTCCAAGCCTTTGTCTAGGAGTTATGCCCATTTCAGCTCGAAAATGTAGGCTAAGTTCAGAATGTCATAACTGCTGCTCCAGTACTCCAAACATCCTCAGATTTTGACCATGTTCATATAAACAAGTTGTTTACTAACCCTCTAAATTTCAACGAAGTATCTTTTTCTGCTCGGAAGTTATGCCCCTTACAACCTAGACTACTCAAAGGACCCTCTCATTTACCAACTCGTGTTCCAGCAACGTGTCACCAAAAGTACTCCACCCTTCGATTTCCTCCTAGCCCGAGTGGAATAGTTATGATGACACTTAGCAAACACATATACCCAAGAAATATGAACTCAAGTACTACAACTTGAAGCCATAGATTATATTAAAATCATTCACACCCAAACTAATGCTAACAAGAGGTCAAGCCCTCTTCAAGGCCAACTAACCTTGGCTCCTAACTTCAAAACCATGCACACACATATGCTCCTATCTTGCTTCCATACACCTACACTTATAACACGTGGGGTGCCAAGGAGCACGAAGGAAAGAGAGGATGAGTGAGGGAAGAATGAAGGATTATATAGTGAGTTTGAGGGGGTGAGCACCCTCAAGGCTCACAATAAGCCTTCGAAATTTCCTCCTACTTTGTAGGCTCTCATCTTATCTCCTAAGCCTTCCTCCCTCAGATGATCAACAAAGATCCTAATTCAAACATTTAACTAACTTTGGCTTTCTACCTACCACACTTTACCAAGGTATGTCCTCATACTACTTAAATCCACTCCACACAAGCCTAATGCTTCAAACTTAGTTTTCTTCAAGCTTCACTCTTTTTATATTTTTGTGAATAATCATAAATCAACAAAACACTACTTGTAATGTTTTACAAGTGTTAACAACACATGTGGGCATCAATTTGGGCTCACAAACCTCTCGCTTTTCTTGCCACTTGTAGAGCTAAGATCTATTATATCTCGGGCAAGCGTAACAACACCCGTGTTTGCATCCACCTTGGAACCCATGAGCATCCTGTTAAAGTTGGCGACTATAGATATTCAAAGTTCAAAATTAGTAACCTCATCAAAGATCAGATCGAGAAGACTCCACAGGCCACGAAGAGTGCAGTTGTGTTGGAAGCAAGTAAGATGCTTGTTGGTAACTACTTGTTGAGGTCCGAGGACGATCCGCCGAAGACGCTTATTTTTTAGGAACCCGTTCCGGTACTTGACCGATGCAAGGACATGGCGTCGCCCAACATCCGGAACAAGGTTGTCACCTTTAGATATTTGAGGAGGTATGGCGTGATGGATAGTATTACCAAGTTGCGGGGTCTCAACAACTGGGCTTTTGTGCAAAAGAACATGTTTCCCGGTCAAGGTGCAGAGCTTGACAAGGTCTTCATGTTCAAAATGTCGGAGGTGGGGCCTGGAAGTGGGATGGACTAGGTGAAGCGAATGCAGCCCAAAGGGGACCTCGAGAATGCTTGGATAATGTTCGACCACGTCAAACGGGTGAGGCAGTGGACCACCATGGCTTGTCATGTTTATGACTCGACTTATTGCCGTGTGATGACCATCGCATGTTGCGACATGCAATCCGAGGATATTGATGCGCAGATGGTCTTTTGGAAAAACCTCAACGCAGTGATGGAGAGACATGGCGTCGAGAGGCCTTACTTCAAAGGATTCATGGCGGACAGTGCGCAGGCAAATTGGAATGCCGTCCGGGTCGTATACGGGAACGGCAAGAAGGAGGATCGCATGGAAGATCGAGAGAGGACTTGTCAGTTTCACTGGACCCAGTCCATGTTGAAATACACGGACAAACACATCGCTGAAAACATGAGGGAACAACACGTGAAGATGTGCCACCAGTATAGGACGGCACGGACGTTGGCCAAGGTCGAGAGTCTTTACTATGGGCTGAGGGCTTGGTGGGTATCTGCTGGGGCCGTGATTGAGAAAACGTTGAGTAAATTGGAGTTGTGGCTTGCCTTTTGGCACTTCCGCTATCACCAATGGGGTGGATTTATGACAGGGGTAAGCTCATTCGATTTTTGCCATGAACATCAATCCGGACTTTGAAGGGTGATATAGTTTTGAATTTTATGCTAACTTGACCTCACATGCGATGCCCAAAAATTCACGGAGGTAGAACTTGCGGAGATGCCATCTTGCAACCTTGCGGAGACTGTCCACAACAAGTGGCTTCAAGCGTCCGGCAATAATGGCGGTGATCTTTACGTCGCCACGGTGGATGACTATATCCGGGCATTCCTACAGGTCGTCAATTACTACCAGTACTTGAAGGGCGACGTGGGCGGGACTGGACCGAGCAAGAAGGAGCTAAGGCTGCGGATGGCGGAACGTAGGGCCCGGAAAACAGGTGACCCTAAGGTCCTCCAGGACCCCATGCTAGACATGCCCGGAGCCGACGAGTTTTGTACACACGACCCTCACATGGCGGGAGAGGAAGTGTTTGGCTCGATGAAGTGGAAGCTAGACCTGCCCCTTGGAGCTGATGAAGAGTCGCACAGGCCTGATAAGGTCAACTTCTCATATCCTCGTGGCTCTAGTAGGGCTGTCATGACTCGTTCCACTCACATGCCAATAATTCTTGAAGAGGAAGATTCCGATGTCCAAGAAGTTGCACCCCCGGCGCCACATGCCGACGATGTCGTCCCGTCCCCCACCCATGAGGGACGGATCCGGCACGTCTCTGCCGTCGAGGAGACTAGGGTGAACGTGAAGGAGTGGCACATCGCTCGATTGCCAAAGACTTCTGCCAAATGTTGTTGGGCCCAGAGAGTTGTCACCAAAAAGAAGTGTACTGAGAGAATCGTAAGGGGTGCGAAATCAACCCCCGCCCCTATGTACACCGGTCTATGGCACAACACCAGAAGGAATGTAAAAGAGTCCATAGAGTTTTTCTTCTGCTCAGATGATATCGAGAGGTGCGTCAAGGGTAGGAGGTGCAAATGGGTCGTTCAATACTCTGCACAGCAGGAGAGACCAAGCATTCCGGATGTTTGGCCAGTGAAACTTGGTACAAACCTCAAGCAATGTGAGATCCTGGCCCTTGAAGCGGCCGGATTCCAACTGCCACAGAAAGTGCCGGTCTCGCCCAGAAGGTTATTTTCCACAGCCCCATCTCCGGCAAATCTAGACTCCGTGCCGGTGCCCGCGGATGCGGACAGGTATCTTGGGAAGAGAGAACGGAAAATCGTCAAGCGCACCGCAACCCGTCCAAACCCTCAACAGAGGCTATCCATGGGCTCTTCAGACTCCCTCAAAGCTCGACTCCGCTCGGTCACGATGATTCCTCACCTTGGCCATGGCTGCATCATTGCGCTAGACTCGATGACGCCACCTGTTAAAGATCAACCTCTTTACTTTCTACCGGTACTACCCTACTTCCGGTAGTACCTTACTGGTACGCGAGGAGGCTTAATCCAGTATTCCTTACCGGCATCCTAAGGTCTCGCCTACTACCGTTTTGTGTGGGAAGTCTTATTCCATAAATCCTTCCTAACTCTTTGAGGGTGTGCCACTCTTACCTTGACTTTACTAGTAGGACTTCCCATATGCCAGTCGAGTCAACCAATACCCCTACCGGGTTCTCTACCGGGTTTCTTGGGGATCTACCGAGTCTGACCGTACTACCTTAATAATGTGGTTAACACGAGTTCTAACTTTCTGCCATGAGGTTTCTCCTACCCTTTACCTACCCCTCAACCGGTCTTATACTCGTACTACTGTTAAAGTATTACTGGACCTATTATTGGGGTGGATTATAACACTATACCGAACTCTTCATTGGTATTCCTAAACTATTGCTCTCTTATACTACCACTCTCAGAGTCAGTGCACAATCTATTCTTTCTACCAATAATCAATTCCTTTAGTAGCAGGACTCGACTAAGATAATACCGTTCATCTCATACCGTTCATACGTTCTGGTACTACCACCTTCTAAGAACTCCTCTGAGATGGATTCTACTACCAATCCGTAATCATTTTGTAAACAACCCTTTTGTCAACACAAGTAGTCCAATTACCAACTTCCATTCTCATACAACCAACATTTACAAGAGGTAAGGCAACTCCCAATATAAGATAACCCACAAGTTTCTTACATCCTATTCAACCAGTATCTTATTCAAGAACAACACAACACTCTATTGATAAAAATCCTAATACACATTTCTAAGAATGAGAAAGAGTCAGAGAGAGACGACTCTCTTCCTTAAGTACCTTCTCATCATCTCTTCCTATCAATACTAACCACTCACTGGAATTACCTTATCCACTACTATCCATTCCTTATCTGCAACTACGGCTCACTCTTATCCCTAATTGTTATTTCTAATACTACTACAAAAATAACTTGAAAGCCTCTTTAACCTGATATTGCTAAAAGTTACGGTATACTAAAACCCCTTTAACACCACCCGACGTGACACAATACCAGATCACCATCAGCTCCCTTCCGGGTTGCACCTACCCCGCATTCAAAAAGACAATGATCAACTTTCGAGGGAGGAATCAGTTCTCGTATTGCAAGCATGTCTACTTCATCTTTTTAAAGGTTTACCATCGCAATCCTGATGTGCACCTTTTCATCCACGCACGAACTTTCAGCTTCAACGAGGTCAAAGTAGTCCTCGAGAGTGGAATCTTAATTCACCCTTTGGATCGGACCTAGACATTAGTCTAGGGATGTCCTTTTCTAAAATCGACCTGATCGATGAAGTAGTGCCTATTCATCCATGTTTCTAATCGAGTTCGACATTGACTAAGTAATATAAAATTTGCACTCAATAATATAAGATTGTCAGTTTATCTCCACCCTGGTCAGATTGAGCATTTAAATCTTGGTAGCAGTTCAATATATGTTGTGTATTCTCAAATCAGCTATCCATATCATGCTCCACACAATTTGCTATAATAAATATAATCTCATGGATTATTTTTATTTCCTTCAAAATGTTGTATTACAATACCCAATTGTGCCATGTGTCTCTTTCCCGATTGAACACTACATGTTCAATTTGGAGAGGTGCGTCCTATGTCTATCGACTCTACTTCTGTGTTGCCAACCTCCTAGATGATTCGGACTTCATTTCATCGTCCCTTTTTGATGGAGGTGGACCCGGTCGAAGCAAATCAACGTACGAAACCATTTTATCCCTCATTCGATCCTTCAATGGACGACGATGCGGCGATAATCCTTTCATCCTCTCGCGAAACGACAAAGACCTCGAAGATTCGCCTACCACCTTCACCTCCTCCTCCGTTTCGATCGATTTGTCTTCATTCAAATCAGCATCATTCTCCGGCACATCCGCTCGCCTCTTAGGGTTTTTTGCATATCATTTTTTCTCCTCCTCCACCCTCCACCTCCATGCTTGTGTGGACTATGAAAATGGAGTCATTTCGTAATCATCACTATATCGATTTGCAGCACCTATGTCATGTTCCGGCGATGGATTAAAAGGAACATGCGGATCTCCTAGACTTCTAATCTCCTTCTCCCATCCTAGGCCAGCAAACATGTCTCTCTCCTCTCCCATTGTGTGCATGTGTATCTACACTCATATTGGGTATGCGTCTAATTTATGTCCTCATATATATTCAGCTCAAGATAATCTCTTCGACCACAAACAATAATTGTTGGAGTCCAAGCTCTAGAGTTGACTCACACATAGGACAAAGACAAAAGTGATGGAATAAAAATGAAGCAAGTTGGTCGCCCTTTGTATTTTGATTGACTCATTCTTCAATTATACCAATCTCAAAAAAATCATTTTCATTTATTCTTTCTTGGGATCATCTTTGGTTTAAATCATATACTTGTCTATTATATCACAAATTTTCTATCGTTTTAACCCTTCCCCGTATCCAAATTTAATGAGACCATTTCAAATTTAGGGCCTTTTAATTTATTTTTGGACCTAAACTTTCCACAAAAATAGGTCATGAATTTTTACTATTTTTGGAAGAATCTAGAATATTACAAGAATATTCGAACATTTTTCTAAATTTAGTATGGGAAGTTTACTATTTTTACATCATTTCCGCTCTCCACTCTCCACATCTCTACTCTCCGCTCTCCGCTCTCTGCTCTCTGCTCACCGCTCACATAGAAGTGTCGTCCCATGTTCTACCACCTTTTTTTGGTTTGCTCAGAGATGATCTTTTATTTCCTTAATAACTTGGGTACCTCCATAGTCGTGAGTTTTGCCTACTCTGTAATGTTACTAGATTACCCTACTTTTCTAACTACAATTATTGAATGGTCTGAACAATTTTTTTGTTTATTTGATCCTCCCGTTTGCAACCTTCTAATAATCTACCTCCTCTAAGGCCTGCTCCATGTGGTGATTGCTAAAACCATATTTACATCCACTTTTCTATTCTAGGATTACTTCTTAGCTCAAGAGGTTGTTCTATTTGCCTATTTCAAAACATGGCATGTGTTTCATCCTTATGAAGGACAATAAAGACCTTGTGTTTGATCCTACTACAAATGAAACAATGCAAGGGATAGTCATTATGTCAATATTTACTTTACATCCATATTCCCCTAATGTACTAGACTGCTATCTCGTGAACTCCCACTACCGATCTTCATTTCAACTTATTCATCGGGTTGTCTGGATTGGAAAAAAAACACTTATCCATGGAATGCTTCTTAAGTTTATAACATCCATAAACCTCATCATTTTTTATAGACTCTCTTGCCTCTTCTTATTTTCTTATGGTTGCAAAGCATTCACAATCCTATTTTTGTCCACATCTACCGTGTTTTCCTCACACAACACAAAGGTTTTTTGTGGTATTAAAACACCTTTCTCCCTAGCCATCATTGACCTTTAATATATTTGTAAGCCGGTTCTTAATAATGTGATTAGAAACGCATCCTATGGTGGTTTTTTAGGCAATTTGCCAACTTGACCAATCTTTCAAAATGAGACTCTATGGTTTTTGCTTCCATTTGCTTAATATTCCTTATAGCCACATAAAATTGTTCATTTGTATGTCCACTTGTTCATAGTATTTATAGGACGCTTTTGTAAACATCTCAAAAATATAATTTGAATAATTTTTAATAAAATGCTCTCTTCCTTTAGATTCTTTATGTCTCAATATATATCAGAAGAAATTAATCCATTTCCTCATCATTAGTATCCTTGTTAGCCCTAAGATCTTTCTCGTATACTTTGACGTGGGCATCCAGATCCGTATTAGATTGGTAAAATGAATACGGTAAGGATTTTCTAGAAGGAAGGGTAGTAATGTTTACCACTATTGGTGGGGGCATCATTTTATACCATAGGGTGAATATGCATGTTGCATCCAAGGTGGTGTTTCCATTCTTTGTCCATCTTTCTGTCCATCTTCATCTTTTGAGTCATTGCCACCGAACCTCTCCTTCATGGTTCCCCTCCTAGTGGTCCTAATGGGGATTCATTTTGTCTTTAGTTATTATAGTTGTCCTTTGCACAATGTTGGGGTGTCCCTCTCCAATGGGTTTTGAATTTTAGTTATTTTCTTTTTTGATGATCATGTTTGTCATCCGATCATTTTTTGGACAGTTTATCTCCAAATCGTCCAACTATCATAGTGGACTGTAACTCTATTGGTTTTTTTTCCTTAGTCACTGTCTCCTTGGAATTTTTGTTGCCTCTTTGTTACCTTCCGTGTTACCATACCCATAGGCCCGGTGTTGTGGTATCACAATACTATAATTTCCACTTGGGTATCCTATTGCCTCGCTAACTAGGTATTTGTTTTGCCTATCCATCCCCAACCTGAAATATATCTATCTCCAAATAAATAAAAAATCCTAGGACAACTGGGTAAATGGGTAAAGGATGTGTAATGAAGATTGGAGAAATGGACGATCAAAAGATTGGAAATAGTAAAAAAAACATTAATGGAGAAATTTTTTTGGGTGGAAACTATCCTTGCATCAAATGTCTACCATCAACCAAAGAATTGGACAAATGACATCCCGATTTCATGTATCATTATACTATTTGCAAAAAAATATGTCGCTCCTACCTATGACTTCATCTTCCCATAAATCACATGGAGGTTGGAATCTTACATGTGATCATACAATGATTACCGTGATTGTGGTTGTTGTTGTTGTTGTTGTCTTCTAAAGTCCATGTATGTGCTATAATTGATTCACATGTGCTGTTGTGCTCTTGTTATCCATGTCAACTGATGATAGTTCTTGAACTATAAATCATGGTTGCCTTCTACATGCAAGTTTGGATGTGTTACCAACACTTGAGAATGCCTTGGCAGTTTTGGTTGTCACCTTCTTCATTGTTGAAGCTCAAACTGACTTTTGGAATAAACACATATTCGACCTTTTTATATTGAAATTGCACAAGTTTCCCCGGTTTTTCATATATATATATACACATGTGTGTGTGTGTGTTTTAACCTCTCTTTAGTCCAATTTTTTACCATTTTCTGTGTCAATGGAATATTGTATATATCCATTTTTTTTGTTGGAATATGCAAGATGCTAATGTTTTTCTATTATAAATTTTTCTCTAATTGATTTCTTTAGCATGTAGAAGATTGGGAAGTCTTTGTTTTGAAATATTATTGTGGCAGAAATTTTTTTCCATTTCTTACCATTGTGATCATCTCCTCTAACGTCCTCCATGGATCGTCCAGGGCCTCCTTTGTATCACTAGTATGTCTCCTTTTCATGATGCCTTCCTTAAGGTTCACTTGGTTCTGTTTTTTATATTTTGTGTACATCAATTTCCAATATTTCTACTAAGCGTTGCTTCGCCCCTCGAGTCAACACTTCCATGACTATTTTACATATGTGTTTTCTTTTCTTGCTTGATACGCCCCTACTTTGATTGGAACCAAAAGTCGTCGTCCCCCTAGGCATGTTTCTCGAATCCCCCATGTCACTAGGTCGTATAGGTATTTGAGAATACCCTTCAACAATAACATGTTTGCATTATACACAAATTGGTTTAAGCAAACATTCCTATATGGTTAGTAATTGTGTTGACAACAACATTGAAATCTTTCGTTTAAACATGTTATAAACTTGTTCCAAAGGAATCGATCCTATACCGATATTTTAGTTCTATTTTACCATCATTCCGTTGCATGGTCACCAAATGTTAAGGAATTACTCTATTTTACCATCAATATCAAAGTATCTTTACCAGCTCCCTATCTCCCAATCTTTCCCACACCGATTAAATTATTGATTATGATACAACAATTAGCTGGCTATTATCTACTAGTGACGCAATTGGTGGACCCACCATTATTGTTACTGGCCAATATCTATCTCTAGAAGCTTACCAATTAGGGTTCCCATACCAACTTGCTACTAGTCTAATTATATTATTAATATGTTTGGCTACTTGTTTATACACTACGACTACCAATTGGCTTGCTCTCTCTCTTTGGTATATTCATTACTAGTAGTTGACATCATTTCTTAAAGTGGTAGTCATTTTCTTCAATTTCTACACCTCTTGGTTACCCATAACTCTTAAGAATAGCTAACTAGTTTTTTTAAACTTTGAGTACCGGTAGCCCTTTTCCTACCATTATTACTACCGGCCCAATTACTAGAAAATAGTCTCCACATTGACCACCTATCACCTAGGAACCCCAATTCTCCAAATATCTCAACATTCTCATTTAGATCAAGTGATATTATCTATCATTAACATATAAAATTATTAGTGTCTACCCCCCATCTATATCCCTACCCCTATGCTTCTGGGCACACACTTTGTCAGCATTATTGATTTTGCAGCTAATTTAAGATTTTTGATATGGCCAACTCCATACAATTATCAGGTGACCACCAACTCCCGAATAATCCTTAACCTTATACACACAAACACAAACGCACTCACACTATGGGTCCCCAATAACATCCTTATTTCTTTATTTGAAATGGCATCCATCCACATGACTTCCACAACATTTGACACTATTCGATCCACATTTAAATATTTTCTTCCCATTTTTATATGATCTTCTTAATTTTAATCCTAACCACACCTCCAATAGTGGTTTTTCATTACATGTATCTTCTCCTTTATCCTTATATTTTTTGGCTACTAACAATTATCACTTATTGACTTCTACTTTGTTTTGGCTAATTTTAGAAGGAAAAAATTTATGTTTACTTGTAACATCAAGCTGCAACAATAGTTCCAAACATTATTGTTCCTACGGTAGATGCTATATCCCACAAAACACATGCTCCCAAATGGTCAAAAGATAGTTCAAATGGCCCTCCCTAGGGGGACCGAATGGAAGGATACCTTGGTGGATGTCAATGACATCGGCATCAAGGTTAGATGTCACGTTCTTTTTTTACATAAGAATAATACAAACATGAATGCATATGAAACACCAATATTGAGAACTTTCAAGCTTTGTATATTTCAAAAGCTTAACAATTTAATCACAATATTATGGTTGCTATGAGCTTGAACCACCTGACCGTAGTAGAGACAAAATATCCTCTCCCCTCCCCCGAACTCCATTTTATGCCAAAACACTACTTTTACATCCCAATTCTCATATAGGAAATCTTCTATTCATAGCTCTATATGTGGTTTTATTATGAATTTTCTATCTTTGGCTCAATTACAATGCACTAGTTGGAACTGTCTAATTCCAACTTGATCCAAACATCCATTCATGTAATTGGAATTATCTAATTCCAACTTGACAATTCATTCCTCCATTTTTCTAGTTGGAATTGTCTAGTTCCAACTATATTTGTTCATTGAGAGTTGTCGAGCTCCCATGAATAACATCCATCTGCTGGGAATTGTCTAACTCCAATTCATATCTTCTAATCGGAGTTCTTTAATTCCAACACAAGGATATTTGATTTAATTGTTTAATTCTCGTGCAACATTCTCTTTTGGGTTGTCTAATCCAATTCTTTCTTTGGAGTTGTTAGACTTCAAACACCATCAGCTCACATGCTAAATACAACAAAATATTCTTACATAATCCAACATCAAATCTTTTAATCCAGGTATATCACATTAGATGTGGACAAATACCTTTAGTCAAAATTGAGTGTCATAAAAAACAATAGTTCAATGAATATATTACAAAGAAAACTTGGGAATAAGTTTACAAGGTGTAGCAAGTGTATGAGACACAAATTACTTCAAGATGCACGTCTTATGGAATCAGATCCTTATGATGCCCATCAACAAAATTACATGAAACATATAAACATATAGGAGACCCATCGTCATCCCTACTATAAAAATAGAACATTGTCAATTGCTTAGCCATTGGAAGTCTATGAGCCTCAAAATTGCCCCCAATGGCAACTTGGCTCACAATTGAGGGTTTTTAGCCAAATCACACGGGGGGTGCACCTACACTTGCTTTATGTTTACACGTGCGAGATCCCCCTATTTAATGGGGGGGTATTTACCTTCGTTGAATATTTTCCACCCTATAAGTAACTAAATTTCTACTGGATGGTATTTTCTAACACCCTATCATTATATAAATTATAGAGTCGCATAATAATAATCACCCTAGCTTATTTATAAGTAGTAGAAATTTTGTGTAAACAATCTGCACATACATTACCCATATAGTGCATTATGCAATGACAAATGCCAATTTGGGATAGATGCAATTGTCTTAAGTGTTCATATAGAGGCCACAAAAATATTAGTGTTGAGCAGGTGTTAGCAATTCCAGAGACAGGCCGAGTCACTGGCACCACCAAAAAATGCCGGAATTAGTCCTTCAGTCACCCTTTTCCAACGACAACAACAAGAGCAAGCACATGAGCACAAGAGCAAGCACATGAGCGAACATAGTGCGCAAGAAACCCTAAACCGAAGCAGAGCAACTAACTAGAGGAGAAAACAAAAACCTAAGGATGGTATTTCCATCCAAAGGTGACCGTTTCAACAAATCCATCCACATGTTCACATACATTTTGCCTATTTCTCATCCAATGCCACTAATGGCATATGATTTATGTTGAACCTATAAATTTTAAAAAACTAAACTTAATTTGATTTATACTAGTTTACATCTAAATAATAATAAATACCACAACTTAAAACACACTGTACATTATATATAATTCCCAAATTCAAATTTAGAGGACGCTATTGTATATCTTAAAAAATGTAAAAATTATGCATCTTGAATAAAATCCACCCTACATTTTCTCGCACGTGGTTTTCTATATTTTTGCCACTGCATCCCCCGTGCCAAATCATTAGATTTGTAATAGGGAAAGTTGGCCAAAAAGCCATTTAGATTAAGGTAGGTTAGAAAGAAAGACCCTACAAGGTTAGCTAGGGGTGTTTTACCTTTGGGGTAAGAACCTTGGGCAAGTAGAAAATTAGAAACTAAAGGGGTCAAAGGGAAATACCCTTTACCCAAAGCGGAAATATTAAGATAGTGGGCTAGTAACTAGGTAGGCTAAGTTAGGAGCAACCAATTCAAGCAAGAAAAGTCAAGCGGCGGCAAAAAAAAAATAATTCTAGAAGCGGCCAAGGAAGGAAAAAGAAGTGACAACTACGAGCGTAAGGAATCTTGCCAACTAGGGCAAGGGGGTCATGTTGCCATTCTTGCCACCAAAAACGAAATTCAAACGGAAATAGAAAAGCCTTGCTAAAGGCTTGGACAAGTGGGGTGCGAGATGGGGTTCCCCCCCATTCACCACCAAGGGCTCGATTCGCACCGTTCAAGGGACGGGATCCCTCGATGAAAGGAAGGGAGAAAGGGTCTAACCTTTCATTGAAGGGTGATAAAAACCCCCTCTTTTCTTTTCATTCTCTCTCCATTTTTTCATTTCAAAGGGCGAAGCCCTCTCAAATTTTAGCTAGGAATTCTCGCTCTCCATTTTTCCATTTCAAATGATGAAGCCCTCTCAAATTTTAGCTAGGAATTCTTTCTCTCTTTCCAATTTATAAGGCAAAGCCCTCTTCAATTCTAGTTAGAGAAAAAACTCTTTAATTCTTCATTTCAAATTCTTCTAGAATTATTATAATTAGAACTCTTGAAAAAAAGTAGTGTGTTTTTGAATACACTCCTAAGTAGTTGTGTCACTTTTAATCAAGTGTAGTGGACTCATAAATTAAAATTTAGCCTTCAGATTTTGAAAGAATTTAGCTTTCCAAAAAGCCTAAGCTTGTTAGAATCGGAGTTAGTGAGCAAAAATTATAAGTGTTTGAATGATGGTATCCTAGCTGCCTCCTAAATCATAAGAGCTGACTTTGGAAGCTTATATCTAGAAAAGAAAATATGCAATTATTTTGATATTTAGATGACTAATAGGTCTTGTTGTTAGCTTTCCAGATTACTAATAATTATTACAATTGAAACTTGTGAGCAAAAGTTGTGGCCATTTAAGTGAAGGGATGTCTATTGCCTTAGGCGTAGGGGTTTCGCTCCGGCACCCAGTTGGGAGCCCCACGAGTGTTCACCCGTGGGAGACTCCGGCACCCTGTGAGCCCAATATGGTGCCCACACTTGTTATTAACCTTTATATTATGTGGTTTGGATGCTTGACACGATTTAAAGAACTTGACTACACTAAGGATGGAAGTGAATTCAGAAAAAAACAAGAATTAGATTAATGGTGTTGGGTCAAGTAAAAATTAAGTTAGAGGTGCACCTTACTAATGATATGTTGAACAAAGGAAAACCAATGGGTAAGTTGAGTTAAAAGAGTGGCGGAGGGAAGTTGCGAAAATGTTAAGAGGAAAGTTTTTCTTTGGGCTGCCCGAAGAGATGCCGGGCAGCGGAGAAAACGGAGTGAGGGGGAGGGGTCTCAGGAGTTTGGTCGAAAGGGGGCTCATTATGCACGAGCAAGAGAGAGAGAGTAAGAGAGTAGAGTGCGGAAGCCCTGCCGCGGAGCAAAAAAAAGATCTTTTAGGGCGTTAACGTAGAAAGGAGTAGAATTCTTTAGATCGAAGGAGCTAGAGAGACTAGTCAGGAGTGGAGCAAGAACAAAGAGTTGCCAACCAGCAACTCCGTGTCCGGACAATGTATCAGGGTGATGAGGGCAGCAGTTGAGGAAGCATCGTCTTGCAGTATTGGGAAGTGAAGATCCTAATCGGCTTCGGTTTGGGAGAGGGTGATGTTGAGGAAGAATCCGTGTGATGGGTAAGGGAACAACCTTTTTGAAGGAGTCTTGGGTGATTGGCCGAAGTAGCAGGAAACATAAGTGTAGGTAAGTCAGGGGGTATTCGAGCGAGGTGAGGATGTTTGGAGAGGAGAAGGGAAGATCGGTGGCTTGCGTTGCAGAGTGCACGAGAGAGCTAGGGGAAAGGGGGTGAAGGCACACCATTTTGAGTTACTGTGACAGGTGAAGGAAGGGTTGGAGGAGGACGATGCTACCGCGGAGCGGTGTGGAATTGGACACCTGAAGGGAGAGACGACTACACGCGCTCATCACCGCAACGGGTGCGTGGACGGTGAAGCAAGACTGTGAGAACCACGGTGCTGATGCACCAGAGCCATTAGGGCGGGGAGACGGAAGAATAGGACTCAGTCTCACGAGAACTGGTGGCGGGGATTCAGTAGAGCAGCGTCGCTCATTCCCAAGTCGGAGCAGGAACTACCCTGGCTGTAGGTGCCAAAAAAAAAACAATAAAAGAAAATTTAGAATGAGCACCGGGAAAGGTGTGGCTACAACTAAGCCACTGTAAGGGAGTTGCAGATCTGCGGCATCTGGGTTCTCTACTCTCTTTTCCCGTGTTTTTTTTTTGTTGCTCTCTTGCGGGTAAGGGGAAGTAAAGGGTGGTGTCGTGATTTTTCCTAAGATGGAGGGCGTCCGGGCTGGTGGTGGTTCGGGGGAGAGATTGAGAGAAAGAATGACTAGTAGTGGCAACATTATCAGTATCATCAATTACAGCTCAATGCTCACAAAGACGTGGCCCCCCCCAAGAAGGAGGGCCTATGGTGCTAGCATGAGTGTGATCGGCACTGTTGATTGCTGCACGAACTAGTCCTGACCAGTCATGACATTTCGCGTAGTTCTGGAGTTGTTCTAGTATTGGTTAGATCTTAAGTGCCTTGGGACGGGTGCAACCCTGTTAACATGATGCCAACTGCCGTACACTCAAAGTTCTCACAATCCCTTGGAAGTGTTTGTGAATCTCCTCGAATTTGATTGAGTTGCTGAATTGAGGATTTTGGAGGTGGAAGGGGGGCCTGGACATAGTGGGTGGATGGATCGATCGATTGATCAGAGGTATGGATCGTCCGTGGTGCTTGGTGTGGGATCGGCTACTGAGTGATCAGGAAAAGGAACTTCCCTTCTCTCTGCATGCAGTACAATTCCACTGACGGTGTTTTTCTTGTTGTAGCCTGGCTTTTCACCCCCTGATATGGCCATTGTGGATTGAAAATTGAATTCCGTACTTAAGAATCAAAAGTTCATTGGGGTGATGTCAGGTCAGTGGGGTTAGTGAGGTAGCAGAATGTTGGTTGTTATGTGATTGCTGCTGGGTGAGTGGTACAGCGGTAGCCATAGCGGCAGACTAGGAGAGTTAGTCGTAGCTGATTAAACCAGGTTCGCATAGCTGACGCAATATCCATTTTTGAATGCGCACAATGGTCAATAACCAACGCTCAACTCCAATGATGTGCATTGAGAACCCTTAATCGCATGCTAGCGGCAGGTGAATCCCGTGTCGAGCCCATGCATGAAGCCCCATTGCGTAGGATTTAGGAATTGGAGCACCCAGGGGACATGGTTGACCAGAGCCTCAGGTTGACAGAACCTTCACTGTCGAACCAAGGCTCATTACATCCGAATGCTAAGAAGTGGCATGGGTCAGGCTGCCAACGGTAAATCGTGGAGGAATCTCGCAATGAGCAGGCTTGAGTGCACTACCGAGCATAGCAGGTAAATGTTCTTAGGGTGGAATCAGTGCAGGTGCTGCTAACTCCCGTACATGGTACTTGAGTGGGAGTGGTACAGGCTGTTGAGGTGCAGCTGAGACGACAACGCAAAGGGCTGGGGAGCAGACGCACTGAAGTGAAGTGGGAGTTGGTGGGCTGCTGCAGCTACCGCGGCATCGACAAATCGACAACCGATCTGCCACAGGGTCGGAGGTTCTGCGCAGCTGGCTGGGCCTTATGGTGAGACTGGAGGTGGCTTCCGGCAAGGGTGGTGCTGGCTGGTAGGCTTCGAGGATAGAGTTGGTAAGCCAATTCCGGAGGGTGAGAGCTATGTGTCAGCAAAAGGGAGCAGAAACCACTGAAGGAATGCAGGAGTTGTTGAAGGACAGCACCCACAGCACTACACATTGCCACATGGAAAATGTGACCTGTTTGAGGCCATGGATCTTCCACGGTGGAGCCCTGCGGGGATTAGGTAGCTGGGTGCTTGGTTAGGTAGTAATGAGCTGTCATTGTAGTGGCCCTTTGGGTCTGTTGATTCCACATTGTAGGGGCAGTAAGTTGGACTGGGCACCATATCTTGTACTGATGCTGCAAGGTGCAGTTGAACTAGCGACTCGGAGTGCGCTGGTTGTGTCAGGAGGGGAAGGGCTGCAGTAGAAGGAACACTGTAAAGGGCAGGCTAGATGTATCTTAGGTAGAGCAATGAGCGGACTTGGTCCAGGGGGTAATTGAGGAGGAAGGTAGGCTGCAAGGGCTAGACTGTGCAGGAATGGTGAGGAAGAGGTGGGTAGGCAGTGAGGTTATCATGCTTGAATTCATGTGACCTTGTACTTGAATTGAGCAAGTTGTACGCACACAAGCATTCGTAGGTGCTATTGTAACATTAATAAAGGAAAGGTGTTATACACACCACCTCAAGTTTAAGTGATTAAATATGAATGTACCCGGTGGCAAGTAGTTATTATGTGTGAGTAGGAAACTCCCCGCCCGGACTAGGACACAATTAAGGGCGGGTAGGATTCCTCCTCACACGCCCGGTTGGGAGCCCCCCGAGTGTTCACCCGTGGGAGTTATGGTTTGTATTTCAGTTATCCTTACATGTTTTGTATATGTATGGTTATAAGTTATTTTCTCATGTCTCTTCCATTATATTTTTATTGACTACAAGTAATCTAATACTCTACCTTCTACACTCTCAGTTTGCAAGTAGTCAAAGGCTTTTAAACCCATTTCCTTTGTTAATGGTTGAGGCCATGCATAGCACTTGCAAAGAATCCCATACACCAATCTCGCACCAAACATATCGATGTACTACATCACTTTATTAGAGAGAAACTAGAAAACCAAAAAATATGGTTGAAGTATTGTCCAACGGAGGATATGATAGCGGACGTGCTAACTAAGCCTCGGTAGGGTAGGGTAAAGTTACCCTTTTACCCAGGTAAAGGTGTAAAGGTAGAGAGTAAAGGTAAGGATATGACCATGGAGTAAGGTAGAGGGTAGGCTAGAGGTAGCAACGGCAAGTTTACCCGTTTACCCGGTAATTGCTCTATAAATATGAAGTCCGCCACGCAATTTGAATTGACCCTCTGTTGATTCTAAATCCTAAACCTTAAACCCCAATCACGGAACTCAACACCTTGATCTGTTGGGTGTTGATTGTGCCAAGTCTTTGGACTGCTTTTCAGTTGAGACAATAACAAGCAACATGGTCGACGAATATATTGTTGAGGTGGTTGCCCCGCCAGCCCTTGTCCAACACCAACGCAAACGCGCCTGTGGTGAATTCCCATGGGAACGCACACACGAGTGGGCAGAGGGCAATGTCGTTGGTGAGAAGGGCAAACGACAATGTTTGTTCTGCTGCAAGTGGTTCTCAAGTGATTGAGATTGACCAGGACAATTGGGACGAGAAGATCCTAGATGATGGCGTTGTCATCATGCTTAATGAACAGTTCAAAGACTTGGTCTTCGAGGCCAATCTCGTATGAAGTAAGTGCAGTCGGAGAACGCGGCCGAATGAAATGTGGAATAAAATATCTAGTAAATTGTATGGTAGAGAATAATTCGCAAATAAAAGGTATTATACTCATTAAAGTGCGAATTACCCGTTAGAGGGGTAAAAGGTAAAGGTAGATGGAGGCCAGCAAGATGAAAGTAAAGGTAGACGGGGGCCATTAGGATAAGGTAAGTGTAAAATAGAGGTAGGCATGGACAAATTACATGGTTACTTTTTACCCTACCTTGCCGAAGCCTAGTGCTAACCAAACCACTTGCAAATGATACACCAACCATCGCCAAGCCAAGATGGGAGTCAACCGGTAAGCTTTTTACCCTACGCCTTTCAATTTAGGAATAGAGGGAGCGTGACAAAGGTAAATTCTAAACCCAACCCAACTATCCATATAAGGCTAAGGGGCATCATTCACTTAACCACAGAGGGGGATTCCAACTTCCATGTGTGTAGAGCCTCTCGGTGAAGTGTTGTGGTAGTAGCTTCCATTCATAGCTCATTCGTGTGTGGTGAAGCCGGGTTAATCACCGGCATGGCCACTCTGCATGTTTGTAGGTGGTAAGGTGGGAGTAATGACCCACGAAATCACCATCATGTTGTTGGTCCCAAGAGTTGGAGGTGATGGCCCTAACTCTTGAAGATTGTGCAACAAGTTGAACACACAGGTTGTCTTATTCCCTGGTCCCATTAAGTTGAATTTTTGTGGTCAAACTGTGTTAAACTAATTAATAACCAACAAAATTTATACAACCTCCGTGGACAAAAACCAACCAGGAACTTAACTCGAAGGATCGATACTACCCTTTCGGTGGCAAAGATCGGAGGGTGTAAGTATCAATCAACCTTCAAGAGACCCGTATAGGGCCTTGAAGGATTCGGATTAGGGTGTGCACCAAACAGGTAGTGGTGATGCCATAATTTATGAACTTAGTAACCTAGACTTTGTTCAATCAACCATAACTAAGAATGAAGGTTGAGGGGGTGGGACTTAATCAAGGTCCCCCTTTTAGAAAATTTATTCATAAAAAGTAAGGAATTAGGTGTGGCCAAGATAAGAGGTAAGGTTATTTTATTCATTAGGGTTAGGTTGCCTTAATTCCAAGGTTGGTACGTCTGCACGTAGACTATGATAGATTAGGCATTACATTAGAGAAATTAATAATTACCTTAGGTACTTATAATCTAGGCACAACCTACCGGAAGGATATGACGCGATTACCAAATCCCTCCACAAAACCAAACACTCATTAAAAATCATAACACTCGGGTTCGGCTTGGGCACATGTCAAGGCAGGCCACCCTCACTGAAGGGCATGTGCGGTACTTTTAGGCTCCCTCGGAGGGAGGTGCCCAAAAGCACCACAAGGTGATGATTATTATTCATGACAAGATGGATCATGCAAATATTGCGTACCCCTTCTATGTCCATAAGGAAAAAACATAGATGGTCTATTCAAATTTCCTATATCTATCACGGGTACATTTCAATGTTTTTAATTCAAAAGTTATGCATTTTTTAGAGAGGCCATCCCAAACATTTTATATGTAATGCTTAATAATTTTAGTAACTTTTTGGAAAAAGATTTGGCTAATTGGCCTAAACTATTGGGTTTGGTCACACATATTATTTTTCTTTTAGCATCTTGAATTTGGCTAGGTTTAAGCCTTAAGGTCTAAACCTTTTTAAGGATTGTTTCTTATGTGGAGGATAATATTATTTATCTTGTATGCCATGCACATGTATGATTGTTCATGTGGATGTCAAGTACGCCCATTATGCCCTTGGTTTTATCCTACGAAATCCAAGCACATTGTTGATCAATTGTGAAGTTGCTTCAAGATCCAGAGAAAGCTCATATTAATTTCTCGAGGATATTGTTTGAAAATTTTGTGACCACACCTTTTTACAAAGCATTTTTGGTACGAAATGAAATTTGTAAAACATCATTGCTGAAAGAGCCTACTAATCTAATGAAAAGAAAATCATTGTTTCCAATTCCATACATCTAAATGGATACTTGTAAAGAGGACAACAAATGTAGATATGTACTTTTTGGTCGTTATTGGTGGCAAAGGCCATTTTCAAGGACGTTTATGTGTCATTTTTTATGGTTAGGCACATACATGATAATATTGATGTTTGTTTTGGACATTGGAATATGAAGTTGCATGAAGAACATTTCCCAATTGTTTTGTTATTCATGAAATCTTACATGAATTTGACAAAGTCCCAATGATTTTCCATTTGGTCAAAGAGGTGTCTAACTTCAAGGTTTTTATAGAATCCTATATTATTATTGGCAAATACCATCTTGTGGGACACACCAAACCTCTAAAACAACCCGAAGCATAGTTGCCAAGTATGTTTCAAGTGGGTAGGTCGGCAACGCCGCCTCACCCATATAAGCCTCTACAACTTTAGGCAGGGCACCTATCCCACCATCAAGAAACCTTTTGTCTCTCTCTTAAGAGTTGGGGCCAAGTAGATATTTTTCCTTGGCCACTGGGGTTGGAAGCCCCCAATAGATACAGACCCCCGTAACTTTGACGTATCATCCTTGCTTCTATCAGGCGTTCCATTGACATCCACTCTTTGTGTAGATGCCAATAGACTCCCCCTTATTTTATTCATGTAAGTATTGGGGAAGTTATGGTTGTTTTAGCCTAGGCAGTCCTGGGCGGCATTCCTAGATCACTGTTGTCCCTAGTCAGCGCCCCACTCAAATTGCCATATTTCTTAGCTCACACCTTTGATTGGGGTGTTCTTGAGCATTTTAGAATCCTACCGCCATAAGGTACTCATAGCTTATAGCCTTATCCTTGTGATTCTTAGTCTCTATGGAAGGGAGGTGTTCTCAACGCCCGAGGCCCTCACCCACATTAGGATCATTTGGGCCCTCTTACCTATGGCGCCACAAGTCCCAAGCGTCACTATGGGGTCCCCCTTGTGTCCATGGTATTGCGGGCATTCCTGATGGAGAGGTGCATGATACCCACCAAATGGAATCGATGCCCTCATCGATTATACTTGTAGTCGGCATACCAATTCTCAAGTTGCCATCTTTTCTTGGTGCGGCATTGTATTCCCGTTGGGCGCTACCCCTACATCTTCAAATTTGGCAAAATCCCAAAGTTCTCATTCTTAGATGGTCCGTTAGTGACCCCAGACATCTCGTCCAAGGACCTAAACCACACTAAGCCCACCTACTTTAAGATTCATTTGGGTTGTCCTTTTGTTTGGGCCTCCCAAGTTAGGTTCCTCTAGCTTAACTCTACATTTTGACTAGATAGGGCCTCAAAGATTCCACTAAGTTTTCTCGGTTGCACTTTGGAGATGGAATTTCATTGTTAAACCACACCTCAATTGCATGGGGTTGTCACACACATCTCCATGAGGAGTGCCCGCAAAACCATGGACACAAGGGGGACCCTGGAGTGATACTCGAGACTTATGGCGCCATTGGTGAGAGGGCCCAAGTGATCTGTCAGCCATAAACCCCCACCCTTTTACGTCTGTAGTCCAAGTGGAGGTTCATGGCTCACATTCCTTTGTTGATCCCTTAGTGTTGGAAACCCCTTGCAAATACTCCAATAACCCAAAAATTAAACACTCACTTTTTGGTCAACTTCACGGAGTGTTAGTATTGACAAAATACTCCCAACTGCATTTTGGTGTTGCCAACGGGTGAACACCCGTGGGATCTCCCAACTGTGTTTTGGAGTTGCCCACGGGTGAACACCCGTGGGATCTTCCCACTGCAGCACACACCCAGTCACTTAAATTGCCATAACTTCCACTCACGATGTCCGATTGAGATAATTTTTAGTGATCTAGAAAGCTAACAACTAGGCCTATGATTCATCTAAATATCAGAATAATTGAAAATTCCCTCTTCTATATATGAGCTTTCAAAGTCAGCTCTTTTTGAGTTACGCGGCAGCTAGGGTACTTCCTTCAAACACCTATAACTTTTGTTCGCTAACTCCGATTCCAACAAGCTTAGGCTTTTTGGAAAGCTAATAATGAGGGCTACACTCTCTCCAAATCTTCTCCCACGGGTGAACACCCGTGGGGGTTCCCCTAAGGCAGCAACACTTCCCAACTTAAACTGCCACAACTTTCTCTCACAAGTTCCGATCAAAATAATTTTTAGTGTTTTGAAAAGCTCATCACAAGACCTATGAATCATTCAAATCTCAAAATAAATTCAGGTGTTGCAATTTTTATGCGCTCTCACAAAGTCAGCGTTTGAAAGTTTGAAGGCAACTTGAGACACTTTCATTCAAAGTTTCATAACTTTTGCTTACTAACTCTGATTCTAACAAGCCTAAGCTCTTTGGAAAGCTAACAAAAAGGGCTACCTCTCCTCAAAATCTGAAGTCTAGATCATAACTTTAGAGTCCAATACACTGGATTGAATGTGGCCCAGCTACTTAAGAGTGTGTTCAAAAACACACTACCTTCTCTCAAGAACTCTAACTCTAAGGATTCTAAATCATGTCTACATGAATACTTGCTGATCTTCCTAACAAAATGAAGAGAAGAAGAAAGAAAGAGAGCTCCTAACTAAAATTTGCAAGGGCTTCGCCGTGCGAACAAAAAAATTGAGAGAGAGAATGAAAGGAGAAGCGGGGGCTTTTATATCCTTTCAATGAAGGGTCGGACCCCTTCTCCCTTCCTTCAACCGAGGGGCCCGTCCCTTGATTAGTGGCAATTAAGCCCTCGGTAGTAAATGGGGGAGGGCAACCGTCACCTCCTTTGGCGGTAATTAAGCCCTCGGTGATAAATGAGGGGAGGCAACCGTCACCTCCTTTGCTTTTCTTGGCCGCTTCCGGAATTTAAGTTTCTCCGCCGCCGCTTGACTTTTGCTTGCTTGGTTGATTGATCCAACTTAACCCACCTACTTACTAACCTACCACCTTAACATTTCCGATTCGGTTAAAGGGCATTTCCCTTTTACCCCTTCGGCTCAAATTTCCATTTTGTCCAAGGTTCTTATCCCAAGGGTAACACACCCCTAGCTTTTGCAACCCGGACTATCCTAATTCCAAAATAACACTGAATCTAATTTCTAACTTCCTTCCTTAAACCTCAATTCAACCCTTTAAATCTACTTAAATCTAAACTCGAAATTCACTCCCAACAAAGCATTCAACTAACTCAGTCGTCACTAATATTTATATTTTTAATGTTTTAAAAATGTTAAACGAATTGTGAGCACGAATTTGGGCTCACATGATCCTAGTGTGGGTGAGGGCCCTAGGCGTTAGGAACGCCTCACACCCACGGAGACTAGGAGTCACGAGGGTAAGGCCATGAGCTATGAATAGCTTATGGCATCCGGATTTTAGAATGCTCAATCGGAGGTGTGAGCTAGGAAATATGGCAATTTAAATGGGGCGTTGCCTAGAAACATTGCCCTGGGACAGCAGTGGCCTGGGAGTGGCGTTCAGGTTTGCCAAGGTTTCAACATGCATAACTTCCTCAATACTTTCTTAAAAGGGGCAATTGAGGAGTCCATTGGTCTCTACGCGAAGCATAAATGACAATGGAGTGGTCGCTTGATAGCATCAAAGATCATACAAAAAAATTATGGTGTTTTGAAGCTGTTGGGGGTTTAAAACCTCAATGGCTAAGAAAAAATGTCTATTTGGCCCCAACTCTTGGGAGATGACGTGCACCGTGGGTCGTTCTTTTGCAAATTAGCTAAAAGGACTCACGGTGCAGCATCACGTTGTTGAGTACAACATTAGCTAAGAAGAAATGCAGCTACTGGCACTAAGAAGACAAGAGAATCTGGTGCAAAGAGGAGAGACAGAGCTTGAGTGAGGAGAAGCGGCATTTCGAAGGCGAAGCAACCTCGGCCACAGCATTAGGGGCTCCTTCCACGGAGAAGGAAGGACGACACGCGGTGATAGGGCCTCTTACCCACGGTTATAGGTAAACCAATGGCTAATGAAGGAATACCTTCAATATTGGTACAAGGATGACTAGATAGAGGGTACAAGAATGTATTATGAAGGATTATAGAGTATATAGGACTAGGTATACATTCCATTAGTAGAAGTATACAAGATTTTGTTGAGGATAATTATGTTAATGTGAAAGGAGATATTATTTAGCAATTATGAGGTATATAGGACTTCGTATATAAAGCATTATAAGATTTAATCAATCAAGTATGTAAGCATTGATTAGATTCTTATGTAGCCACGACAAGGACATAGCGGAATCTTAGAGATACGAACATTAGAGTGGTAGAACGGTTATAACCGTTTGTGATAGATATCATCTACATACGTTGGAGATAAATGATTATCTTGGGAAGTGGAGTTAACAACCACTCTAGTTATAGATTTTGGATTAGGAAGAAAATGACTATATAAAGGGAGCAATTTTAGGAGACTACACCTCATTTCACCATAACGAAGTTCTCTTAAATTTGAGCATCAAAGACACTTAGTCTATTTTTGTACCTCTCTTCTCGGAGCATTATTGCAATATGCTTATATTTTCCACAAATGTGTGTGATCTCTCTCTCTCTCAACAATTGGACTTATAAGTTGTTAAAGTGGTACTTGTGACTTAAATGATTGAACAACCGAGAGAAGAGTAGAACTCTTTTGAGCAAGAACTCAAAAGAATAGTGTGAGGTTGAGAGATAACGATTCAAGAAGATTCGAAGGAAAAATGGAACTTTGAGAGATGTTGAGATTAACCCTCAACGCTTGAAGGATCATTTGAGAGATTATTGAAGAAACTTATCAATTGAGCGATTAAGTGAGAGTTGAGTAACTCCTCAAAAGGGAGTAAGAAGATTGAGCATGTGATACCTTTCAAAAGCGGAACTTATTATTATAAGATTGATTAATATTTATATGTATAAAATTGAGATTTGGTGATTGAAACTTTGATAAACTATTATAACGATTGTTACTCAAATTGGAATTTTTTTCTCTTAAGAATGCTTTGTGAGTTGTTGGATGTCATTACAAGTTGAAGGATTAACCAATTGGAGAAAATCGTCTCTCTTGAGCAAACACTCAAGAGAGTAATATAAGGGTGATGTCAAGCATTCAAAGACTTTGAAGTGTTAATGGAATTCTTCTCGTCATCAAGAAACACTTTACATTAAAAGTATATTATTATAAAGAAAAAACTATATATGTTGTTTTGCTATATGTTATGGTGATGTGTGATTGAGTATAAGTGAGATTGATATATATATATATATATATATTACTATATGCATACTTGATACAACTAATATTATATTATTATATTATAAGTAGTAACACTTGAGCTAAAAGAAGAAAGGCTCAAGAACATGCAATTTCCCTCATCATTATTATAAGCAACATATTTGTAATGTTATTAAAAAAGTATCAAGGAATGTGATTGAAGTTATTTAACTACGGGACTTATAACTACTCTTTCGGAGACTTATACAAATTGTTGAAGAATCCTATTGCTATCAAATATTGATGATATTACTATATATATATATACATAAGATATATGTTTTGAATGATATGGATGGAACTTTAGACTATTGATACACCTCTTGAATGCTCTCTACCTTAGTTGTTTCACGATCAATGATGCCTTACATTGAGAGTGAAAATAGTTGAGGAAGAGATCGGTTCACTCCAAATTATTATATTCAAATCATAAGGAGAAGAGAGGTTGTTAATTTAAGACCGAGCATGTTAATGAGGCATGGTAGTTCTCGAGCGAATATAAATTTAACGTGATGACCGCACCGTGAGTCCCCTTAGCTAGTTTGCGGAGGAAGGCCCGCGGCGCGTCCATCACATGTAAATTTATATTCGCTTGAGAACTACCGTGCCTCATTAATATGCTCGGTCTTAAAATTAGTAACCTCTCTTCTCCTTATGATTTGATTATAATTAATTGGAGTTAAACAATCTCATCCCCAATTACTTTCACTTTCAATGTAAGGCTCATTGATCGTGAGAACAACTAAGGTAGAGAGGGTTCGAGAGGTGTATCAATATTCTAAAGTTCCATCCATAACATTCAAAACATATCTCATATATATATATATGTATATATAAATAATAATAACAATAATATTTGATAGTAATAGGACTCTTCAACAATTTATATAAGTTTCCAAAAAGAGTTAAACTCGTAGTTATAAGATCCGTAGTTCAGAAACTTCAATTGTATTTATTAATACTCTTTTAATATCATTATAAATATGTTTCTTTTGTAACTTATAATAGAAATGAAAAAGATTGCATGTTCTTGACCTTTTTTTCTATAGCTCAAGTATTATTACTTATAATATAATATTATGATTTTAATAATTGTATCAAGTATGCATGTAGTAATATACGTCAATATCACTTAATCTTAATCACATATCAACATAATACATAGCCAAACACCATATATATAGTTCTTTGTTTATAATAATATATTTTTAATGCAAAGTGTTTCTTGATGACGAGAATAATTCCATTAACACTTCAAAATCCTTGAATGCTTGACATCACTCTTACATTACTCTCTTGAGTGTTTTCTCAAGAGAGAGAAATCTTCTCCAATTGGTTAATCTTTCAACTTGTAATGACATCCAACAACTCACAAAGAATCTTTAAAAGAAAGAAGTTCCAATTTGAATAACAATCGTTGTAAGTAGTTTATCAAAGTTTCAATTACCAAGTCAAAATCTCATACATATAGATATTAATCAATCTTAAAATAATAAGTTCCGTTTTTAAGAAATATAACATGTTTAATCTTCTCACTCCTTTTTGAGGAGTTACTCAACTCTCATTTAATCACTCGCTTGAACATATTTTATATTTAAGAGATAGTTTGCTCTTCGATCACTTAATTTGTCCTTCAAGCGTTGAGGTTTAATCTCAACATCTCTCAAAGTTCCATTACTCCTTCAAGTCTTCTTGAGTCTTTGTCCCTCAACCTCACACTATTCTTTTGAGTTCTTGCTCAAAAACGTCTATCCTCCTCTCGGTTGTTCAATCACTTAAGTCACAAGCACGGGGGTTCACTCCATGTCAAGTTGAACACCACGTGCGGCCAAAGTTTGCTACCCCTATATTACATGGAATAGATAAATTTAAAAATTATGAGATTTTTTCTACATATACATAATCATTGATAATATCTTTTGTATAGTTTTTTGAAATTTTTAGTCATCTTCATTTTTTGTAGTAATTATTTTAGTTCAATTCTGCGTCATTCTAGTTAGAAACGGTATGT